>JAKSZT010004976.1:4031436-4364140 GCA_026826555.1 Tolypeutes matacus
TCCTTCCTTCCTTCCTTCCTTCCTTCCTTCCTTCCTTCCTTCCTTCCATCCTTCCCTCTTCCCTCCCTCCCTTCCTTCCTTCCTTCCCTCCCTTCCTTCCTTCCTTCCTTCCCTTTTTCTTTTTCTCTCTCACTTTCTTTCTCTCTTTCTCTTTTTCTCACTTTCTCTTTTCCTTTCCCTGTCTCTCCCTTTCTTCTTTTCTCCCTCCACTTCTCCCCACCCCCCCACCCCACAGCCCTTACAGATAAATGTCCTGTATGTGCATAGACAAAAACAGCTGGGCTATGTTATTCTTTTATTGCTAACAATGCCAGAAAGTCCCTTTCCAGCCAGTGAATCTCCCACCTCCCCCTCCCTCCCCAAGATAGGAAAGTAGATACTTTCAATGAAGTGAACAGACATGGCTTCTCAGTTAGCCATGGACAATCCCTGCAGAAATAAAAGGTGGCATTTATACTTTGTAGAGTGCTAACCAAATTAGCCATTGCCTGGCCAGCCCCCATCTGTTTATCAGTTCTGCTGAGTGCACGTGAACCCAAGACAAATGCCAGTTTGCCTTGGATAAATTTCGCAGTCACGCTGAAATTGCCAAAACACACCAGACAGGAGAAGCAGAGCTGTGTTCCCCCTGACTGAAAAGTCAGTTTTGCTGGATGGTTTTAGGCAAGAGCCACAATCCTCCCCTCTGCTCCCCCAGCTAGTTTTGTGTGTTTATAATAGGGCTGTCTTTTCAGGAGGGGAATGAGCCAATGCAGTGAGCAGGAAATTCAGTTCAGCAGTTTTCCCCCAGTGCCTGCTGTCTGGGATGCCTAAGCTGGCTGCAGCTTTCGGGTTGTAAGAGTCAAGAAGCAGGGCGTTCTTTGCCAACTCTTTTCCCTGGTAGCAGCACACATCCTGGCTTGGCCAATTTGCCAATGAACTTGGGAAAGTCTGGATAATCCAGCTTTTAATTTCACTCTTGTTGTGCTGACCTTCTGATGTTCACAGCATTCTAGCACTCAGCTCAGGGATTTGTGTTCAGATTCATATCCCAGCTCCTCCACATCAGGGAGGTCTCAGGCCACCTGACCAGGGCATGGAAACTGGCTATGAATAAAAACCACCTGGAAACCTTTTACAACCTTAGATTCCAGGCCCCATCCCAGATCAACTGAATCAAGTACTCTGGAGGGCAAGGACCCTGTGATTTCAAAAACTCTTGTGATTAAAAAAAACCCAAAATAGTGTCATATGCCACCCAGAGTCTGTTTGAGGAAAGACCAGTTGCCCCACTCCTGCAGTGTCCTCACAACTTCTACAGATAGCTCCTTAAAGGATCGGCTTGCTGTGGAGAACCATCCCACCCAAGCTCACATATGTTCCGGACACCATATCCCATCCAATGACTAATGAATGTATGTGGCTATCCCCACATCCAAATGGGGACCACTCTGAAGGGACATTCCATTTCAGAACTCCCTGCAGGATCCACTGTGGCTTCTGTTCGAACTGCATAACAGTCCAGCTTCTCCTTTACCTCATCCTACTTCCTTCCCTGCTCCTCTCCATAGGCACGGGTGCTGAAGCCTCTCCTTAACACACATTCTGTACGTTAAATGCCATCTTGGAGCTGCAACGTGGTTAAAGGGGGAAATTTTAGGTTCTATGTATGTAACTAGAACAAATTAAAAAAAAACTTATAGGATTATACAACATAAAGTGTTCCTTAATGTAAAATATGGACTATAGTTAATAGTATAATTATAATGATATTATTTCATTAATGTTAACAAAGATGTCACACTAATGCAAGGTGTGAAAAATAAGTGGTATGTGGGGGAAGCGGCTGTGGCTCAATCAGTGGGGCTCCCGTTTACCATATGGGAGGCCCCGGGTTCGGTTCCCAGGGCCTCCTGGTGAGGGGAGGCCTGCCCGCACGGCGTGGTTGGCTGACCCAGCGAGCGCAGGCAGCAAGGGGGGGATAAATGAATAAATAAATAAAATCTTAAAAAAAAAAATAAATAAGTGGTATGTGGGAACTCTTTATTTTCTGTATGACTTTTCTATAAATCTACAGTGTCTTTACTAAATAAATAAATAAATAAATACATGTAACTTCTTTTAAAAGAAAATAAATAAGTAAATATATGCATATAAATACAGGTTAATTCAGATATGAAATATTATGTTTAGAAAGGCAGAATAGTGCTTAAGCATTTAGAAAGATTTCTGTGCAAAATTGTTAAAACTTTTTCAAAATCCCACTGCCTGAAAGGGCATAGGGGGCAACTTTTCAATTGTCTGGAAATCAGCTCTCCAGGCTGGTATCTTCCAGAGACTCCTAATTAGGGAAGATTTCCTGTAGTTCTTGCTACGGTGTGTACTGCTACTTCCAACAGACATTTTCTTTTTGGTGAGGCTGCTCCTAGGCTCAAAATGAGAAGACATCCAAAATTACAGGTCCAGAAAGCCATCGTTTCAGTTCTTTCCTGATGGTAGAGCTGAAAGAAGGGGCAGGGAGAAGACCAGAGAGTACAATTTTTAAAGTAGAAAGGGGCTTAGATATCATTTGGTTACAAGTCACTGGGCATTCTATCAGAGGACAAAGTTGGAACTGTTGCTGTGGGCCTCCCTGCCCAGTGCTCCTTCTATTTTAGAATAGCAGCAGGGCAGAAATAAAATGCTTTCTCTGTATACTTAGGACAGTTTGGGCTAAGAATGCAAACTTGACATTGTGATAAAGGATATGCAGTAAATGACTTTTCCTTTTCTTGAACAGCATAATTTATTAGCTGTCTTGTGCTAGCTACCCATATTTTACCTGGGTAACTCACACCTTCCTCAACTTACACTTTTATTACTAGTAATAGACATTTGGAGGTAAGCTAGAGAGGTTGGACTACCTGTCATGAGGGGGAGATTTGGGGGTAATTCACAAAGGCATGCTGCTCTGTTAATGATTTACTTACAAATGAGCACCTTTAGACCAATACTCAACTTACTACATTTCCTGAATTATTCAAAGAGCATGACTTTCTCAGATCTCAAAGTTGGCTTTCCATTTACCTCCCCAAGACACTAGTTTTGTTTCTTGATTTGCTTTGCTTTGTTTACCATTACTTATTTATTTTAGAAGTGGGGAAATGTTTGATAGAATTTTTTTTCCCATTACTACTCTAGGGTCATTGCATACCTCAGTACATTTACATATAGCTTTGTAATGCTAGCAAAATGTAGACTTCCCTTAGCATCATCGGAGTGAGTCAGTAAAACAGTGTAGTTGCTTTGTGGTTCTGATTTGCTTTAGTTGAAAACGGTTTGTGGTCTTCAGAGAAGTAAATGGCATTTGATCTATAAAAGGAGAAAAGGCCTTTTTTAGGCCTGTTAGAAAATTAGGCCATATTTTCCAGTAAAATATAAATATTGGGGTGAAAGTGGACATATTTATAAAGAGAAATAAATACATCTATATACATTGTGTTTATATGTATAGATAAAGGCATTTTTTACTTTTTTGAAGAAAAGACATAAAATTTATTTTATTTATATTTATTACACTTTATACATCTATTTATTTATTTATTTTATTTATTTATTTTTTATTTTTATTTTTTTTAAAGATTTTATTTATTTATTCATTTATCCCCCCTTGCTGCTTGTGCTCGCTGGGTCTGGGTCAGCTAACCACACCGTGCGGGCGGGCTTGCCTTCACCAAGAGGCCCCGGGAACCGAACCCAGGGCCTCCCATATGGTAAACGGGAGCCCTACTGATTGAGCCACAGCCGCTTCCCGTATACATTTATTACATTTATATTTTATTTTCATTTATTTTTATTTTTAGATAAACAGATGTTTTTCAGATAATTCTGTGATTTATTTGCAAGTAAAATTTCATGTCTATTAAATGTTAGTACTCTTCTTTCTTGATGCTTAAGCATCAGCTTAGAGTTTCAAATAACAGTAAGCTGTTGTCAACTTATTATAACCTCAATAATGGTGCAAATTTACATTGTTCCTTTAGAGTGTCTTTTGGCCCCCTCCCCAAAGGCCAGAATTCTAGGCCAGAATTCTATTTGACTGGATTGCCATCATTTGTCTCAGTTGCTTTCACCAAAATATAAACCTGTTGCCTGGGACATAAACCCCACAGCCCATTCCCAACACGCCAGGAGGTTAATTTGTGTCATTTACCAGAGAGCTGGAGAGAGAGGCTGTGAAGGGAGAAGGAAACAAGCAATAAGAAATGCAGTAGAACAAGGAAGAATGGGATATGAGGTTGAAATATCGTGTACGAAACCCAGAGCTACCCTGTGATGACAGCTTGAATGTGGGCAGGTATTTAAACATTTTTAAATCTCAGGTTACCTATAAAACACACCTACAGTTTAAATATAGGCCATCTCAAAGATTGTTGTGAAATTATTTTGATAATGCAACAGTTACTTATTCACCTGGAATAAACTGAGCATTCCCTTAAGTATGTATCTACAGAAATATTTCCTAGACCTAGGTCCCTTTCTTACATATTTGTTGCATGCCTGGATGTATGAACACATATGTACATGCATGTGTATCTGTATGCTGAACATACTTATATGCACATATGTATGTAAGCCTGTGAACACACACACATATGTACATGTGTGCTGACATTTGATGTGTCTGCATGTATTCAGGCATGTGTGTGTGTATGTACATGTGCATGTAATGCTTGGGTCTATGTGTAGGAATTGGGCAACACTCTCAGAGTTCTGAGTGCGAGCAGAGCCTTAGAGAGTGAGTAGAACTCAACTTTCATCACTTATTCATTTACCCCTGGCTGGCGGTCATCAGGAAACTCACAACTTAATTCAGAGTTGTTGAAAGTGTGCAAAAGGTAATTCAACAGGACCACTTGGTCTTTTCTTTTAACTTGTTTATAAGAGTAAGTAATGAGCTGGTACCCTTCAGAAGGAGATGTGGAAATCCGTTTGTTTATTCAATCAAGAAAGATATTTCAGGGGCCTGCTATCTGCCAGGCACCAGGAAACACAGATGAGGCCATCAAATCAGTAATAACTGCTGTGATAGAGGAAAGATGTGCATAGTCAGTAAAAGCTTCTGAAGCCATGGTGTTTAGGCTAAGACATAAGGAAGGAGAAGGCTCCATCTAAGAAAAGTCAAGACAGAAAGGACAGAAAGGGGAGAATGTGTAGAGACACAGAGGCTTAAAGCAGCCACAGTGTGTTAAGAGATGGCAGGAAATTGGGGTCTTGCTGTCACATAGAGATGCAAGTTGGGGAGAGAACATGAGAGGGGTCCAGCCATGCAGGACCTCCTCAAACTCTGTGGTAAGGAACATGGACATTCTTCCTGGTAGGGTAAAGGAAGTGCATCTTTGCTCCAAGCAGGAGTAGGCAACAGTAAGCTCAGCCTCGCATTTGGGGAGGATAGATTGTGGTGGGGTGAAGGATGAAATAGAGTCGGGAGTGAGGAAATAGACTCACTTCACAGCATGACTGAGAATCTGAACGGTCAGTGCAGCAGAAGGGAGCGGGGGAAGAACACATCTGAGATACTGTGGGACATGATTGTTAGGATTTGTTGAAGTGGGAGAGAAATCTTCAAAGCATCCCAGCTTTCCAGCTTTGGTGATTGCTCAATGGAAGTGGGTGATGGTTTGACGCTATATGGACCCCAGAAAAGTATGTTCTTAAAGCGAATCCATTTCTGTGGGGATGAGTATATTGTAAGTAGGCTTTTTTATTAGATTACATCAGTTAAGACATGGCCCAGGGTGGCTCTTAATCTTCTTACTGGAGTCCTTTATAAATGGGAAGATATGGAGAGAAAAGGAGAGAAAGCAGTGGAAGCATGAAGCTGAAAGCAACAAAGCATGGAAGAGAAGAGTGAGAACAGCAGATGCCACATGTGCCTTGCCATGTGACAGAGGAGTCCAGGGTCACTGGTAGCCAGTCTTTGGAAAGAAAGCACTGCCTGATGATGCCTTGATTTTTTCTCAGCCTTGAAAACTTAAGCTTGTAAGATAATAAACCCATTGTTAAAAAGCTGGCCCATTTCTGGTAATTGCTTTTGGCAATTTTAGATGACTAAAACAAGGTGCAATAACTGAGAATGGAAACATAGGGTTGAGATGTTGTGGGCATCAGACAGGAAGGAAATTAAAATTCAGTTCAAAATGTTTGACTTAGAGGTGCATGAGACATTGTGTTTGTCAGGAAACACTCAAATTTCCTGAGATTGTATCTATGAATTAGGTAAGCATTAGAACAACTAAAGAAATCTGTTGAAGAACTGCAGACTGAATTTTACTCATCATAAACCTGTGGAATAAGAACAGATTTTATGAAACTTGAATTCACTTAAAAAATGGCATTTGCCTATACCCACAGATATATCTGTAACTATTTTTTGGTTTCTGGATTTGCCTGACTAATCTTCAGATTTGACAATTCCCCTTCCCATGCTGAGTTTTGTGTATTTGTATGTGTTTACATGTGCAGGTGTTTGTGTGTGAGGGTGTCTATTCAAGTTTATAGCCAGCTGAACCCAGTCCTCTAGAGTTATGTTGTTTTCTTACATGAGTGTGGATTGGATTTTCATAACATGAGGCCCCAAAACTATGTGACACAAGCTTTTCCTAAAGTTTCTGAAATCATAGCCATATTTTATGGGTACGAGTATAGTGAGAAGGTAGAATTTTTTCTTAACTTCTTAAGGGAACCATGGGAAAAAAAACAAAGAAAAAAATGGGGGTTAAGAAACACTATCTCAGATCACTTTAGCTCAATTCACCCTTCAATATATGGGAGATATGGGTCCACTTGGGGTGGAGATATTTGTTCAAGAAGAGAAAACAGCTGTATTAACCAGAGGGATCCTATTCATTAATCCTAAGAGTCTTTTGATCCAGAAGGGACCTTTCATTTCATGTAGCATGTAGAACTTTAATAAACTAAAATATTGATTATTACTTCTCACAGGTTCTGTTACTTATTATGATAAATGGTGAAAATAACCCCATGAAAAGTTCAAATAAGATTTTATTTCATTAGTTATCTGTTATAGGAATAGAATCTGTTTTTATTCATGCTTTTCTTTTTTAATATTGGAGAAATATTAGAGTCTTCAAGCCTAATGATTTAGAATTTACTTGACACAATTAAGGACCTTGTGCCAAGCAAACATGGAGAACTGGATACAATTGTGTTAAGTCAGCCAGGTTCCAGGAAGGCAACTCAACTATGTACACAAATATGGGTAGGATATTGGGAAACCACAAGGCTGGCCACAGCAGAGGGCTGTTACAGACCTCAGGTCTGATGGGTAAAGGAGATAAAGCAGTGACCAGAAACCTAAGCCAGAACCAGCCACCGACAGGTGTTGCAGCCTTCAGTAGAGGGACACAGCCAACCCCTGATGACTCAGCAGGAAGAGAACTGGGGGATGTATCCCCAACCTCACTCTCTCTCTCTCCCTCTGATTTCCTACTGGTGATATCCATTGGTATAGCTTGCCCAGAAACTAATGGAAAAAACAGCAGTAGTCTATCAGGAGCAGAGTCTGTACCAAAGAGTAAGGTGGAGAAAGGTGGAGAGTAGATTGGGAGGGTCAAAGGAAAATATCCAGAAAACCTTTTTCTTTTAAGAGGGTTAATTGTGTTTACTATGCATGAATATGATGTGAGAGAACCAGCCCAATGGGTTTTTTATCTGCTTTTTCATAAATTATGTTTACTTGCAGATGGTCACCATCAAGGACTGGGGCCTGAGTGGTTGGGTCTTTAGGAAGCCAATGCTAATAAGAAGGGAAAAGAGCAAGGAACTTATGGTGCTTAGCATTTGTGGGTGGCAAAAGGGAGAAGAAACAGAGTTAGCAGAGGAACCCTTCAGACCACATTGCAAGTATGACATTTGTGCAATGAGAAGGGGAAGAGAGAAGGATTTGGAAGGAAGAGCCCTAGATGGAAGTATAGGTCTTAGAAAGTCACTGTCAGACCAACAAGGGTCTCTGGCACAATGATTTATCATACAGAAGTCTTGTGTTGGGAAGAAATGGCCAAGCCCTTGTCCCACTGACTTTCTCAGTTATTGTATAGGGTCCACTCAGATGGCTCAAAAGCAATGGCAGACCTAAAGGAGTCACTGGCTGGAGACCATCGCTAACAGAATCCCTATAGCTGGGCTACAAGTCCCTTCTTGAAGGGGGATCTGGAAGAAGAATCCACAATATAGGGGAAGTCCTTGACAGGCAAGACAAGGAAACCATCTTCTGTCTCAATAGAGACATCAATATAGAGGGAAGAAAGTCAAAGCAGGAAAGCAAATGTTCAGTGACCTGTGATTTGATCTCCCCTACCTGGACTGAAACCTTGGGTGGGGTAAGGTGTCACATTGAGAAAACCAAAAACCCTGGTTGGAGAGCACTCAGAGGGTAGTTCTGTGCTGCCAAAAGGTGGCCACGGTTGAGTCATGACAGCTTAATGGCCTGATTAGCCTGAAGGAAGCCCTCAATTAGCCTCAAAGCCATACAACATGCAGAAGTTCCCTCCTGCCAATGTGGAAGGCAGCTTTTAGTGATGGTTCTGGGCTTGCTGAGTGGTATCACTGTGGTGTGGGTAAACACCCTCCTACCAAGGGCAATACCTCACCTGCAGACTAAATTAGCACTTGAAGTAAGATTTAGGGGAATCTGTGGGGCCAGAGAAGAAGATTCACTCAGCCTGTTTAACAGGAGCATATCCATGAGCTGCAGATTTTATTGACAGACACAAGCCTGAGGCAGTCCCACTGCAGAGAACAGCAAGGTTCCCAAGGATCAGAAGCTGATCTGAGGCTCCTCGCTTTACTACAAAACCCCTGAAGCCCAAATCATCCTAAGTCACCATCTTGGGCAGGAGAAAAGGGAGGGCTAGAAACAGCTCTGATACAGAGTTGAACTTTGATTCAACTGAATATTTTCCTCAAATGAGATTGTCTTGAAGTGGAAGGTGCTAAGATACTTCTGAAAGACAAGCTGACATTCTCTTATCCCAACCTAATTAGTGTCAACTGCCATTTTCCCAAAAGACCCCAGGAAACCCTGTGGATGGAGCAAAGCTAAGTTTGTTAGATCTACTACACTGAGGGAGAACACCACCTGGATATTATTTAGCAGTATCTCAGAATGAGGAGGCACTTTGGAACTTGGCAAAGGTCATGATCTAACTGCTTTGGGTTGATGAGCACCACAAGGCAAGAGCCTTGAGGCAAGTTTTGGTGAGCAAGCTGCTAGTTTAGGTGAGTAAGCTATTTCAATTGATTCACCTTCTTATTTTCCAGGTAATATTTTTTTGCTTGGTCCCAACACTGTTTAACATAGGCACAGGAAAAAAAGACTGGTCCCGGTATTATTTTAAGACACTGACTGGGAATTATGCTGGTTTTAGTTCTCACTACACATAGAGATGAAAATTTGTGATAAGGCTCATGTATGTTAGAAAAATAAAAATAAGGTATGGCATTTATTTTTCTTAGCATGTGTATTTAAATAAATGTTTTATTCTAGAATAGTTTTAGATTTACAGACAAAATGCAGAGATGGTACAGAAAGTTACCTTATACCCCATATCCAGTTTCCCCTATTAACAACACCTTGCATTAGTGTGGTAAAATTGTCACTATCAATGAACCAATTTTGGTATACTATTATTAATTAAAGTCCACACTTAATTCAGATTTCTTTAGTTTTTTCCTGCTATTTTTTTATTTTTTATTTTTTTTTTTCCTATCTGTACCAGGATCTTACCCAGGATATCACATTAAATTTAGTCATCATGTTTCCTTAGGTTTCTCTGGGCTAAGGCAGTTTCTCACACTTTCTTTGTGTTTGATGGCAATGACAGTTTTGAGGAGTACTTGTCAGGTGTTTTGTAGAGCATCCTTCATTGAGATTTGCCTGATATTATACTCATGATTAAACTGGGGCTATAAGTTTTGTAGAGGAAGACCACAGAGGTAAAGTATCACTCTTATCACATCATATCAAAGCTACATACTATCAACATGATTTCTCACTGTTGATGTTGACCTTGATCACCTGGCAGAGGTCATGTTTGTTAGGTTTCTCCACTGTAAAGTTACTTTTCCCCCCCTCCTTCCATACCATACTCTTCTGAAGGAAGTTACTATGTGCAAACCACACTTTAAGAGTGGAGAGTTATCTTCTACCTACCTGAAGATAGAGTATCTACATAAATTCTTTGGAAATTTTCTGCATGGGAGATTTGTCTATTCTATGCCATTTATTACTTATTATATCATTTTTCTATCAGTATGGACTCATAAATATTTATTTTATACTTTCGGTTATAATCCACATATATTTTATTTATTTTCTTGTTAAAATTGTTCCTCCTTTGGCCATTGGGAGCTTTTCCAGTTGGCTCCTGTGACTGTCTGATATACTCTCATCAATGTGTGTTTTTTTGTTTGTTTGTTTGTTTTTAGAACTTCCTTGATTTCTGGCACTATATGATGCCCCAGGCTCATCTTGTATATTACTTGCCTGGCTCTAGCACCAGCCATTTCTCCATGGAGCCCTAGTTCCTTTTATTGGAGACTGGTGTTAGACACCCAGGTCTGAGCATTGGGTGTGCTGGTTGCTCCTGGGATGCCATTGTGTCTAGTGACATTTCTTTTTTAATATCCAAGTAGTACATTCATGACCCCTTTACATGTGATTCTACCTCTGTCCTTCCCATAACTGTCATTTGGAATGTCATAGAAGTAAACCATAGAGGGTGACTTGAAAATGTGGTCTCTTGCAATACAGACATTCCACAAGACAGGGTCAATTTAAACAGGAGTCTTCTGTATACCGTAGCTCAAAAAAAGTAGGAAGTGGTCACCATTTGTTAGGTATGGAAAACCAAAGAGAAGTTTTTAGTTTTTCAGTACTAGGTCTGAGTTTTGAGCAAGGTAAATTAGAAGTCTGGCAGAGGAAAGCCCCATCTCAATGTGACTGATGACTACTCACAAAACTGTGATGAATGAGTCTGTAAACCAAACACATCAATACCTCCTGGGCGTGAGAAGAACAACGCTCCTTACCTTCAACGAGGCTAAATCCTTTTACCTCAGTCATCATGTTAAACTAGGCTCCATAGTTACAATTTGATCCCAAGACAAAGAAATAAAGGTCAATGATTGAAGGCAATTCTTTACCAACAAATTAAGGTGTGATAAATTTGTCCATTCTTCACTGACAATATTTTGCTTCTTCTGCAAAACCAGATTAAAGAGAAAGAAAAAAAAAAAAAAGATAAAGACTAAGCTTTTTACACTGTCCTATCTCAATTCTCTGTTTCTTCCTATCTGTTTGCTAATTTAGATATCCTCTATATTTGTCCTAAAGATAATAAGATATTGTGCCATAAAAAATAAAACAAAGCAATAAAACAATTTTGGCAAAGAGAGTTAAGTTTGGCCTTAGTGAAGATATGGGTATCAACTGGAAATGGGGCTCAATGAGACATATGAAAATGAAAAACAAATATGTATGCATTTGAAACCCCTTCTGGTATTAAGTACTAATATTTTATGTTTCAATCAGTCATATATTCATGTGGCAGCCTGTGGGTCTTTGAGACCCTACCATGCCATGGTACTTTTAAAGCAAAATGCCTCAGCTAATTTCTTATATACATTGTTATGCGACTGGTTTTATGAACCACAGTTGATTGAGTTAGGACCCCACCCTACATCCAGATGACACCCATTTGGATCCTGGCATTGATCTAGTGATACCATTGTCTGTGAGATGGTCAATGAGTTGGCCTGGGATGAGAACCCAGGAAAATAGTGATACCCAGCACTGCATGGCGTCTATTCAACCAATAAAATCCTCTCCTCCAGGAGAGCAGATGAGCTCCCTAGGGTGGCTGTAGATTCACCAGATTTGCTCTTAAAATAGCCTGAATGGTAGTAAAAAAATATTTCTGGTTTCTTTTAGGGGCTGTTTTGTGCTTTCTAACTTCCTGGCACATCCTTATAAGAAAAATGTTCGTCGGTGATTACTTGAACATGTCTTGGTTCCTTGAAACTTAAAAGAATATAGCACAGTAGTAGTCTATTAAAACAACCAAGTGTATATAAGGTGGGTTCCTCAAGGGCAGATATCAAGTCTTATCTTTGTATCTCAAGAGGGCACTTCCAGCCATTGCTCAAGATATGATTAATAAAAGGGTGAATGAATGAGAAAATAGAATAACAAGACCTAGAGAGATTAAGTGATTTATCCAATGTTACTGAGGATACCAACAAAATTTCTTACCCTGCATTAAATAATCCTGAAATAGTCTTTTTTTTTCTGTCCTGGTATTAAATAATACTGAGACCAAGCAAAATGCTCTTAGCTGCTTGTTCCAGGAATATCAGATCATGGAAGATAAGACCGTAAACCAATAAAACAATTTATTTATCAAGACTAATGCTTTGCTTGCCTTGCACTAATCCAAAGCTATAATGTCATAAACTCTGTCCAATTCAAAAACCACTTTAAAAACCACCCAGACTGGGTCCTAGAAGCCCTATTGACACCTTACTCTAATTTTCATTTTTAGTCACTATTAAGAATCACCAAGGCTGCATTCTTCTTTACTAGAGTAGATTTTATAAGCAAAGTTTTGTTTGATCAGGTTTTTCTGGTGGCTCATCAATATCACTAGAAGGAAACTGATCAAGCAAAACTATGTTTATGAAATTTCCTTTCTTCTTTTAAAACGATTATTTCACATTTACTTGAATATACAAAAATCTAAGCAGAGGGAGTAATGGATGTTTTTACTTTCCTCCGAGAACTTGGAACATGAAGCAAATAAGCTATTATCTCTGTTACTTAGTCTAAGGAATAACATAATTGGACTAGAGGTTATTTCTGAAATCTTACCAACTCTAGAATTTTGATTTCAGTAATTCTATGCAAGGTGCTCATTAGATTCTATTTCGAATAAATGTCCCCATTATTTGCTGTTTTGTTAAATGTTACTTTGTTTAAATGTTACTTTGTTAAATGTTAAATCTAATATTGTCCTGCTTCTGGCTGGAAATACAAAGTGGCGCATGGTATGCGGCAAATTGTACTAAGGTCCCATGGCCCCATTAAACACTGAGTTTAATTCCTCAAATATACACAAAAAGGCAGAGCTCTGGACTTGCAGTAAAGTGTCTGTCATGAGAGTTGTTTTAGCCCAAATGACTCTAAAAAATGGCTGTCAGTTCCAGACGTTTCCAACTGGATGGGGACAACAGCCACCACATGTCATACAATACACCACACACAATACAAACATACCATTCACGTCCACAACTGAGATATTTATGGCATTTTCCAGGGTTGCCATGTCAACCCATGGAGCGAGCAGGTCATTAAATCATGCTGTCAGCAGGCCAAGACAGTAACACTACAAAAAAATTCCAGTTGCTGACATGAAACATTACATTTATCATTTCAAGACTTGTTTTTTCTTTTCCAGCTGCCTCTTGCTTTATGCTCCTCACTGCTTTGGGGCTGGTCTTTTAGGGTGTCAGGAGAATACGAATGAGCTGTTTAAAAGGCAGTTGAAATCCCAGCCAACTCTTGGTTACTTTTATTTTCATAGAACTTATTTTTTTTAAGGTGGTAATTTTGAGGTCACATGCCAAGAAGAATGATGGGTGGAGAGCTGTTATAGCACTGTTATAACTTAGCAAATTAAGTCTAACATGGATTTACTGCTGTGTTTCTCCTCTCTTCATGAACTTGTACTCAGCAAATCTGGGCTTCAGAGGGGATTTGCTCTGATTTCTTCTGAAAAATCAGAAGATCTTGTTGATATTCTTTTCCTGGACCATGAAGAAAGTCTTATCAATACATATGAGATGTGGACTCTATAATTAATAACAATATGACCAAGAGTAGCTCTTTCTTGGGACAGATCTGAATTTGCTTGATCATATTAATTTTTAAAAAGGGGGATTCATTGAATGTGTAACAAAATATAATTTAAATTTTCTACCATTATTAGACTTTTCACATAAACCCACAAGTCAGAAAAAAATATTTCTCTCAGAGCAAGTACTAGGAATGATAGAGAGAAAATGAAGTGAGAGTGATAGTTCAGTATAAATGATGATAAAATTCTCAAGTTTGCAAGGTTTTGATGGGACTTACAGGCATTTGAGTTGCTCGTGGGCACTTTGTTCTGCTTTTCCTTCACCTTGGAGAACAATCCTAACAAAGCCCGGTCAGTTTGCAGAAGAGAACAAGCCTGGACATGCATCTTCTCCAACTGATCTGTCAGAATAGCTCTCCATTCCTCACCTATGTGTGACCTGCACCCCTTGAAAGGCATGCTGTCCCTGTCCCCCAGGCATTGTTCCAGAAAAGAGAGATGGAGAGTAACCAATCTTGGCAAGGAGCCAAGATTATGGGGTATAGAAAGTCCAGGCTATTGCCTTCTGGCAGATGCTTGAACAGAGACAAGAGGCTGTGAGGGAATTTGAGGATCTCTACCACCCAACAGCTCAGAGTCAAGCGGGATGGGCAGATCCTTCCAGAACAGATTTTGATGTGAGGAAACATGGGGATTGGGCTGGCGATAATATGAACTTGGTCTTCATGCAGTTTCTGACAATTGTATATGGGGGAAGAAGTGACTTCCCGGCTGCAGGATACTTTGCACAACTCCCCAGAAGCAGGAAAATGGAGTCCCAGAAAGAAAGAGCAGTCCTTGTGCTTTTAAAGTAGGGTAAAGAGCAGGGTCCCAGAGAGGGCCAAGCCCTGGATGGTTCTGGGTGCCTGGGAGAGGAGGGTGCAGCAGGACAGGTTTTGAGGGGAGAGAATGTGGTCAGATCCGCTCTCTAGAGTGATCTCTATAAGAAGAATTCAATGGGCAGAGGGATGAAGCCAAGAAATCATTAGAAGTTTAGTAGAATAATTACATTTGGGAGAGGGAAAAGATAAGAAGAGGATCAAAAATAGTGTTTCCAAGTCTGAATGTGTTGAGGGATGCTGAAAGCTCTCCAAAATATTCCAAAGGTAAAAAACGATACATTAAGAATGAATAAAGAGTGATATAGTCACACAAAGGAGTAGTATATGTCAGTGGAAAAGAATAAGCTACAACTAAGTACAAAAATATAGTTAAATCTCACAAAGATAAGGTTGAGCAAAATAATAATAGGCTGGTGAATCCTGTATTTTTTGCATGATCTGTAAACCCACAACTTCTCCAATAAAAAAAAAAGATATATGATTTTTTAAAAAGAAGCCAGACGTACAAGGCTAAATATGGTGCAACTCCATGCATATAAAGTTAAAAAAACTGACCAAACTAACCTATGCTGCTGGATAGATAGTGGGGTTCCTTGGGGAAAGTGAAGCACCCGGAGGGGAGCCTGCCTGGAGGTTTCCAGGAGGCTGGCTACAGGATGAGTTCAGTTGGTGAAAATTCACTGGGCAGCACCCTTAGGGTATGTGTACTCTTCTGTACGTTAAAATCCGAGAAAAAGTTTCACAAATAGGGGTGCCTTGCTTTGGAGATTTCAGTTTAAGGAGAAGGGATTATCTAACAGGTGGTTTTTAAACGTTCGGTCCTCGTGTCCATGTAAAAGGGGTGATCAAGGTCATGCTTTCTGGATTCCAGGAAAATTAGGAACTATTGTTCAGCAAATTAAAGCATTGCATCATGTGGTCAAACCCGCCAGCACGCAGCCCCACCAGTAACACCAAGACACAAATAGCCGAGTCATTGTCTCATCAATTTAAAGGAAGCAGAAGAATAAAAAATGATAAGGATGGGGGCAGGGAGGGCTATCTCTTAGCAGAATAAAAACAGTGGACCTCAGTTCCTGCCAAGTGTTAGGTGGAAATTCATCACCCCTCACCACCTGCCAGCATGGTCAGCTCCACCGCTGATTAGCAGAGAAGCTAGTAATGATTAACCAGCTGATCCATACAATGGGAAGGCCACAGACACAGACGGTTTATCACTTGTGAGTTCCACACTCAAAAGCTTTAAGTCATGCCTGGTGTTCAGACAAGGAAGTTTGCAACTGTTAATACGCTTCAAAATCTGAATTCAGGGTTACTTCTTGTAGTTTAGTACAACGCTTCCCAACTGCTCCTCACCTGGAGAGAAAAAAAAAAAAATTTTAATTTAAAAAAAAAAAAAAAAAGAAAAGGCAAAAACGGATCCGAGGTGGATTCCTAGAAAGTATTTCTTCTTTAGGTGTTTCCGTAAATGCATTTAATAGATTGCTTGCAGAGAATTAACTTCTTGTAAAGGGCAAAGAATGAAGGTAGTGTTGGAACTCCCCCCCAAAAAAGTAAATAGAAAAATGTAATCCAGATTCATAAAAACTCTTACTTACCCACATTGTTTCAATAACACATTGTTCCTGTACAAATTGTGGTTTATAACCGATACTTCCAAGTTCACATCAGAACTGCTTTAATCAGGCATTGGGCTTATTGCCATTCTGATGGAGAATGGTTTACGTTTATCTAGAACTGATGCCTTTCGTAGCTGCTTCACAGATACAGTCGTACTTGAGGCCTTCCACACCCGCTCCAGGCCTTCTACTTCCGTGGTTCCTTCATTCAGCAGGTGTTTTTGAACATCTTCTGCAGCCCAGGCCCTGTTCTGGCTGCTGGGGACACAGATAAGTCAGTTTCTCTCCAGGCCTAGTGGAGCTGAAGTTCTTGCTGTGTCGCGGGCCAGTCATCCCTTCTGGCACCATCTTCCTAACCCTCCCCATCAGCTGCCAGCTTCCAACATTTTCTGGACTTTGGATATTACAGCGAAGTCCTTTACGATCAGCTCTGATCATTTCACACTATCCCTCTTGCCTCCTTTCTGCCCCCCATTCCACAAAATGATAAAACCAAACAATACAAATGTATAAATCAATTCTCCACCAAGCAACAAGTCAGAAACCTTGAATGAAATAAAGGGCAAGTCCAGGATCTTTCCAGAAATTACTCTGAATTTCTTTCCCTGGGTCCTACAAGGTACTCTGAGTCCTGTCTGGGTCCATCTGTACCACACTATGTCAAAATGATCCCCCTTCCCTGTTTGTCTTTTTTTTAAACCATGTGTTCTTACTAGAAGGCTCTTTCCCTCCCTTTCTGCCTATGAAAATTTGCCCATTCTCCAAGCTCCAAGGTCAAATGACACCTTCTCCATGAAACCCATGTGGTAGAAATATAGGCCAGGTGGATTCCTGGCCTCTCCTCCCACCTCTGAGTTCAGTGACATCATGTGGGTGGATTGAAATCAGCCAGGCTGGGAGTATTTACACCACAGGAGTCCATGGATGGTACAAACAGGAGTTTGGTTCAATGTTTTGTTGATTATTTAGACTTAAGAAAGTGGTGCAGAAAATGTTAATATCACAGATTCAACTTAAAAGTGTGCTGTGTCTATAGCGATTATAGTGTGACAGCACACTGATTTGAGGACTTTTTTCCATTATTTGAAAACTATTGCCCAATTCTGTAAAAAGGCCACATGCTACCTTGAGGAACAAATGAAGCTCCAGCAAAAGTCTTCATTGTTTCACTCTCATTTTCTTAAATAACACCAACAAAATTGTTACTCGTTTCATCAGTGAGGTGAGTGACTTCATTGTTGAATCTGACAGTAATCAAGAATTGACCTGCAATTGGATTTTCTAAAATCATAGTTGACTAGCAACCATAGGTTGGCTATGGATGCAAGAATTCAGCCAAAATCAACAAAAGCATTCTGTGAGAATCAATCGGCTATATGGAATTTACACTAAAGAGTATTGTATGTTTTATTATTATTTATAAATTGTGTGCTACTTGTCCATTAGATTAGTAAAATGCCTAAAAAGGTGTATTTTTATATATTTGTTTTGTATATTATGTTTATATATATGCGTTATATATATATATATACATATATGTGTACAGAGCATAATAAGCATACTTCTTTCCAGAGGGCCAGTTGTCAGACATTTACCAAAATGCCACTGCCTGTGTGCAGATGCTTACCTGCTCACCTGATTAACTGCCCATCAGGTGGCTTCTAGAATCCTCCCCGTACTACCAATTCAAACTTAGCATCTCACCAGTTCTTCCTACCTGCAATCTCTTCCTGTGGTTATTTTTGCTTTCCCTCAGACCTTGTTCCTCAATCACTTTGATCCTGTGTGCATTCTTAGTCTAAGGAAATCCTTAAATATTTGTCCTTTGTTACATAAGCTGTATAAGCCTTAGTTTCTGAATCTGTAATGTGAAAACGATATTGGTATCTTCCTCCTAGGGTTGTTGGCAGGGAAAAGGAGATACCTGTGAAGTTCTTGGCACACTATCTCTGGTATACAGCAATAAAATTAATCAATATTGCAGATATTTTTTGAGTGTTTATTATATACAATTCTTATTCCAGACTCTCTACCTGCAATATTTGTTCACTTTATTTGGCCATCCTTTGAGGTGGGTTTATGGCACCCCCCATGTTACAGATGAAGAATTCAAGGTTACACAATTAGGAAACATGCCCAGGGCCCACAGTTGGGGGTACTCAATAAACCGGTGTTAAATAGATAACATGAAAAAAATGTTTTCAGTGTGACCCCCTTCTCTACTATTTTTTCCTTTTTTTTTTTTCTCCAGCCACTTGTCTTTGTTCTTCCATACTCTCCTTCCTGTTGTTTCTTTCTTCCCTCCCCTCAGCTTTATGCTCCTCAAAGGAAAGAGAGAGGAAACCTCAAACAAGGTTCTTCTTTGTTCTGTGAATATTCCTTTTTTTGGTGCCCCCTTTGCAGTTTTATTGCCTTTGATTGTTTTGATATGTCTTCAATCTTGCAGAAAAGTTGCAATAACAGCAGAAAGGAATACAATATGCCATTTATTCAGGTTAAAGAATTGTTAATATTTTGCCCCATTTGCTTTGTCAACTTTTCTCTCTCTGCTGCTTATGGTGCCAGCCACCAGGTAGGTGCTGTCAAGCTGCCCAGGCCAAACCAGCCACTAGAGCAACACATCATTTCTTCACTTCCTCTCTGTGTTCTTGTATATAAACGGAGCACTTCCTTCTTTTCTAATTGCAATTGCCCTCCTTATGTGTTCACAACAGGCTCATATTAACCATACATTTTAATGGTTTCATGAGAGTTACCTGGCTTCCCAGAGGATCCATGGAACACACCTTTGACAGGTATCCACTCTGGACTCTTGGGTCCAAATGTGTCTCAGAAACTAGAAATTTAAGGCTTTTAAAAGATACCATTGCGTATATTTAATAACACCCCCTGTGAGCTCTGGGGAAGCAATCTCATAATCCAACACAAACATTTCCGCAGCAAATACGTGCAGGATAAAAAAAAAGACTTTATATCTTCTTAGTTCGGTTCGTGTCAGTTTGTCACCAATTAAATTTTGGTGCCAACACTTCAGTGATCAGAGCATCTAGCTTTTTGGAATTGCATGTAAAAGATCTGGGATCCTATTACTTTTTTCTTTTTTACATAACAAGAGATAGGTGCTAGATAAATACTTTAGTGAATTATCAACCATATGGCATCTAAATTAAATAGATCAATTTTAGTAAATAAATAAATTTTAAGTAACGGAATTAAAATTATAAGAATCTCAATAGGACTTAAAACAACAGGATGTTGACAAATTTTTTGGAGGGGGCATATAAATACTGCCCACCCCACTCCCCACACCTGAGGATAATTTAAGTCTTTAAGATGATAAGCAAAGACTAATGCTTTCTCTCTCACCAAGAAAGTCTTCTTTGAAGTCAGGGAATTTAGGACTCAGCTGTAATGAACTTAGTGACCTTCCAAGATAGCAGGATACATTCTAACCATTGGGACAATAGGCTGGTTATACATTCTATATGAAAGAATAGATCAGTCTAGGCGCCAACTAGCTAAGTCTTTCCAATTAATTCACTTAATAGCCAACAATATGATCTTCTTTCTAATAACACAATGGTTACCTATGAAAAGGACCAGCTTCCCAGATGTAGTTTATACCTCTTATGGTTCCTAAATGAACAGAGTAACTACTTCCCATTTAACGGCCTCAAACGAGACCTCTTTTCTCTGAAACTTTAATTTGTTGTATTTTCCACAGGTTTCCATCCAACATGAGATTGGACTCTTCTCAAATGACTTCATGTATGTTATTCATTCATGACATCATCAAGAATTTTGTTTCTTGAGCTGAGTTGGTACTAAATACACACTTATGATTGGTTGTAACAAAACTAAGGGAAAATGTGCAAATTGAAGTTGGGATGGACTTTCATAGTTACCCCAGATATTTAAAGCTTTGTGAGAAATCTGTTGTCACATATAAATCATTATTGGAGTTGAGTAACATGCTCATTTTAAAAAGACTGAGAAAATGAGAGTTTAAACAAATTGCTAGTCATAAAGCAAATCAGAGGGCATCAGCCAGTGGATGTCACGTTTTAAATCTTCCAACTTAAATAATAAATTGCACAATGCATGGTTGTGCTGTGCTTAAGCCAGGAGACTGAGGTCGGAAGAGTTGAGGGCATCTAGAATTAGGCGCCAGCAGCCCTATTGCCGCAGCCAGAGGCAGCGAGGTCGGCTCCCATGCTGCTGCCTTATTTTCTTTTTTAAAGATGCACCTGCATCCCCTGCACAAAGTGGCAATATCTGCAGCTGCTAGCCTGCCAATAGATGGACAGTCTGATGTGAGTTTTATCACCGAAAGTACCACCACTTTCACTAACAATAGAGGAGGCTTCAAGATTTGTGAGCGACGCCTGGACAGGCAGCAGGACCCAAACGAGGCTGCTTGCAGAAGAGGTGATGCCTGACAGTGCCAGCCAGCAGGCAAGAGAGACAAGCAAGAGGAAAATGCCCAGATGTGCTCCCAGAGGTAGGCACATTTGGAGGACTAAACCCGAGGCGGAAAGGCCAGGTATGGGTGTGAGGTAGCTGCAAACTGGAATTATTAAATTTTTTAAGCACCGCTTCCCAGCTCAGACATAAAATTACATTTAAATTTCCTGCCTCTGGGCAATCAAAAGAAGCCAACCGAAAGAAATGTGCACTTCAAGGCTGTAAATCTGAAACTTCCTAATCCCCCGAAAGTCCACACTAGACTTCTTGCCTCCATGGAAACAACAAAGCATTCAGCCAACTGATTGGCCTCCAATGAATTTTAGATAAGACAGCTTGGAAGGGAATGGATGTGATTTTAATGCAGAAGAAAGCGCTGGAAGGGAGGTCCGCTTGGTTCATATTTGAATAAAGCAAACAAGGCAGACGAAAGGCTGACAGCTGTAAATGACATTGTCAGTACAAAAATTATCAGCCAGTTTACAATCTGTTTGCTTATGTTGAACAAACAGACTGTGTGTGGCATCCTTCGGCCTTGTGAATGGCAGAAATACTTGCAGGCTTCAGAAAAGCTATCTGCTCTCCTGCAGCCCGGCCACAATTAGATCGCCATTTGACAGCCACACTGAAAGGAAACTGTGTCCTCCGCCTCTCCCCCACACCCCCTCGGCCCTTTGCTTTCTCTGTCCCTTTCTTTCTTTTTCTTCGGCTTCTTCTTCATAAGACAAGCACCGAAGTTGGGTAGAGACACTCGCCTTGTAGTATCAATGGCGTGAATTATGTTAGTTCTGTTGCTGGATCAAGTCGTTCACTGATGTGTCTGACATTCCAAGTGGGAGATCTTCAGTAACCTAGCAAGGCTCAGCGCCAACAGTCTTCATTTTTTATTCCTTACAGGAAGCAGAATCTGGGAGCCCCCCGAAAGAATGCCACTTTTTTCTTCTTTGTGCAGCCTGTCTCGTAGACCCCTCTGCTTTGAACTTGCTAACGGTGCATTTGGTGTCGAATCCAGAAGGACCGTGGAGCAAGTATCGAACACACATTTCCACCCCCATGTACCCTCACTCCCAAATGAGGCCCAGACAGCCAAATTTCAAGAGGGATTGGAAACCTGGTGGGCTCTACTTCTTCTTGGGGGCTGAGTCCCAGTCTGTAACCCAGCCCCCAGCCCAAAAAGAATGAATTGTGTGGTCCCATTGCTTAATCCCCTCTGTGTTCTGCAAACTCATAACACAGAAATAGCTTCCTTTGTTCAGAAAGAATGGAGAGCAAACACAGGTACTAATTTTATCCCTCACATTCTCAGAGGCTCCCCCCTTGTTTAAATGCATCAGAGAGACTTAAGCTTCTGCCAGCGAGTGGCTTTTCAGGGGGCCTGAGGCTGTTTGGATACTCTTGGCTGCTTACCTGCAAGATTCTCATTCACCTTGCCCATGTGTGGGAAACATGCCCTTCTGCCCCTGGAGGGGAGGGGGCGACTCACCATGTAGAACCACGCATAGAAATATAACAATCCCATAGCAATTCAACAATTGCTATCAAAACCAAGCTCTGGACTTGTATTTTCCTTTTCCAGTTTGTGGATGGTCATAATTTGTTGTGTGTCTTTCTTACTAGTCAGGCAAGAAGTATTCATTTTGGGAGTAGATCAAGTTTTCCTTTTATGCCCCCTCCCTTTTTTTTTTTTTTTTTTTTTTAATATAAAGAATCTGCTTAGAGGTGTTTGGAAAAAAATGATGATAGATGAGTGCAGTGTGTTTGTAGCAGATAAAGGACGCCTAACAGGGACACACAAAGCTGGAAGACTGTGGTAATTACTTTTAAGCAGCGAAGCATCAAAACACCTCTTGTATGGAAAGTTCATCCAATTACCACTAACCTGGAGAAGAGAGTTATGTTGCCCTGTGCTTTTCATTTTAATCTAAATTGCTGTTTCTCTTTCTCTGATATGGCAATGGGTCATAAAGAGTTGACCACCATTAAAACTGTTTGATTTGGAACCCTGTAGTGTTTGGTTAAGAGGGTAAATGCAAATTTGATGAAAGAATAAGGATAAATTTACATATCAGCCTCAGCTCACATGGAGAGAGTAAACATTCTGTTTATCTCAAGTGTCACTTTATGATTTCAGTAGAATATAAAACTGACCTTGGCCCAGTCGTTGCAAAAGGCCCAAATGAAATATACGGTTGTCTAAATACGATTTACTCAAGTAGAACTTGTCGGCAAACCCTGCGGAACTCAGCAAACAGGGTTAAAGAGTGCAGTGCTAGCCAAACGTTTTGTTCTGATAAACTCCAAAATGAAATTCTGAAGAGAGGTGCTGGTGAATAAGAAAGAATAAAAAAAAAAAAAATCCTGTCTCATGAATTTTATGTGATCATCACAACTTAAAACATCCTATTTAGCTAGTAGTTTTAGTCTTCAGCTAAAACTTTAAAAAGAACATTAAAAGCCAGCATTAACCAGTGTTAGCCCTTTAATGTATGGTATGCTTTCACTAAACCTTTGTTTTATTATTTGGGAGCAAGATGATGGTTTATTTGGTTTTATTCTAGTAACTATAATTGATCTGAGGAATTTCCTCCCTCCGTAGGTAGTTTACGTTGTAGGAGGATAATTCCTGTGGCTGTTTAAATCAAACATGTTTGCATTTTTCACAACATTTTTAATTAGCTTTTTTCTCAAGTTAAGTCAACAGGCATCACTGTGACGAAGGAGTATAGACTTTTGTTCATAATGAAGGCTTTTGAGGGTGCAGAAAAATATTCTGCCTTAATTGCAAGCAGCTGTATTGATATTTTATCTTCACTTTCTCATATACAAAAGTTCATTGTGGAAAATGAAGGCACAAAATGCAATTATTTTTATGGAGGAGAGTTGATGGTGTGGATATTGTGGTTGCTAAAGGGGACGAGGTTTCTTTTTGGGAGCATGAAAATGCAGTAAAATTAGATTTGTGGTGATGGTGGCAAAACTCTGTGAATATGCAAAAAGAAATAGGTGAATTGTATGGTATGGGAATTATATCTCAATAAAGCTGTTTTTTAAAGAAGGCCAAAAAATGATAGCCAGGACTCTTATGGAGCTGAGGATGAGCTTCCAAGGGGAATTTTATAAGCCTCCATGGGACAAATGGCCTGCAAATGAACATTAGCTCAAAGCAGCCCATTGGTGATCTCGGGGTGCTGCCAGGCAGATGAAGGGAGGTGAGGGTCAGCATCAAAGTCTAACTTAAATGTGATGAATATTTATTAATCTAAGGGGTGTCAGGCATGGAGGGGCAACTTCTCATAGAATTCAGTTGAGAAGGATAGCAGCAAATACATACAATTTGCTTGACCACAAGCCCAAGATCTTTGCATGTTATAAAGATCAGGCTTGAATGTGCAAGGGACATCAGACACCTCTGGGAATTCTTGTTTTGGGACAGAGACAGCAGGTGACAAGTTTCCTATGTTTGGATTTTATTCTGTAGGTAATGGGGAGTCTTAGAATGAAAAAATGTTTAACTGAGCTGAATGCAATGTTCTATCCAGGATCCCAGCACAAAAGCCTGCACACAGAAGAGCTGTGATAAAGCAATGGCATCAGATGCTAGTCAAAGTTAGTGGAAGCTCTTCATCAATTGAAGGCATCATATGGTTCTCTGAAAAGCTAGCAAGATTCTTGATTGCATCCATAACAGTGAGTTCCAAATGCAAATAGGACTGAGTTCACCATTCTGAGGTGAGATCAGGTGTTGGGGGGCAGCATTTGAGTCCACCTTGTTCAGGAAGAACATGTTTAGAAGAATAAGGCCAGGACTCAGGAGAAACTACCAATTCTGTAACATACAAACACATTGAAGAAAATGTCCATAAACGAGAATATGGAGTCATGACCATGAATATTTAGCTTTACCAAGTGTTCGGGACAATCACCATCACATGGTCACCAGGACATAGCCTATTTCCCTATTCAGAACCTACTTCCCTATTCCCCTCCCCCTAGCATAACGCTGAGTCATGTAGTAAGGCAGCACGCATGCGCCTCACCGCCATCTTGCCCGGTGAGCCTGTAGCTTCCATATATGGATATACTGCTGTCCTAACCAATCAGATAATGCTTCCGCATCTGCCACTTTCCCCAGCAACAGCTACAACCAATTCCCAGCCACCACCTCTCCTTACCCACCGTCCCTCCCCTTCCTAAGAGTATATATGCTTTGTTCCCCCAATAAAATTTTGCAGCCTGACCCCAACGCTCACCGTCTTGCTGTCATTCTTCGTGTCTCTTGTCCCACCATTCCTCCTTAGCGAGTCTCCGAGCCCTTGTTAACGTCCTGCGGGTCGGGACGCACACAACCAAGCCCTTGCGATGGCCAAGCACTGTGTTAAACGTTTTACCATCATTATCTCATTTAATCTTCAGAATCCGAAGAGGTAGATGATAAGTAATCATGGTATCCCCATTTTACAGGTGAGCAAACTAAGAAATTTGTCTGAGGTCACTTAGCAAATGGCAAAACCACTCCAACTAAGCACTGTTGATCATGCAAGGCTTTGCCCTTAACTGCTACCCTAGCTTGCCTTCTGTTCTGAATAGTCCCAAAGTATGTAAAATTGACCAATGGAAACTTCCAGAAGATAGGGAGTTTATGTTCTACACTATAAAAAAGAATATAGATATGCTTCCAGAAGCAGTATGTTCCAAATCACTGGAGTTCTTCACGCAGGTACTAGAAAACCATTTGTTGGAAATGTGGATGGCTCAAACTATTGACTGTGATCCAATGGCCTTTGTCTTCTTTCAACCTAGTTCCTCTGATGTAATGACTCAGAGATTCTATGAATGGAGACCCTGTGTATGGTTCTGCAGGTTGAACATTGCACAGTTTGGGCAGGGGAAGGGATGGGGTGGGGGATGCTGGGCATTCACAGGCATCAGGGATTTGAATATTTATCATGACAGTTTTCCTAAAGATGTTAATAAGGGGTTTTAAAGGAGAGTAGCCATTCCTTATGTGCCTCAAGTTTCCCCTGGGGCCTTCAGTGATGCTGACCATACCTGATTTAGAAAGATAAATGCAAAGACGGGCAGACAGGGATAAAGGGGCATGAGGCCAGAGACAGGAAGACCTATAAGGGGGTTATGGCAATTGCATCAATGATAGAAGGTGAAGGTCTGATGGTGGAGGTGGGAAGATGGTGGAATAGGGAGCTATTTCAAATTTGTATCCATTCAGGAAATGTGTTTGCCTACAACATGCTCTTTATTATCTTTATATTGTTCCAATTATAGGCATATACCATGATTTGTTTAGACATTTTTTGATGGTCTTTCCTCTTATTTATATTTTTGGCAATTATATATAATGTTACTGTGAACATCCTTTCTCAAACCCTTTTTATTATTTTTAGGATAACATGGTACCTTAATGTATATCTTACTTCACAAAGAACACATTTTTTAGTCTTTTGTATTGACTGTCAAGTTTTCCCTTAGAATGGTTATTCCACTTTAGATTGCCATGAGCTGGCATGAATGCCCATTTTTCTGCACTTCTACTAAGCATTGGGCATATTCATTAAAAAGAAATATTTTGGTCTATTTTATAGGATAAATATTAAATATGTATATGATAAAATTTGTTGAAATTTGATTACAAATGAGGTAAAACTTATTTCATATATTTACCATCATTTCTAGCTCTTCTTTAGTGAATTGTTTATTCATATCCTCTGCCAAATTTTCTATTGCTCTATTGGTATGTATATTTTTTCTTATTGATTTGTGATATCTCTTTATATATAGTAAAGGCATTAGCCTTTGTCTGCCCTGGATATTGTGGGATGTGTGTGCATATATCTTTGTGCTTTGAAATTTGGTTCCTTATGTCTTAAATGTAGTACTAATTTACTTTGTGGGATCTTTGGTTGCTGTTATGCTTACACAAGGCTTTCCTATCCCAAAATGATCTATTCTTCCATTCCCATGATTTTTATTCTAATTTTATTATATGACAATATTTATCTTTTAACTTTTAAGGAATCAAAATAAATCTGATATATAACTGAGTGTATGTATGTATGTTATTATATTGGACTCTAATTTCAAAGATTTAGCCAATTGTCTCCTTAATTTTTATTCTTTCCTTTTCCTATTGTTTTGAAAGCTACTCTTATTATATACGGAAATTTTATACATGCTGGGTTTTCTGGGTTTCCATTTTATTCCAATCACCTGTATATTTTTGTATTGATATCACACTATTGTAATGATATGTAAGCTTTACTCAGCAGTAAGCTTTAAAGGAAAAGAATGGCAATATGATAGCAGTAAATTTAACATGACCTAGCAACAAGGTCTCAGAAGTAAGAATCAAAAGACTCAAGTCCTAATGTAGACATTGTCATTAGTTTGCTGGGTGATATTTATCAAATCTCCTAAAATTTTGATTTTAATTAATTTTAATTCTTCATTTAAAAAGTTAGATTTTGCATGCCTAAAATTGGGCTTATGAAACCTCTTTTGCCAGTCTCCTAAGAGTGTCCCATGATCAATGAGTGAGACTTTATCGAAGCACTTAAAATTTCATTTCAATTGTTGCTGTTTATGAAGTCATTTTTCCATCCAATGTCAGAGTGATTGGGACCCCAGATTTTGTAGCATTGCTTTAATACACGAGCATCTCAGGCTTGACATAGAAGACAGAACGAGTTTAGAGGTTTAGTTTTCAACCCTCCTGAATAATTTGAAGAATTGTCATTAGAACTTGCCATATTACTATAGAATCTGCTTCTTAAAGAAAGAGAACTTTCAGAAAAAACTTGAAACCTCTTTAATTTTTTGGTCTCAGGAGGAATAACCTCCTTCTAGACAAATCTTCAAACTGAAGATATGCGCTGTATTTGACATCATCCTGAATGAGATTGAGCTTGATCTTTACTGCACTGACTACTGAGCTACTTAAGGGAAGAGGCTGTGTCCTGCAAAAGTACTTTATGGGTAGAGGTCACCATAAAAACTTGCTCTCTAAATGAATGCTTCCTTTGTGTGCATATTGTGTAAAAACCTTCAGCCACTGAGAGACAAATTGGGCAGAAGGGGGAAAGGCTCCTAAAAGAGCCCAGGGCATGGGGTGCAGTTCAGAGAGCACCATTTACTTCCTGTGTGCTGCCTTTAAATCCCTCTGTGCCTGGACTACACCTGGACTTCAGTTTCCTCCTTTGCAAAAAGGATGTTGGGTGGATTCCCTCCACGGGCCCTTCCCTCCTAGGACTTGGTAACAGTCAGTGTCCAATTCACCAGTGTCATGTGAAAACAATGCCCACTAAATCTGCTCACCCAAAGGTTGGCAATCACAGCACATAGGAAGAAATGCAGGGGGAATGGGACAGGATTCCTGCAGCTTTGGAAGTTGAGTGTGAACTCACAGGGGCAGAGACCTCTTTGTTTCCTCTACCACCTTCCATGAAGCACACAGCCAGGCATACTGTGAATGTTAACTGAAAGAATGCCAAGGTGGAATTGAAGAGATGAAAAACAGCATCGGTGGTCCACGGCAGGGGCAGATACTAGAAAGAAGATGTTTACAGGTTCCACCCAGCATCAGAATCTTGTTTCTTGCTCTCACATTTGGAACTCAGTTGAGTCTTCCATCCCACCTGAAATAAAAGGAGGCAGGGCCCCTCCCCCAGGCAGACCTCCAGCTGGGCCTTGTTTGTCAGTGCAAACAATCACCCTCCTTGTTTATTGGGCCAGCGGGGGGAGCCTGGGAGGCAGCACATCAAGGCTAAAGACCTTTTCTCCAGGGCAGAGTTCAGAGGCTGATCTGCAGCCTCGCCCCACCTCTCTGCTTCCCCTGTCCCACCTCCAGCACGCCAGGTCCCTGACCCAGTATGTGGCTCCCTCTGCCTCAGCTTGGCAGAAAACATCCCCTTTAGTCAGGTGCCTGAGCTTTTTCCCAACCAGCTGAAGCATTCTTCTTTCTCCTTTTTTATAAGCAGCTCTGAACTGGGCATGCATGGACTCCATCTGCCTTGCAGACGGGAAGGGGAAAGCAGGTGGGATGACAGAGGGGTGGGGCCGAGCAGGAGAGGAGCCCAATCATTATAGCTGCTTTTTAATGGCATAGGATTATTCTGTCTTCATTTGTCAAAAAAAATGGAAGCCGGAAGATTAGAGGCAGGTGCACTGATCAAACGTTCCCCAGACCAGCCGGGACCTCCAGGGGTGCACCTGGGAGCCCCTTAGCTAGGGAACTCCAGAGACTGAGAAGAAAGGTGGGCGAGAGACCAAGTTGCCTGCTCTGACTGCCATGTGCTTCTCATGGTAAAAGGGAACCTGTCCTTAAAGGTGAGCCATCCAGGTATTCATAATCTTCAGGGAGGCTAGGTGAAGTGCCGCGCATCATGACATGTGACTGCAAGAGTTCTGCAAAGATTAACAGTCCAAATCACCAGAAACTAACAAAAGAAAGGGACACTAAATATGTGATCATTTCCTTTAAGCCTGTGCTCTACATAGGTAGCCGTTTTCAGGAAGAAAAAAATAGTGCATTTGTTTCCATCTCAGTAAATGAGTTATTTATCATGGGCCCTTTACATCTGATAGCAAATGTGTCCCAAGTCACATCCCCAAATTTGCAAATACCACTCTAGGAAATAATGTCACCTAATTAGTTACAATTAGTACTATATAATTTAAAAGGTAAGATGATTCTGATCAATTCCTTAATAATTCTGTAATTATTAAAAATTAGAGCAAATAAAAATAAAAGTTTCTTTATGAGAACCCAGTTTCCTGGGTCTGGCCTCATAAGGCTAGCACATGATTCTGTGGGAGTTCCCAAATGAGGACCTAGAAGAAAATTATAATAATAAAGACCAGCTCCGGTGAGGGTATTAGGTCCATGCATGTTTGATTCAGTAGTCTGGGCATTTGCTTCTATACACCAGCTTCTTAATTTGTCTTATTCAAATTTGTCCCTCTGCAAAATGAACAATTAATGCATGACCGCTGGTAAATGTTAAATCTGCAAATATCTGGCCAGCTATACAAAATGTTTTGGAGAATTGCGGGCGTCTTGCCATGCTGTGCCCATTTCCCTTGGGAAATGGGGAAGGTCAGCCTGACCATTTAGCATATGGGGAAGTAAAGGAAAAGGAAGTTCAGGCATGTTCATGTGTATGAGTTCATTTGATAGAGTAAATGCAGGAACCATATGGCGAATCCCTGAAAGACTAAAAGGAAAAAAACAAAGAAAAAACCGAAAAACCAAAACCATGAACCTTTTCAGCCATAAATAAATTCTTATGCGAATATATTTTAAAATGTAAGCAAGACCAAAAAAAAAAAAATAATAAAAATAAATAAATAAAATAAAAGAAGAAAAAAAAATGTAAGCAAGAGTATACAACCATTCTAATGAGGTTTTATTCGCCAAGGGGAAAGATCACATTTTCATACCTAGGGACTCAGTGGTGGAGGAAGATGAAACCATCTTCCATAGAAATGGGATCATGCAGGTTATGGCTCCTGGAATAAATTCCTGTTTCTCATTCAGAGGAAAAATGGAATATTCTCAAGAAAAAAATTCAACAACTAAATATCGTGGTGTGATTTATTCTATGGATGGACTGTATTTATGATTTTATAGAATTGACATGCATTTGTTTCACTTTTTCACTTTGGTGTTTCTAGGTGAAATGGCCCTTTCTTCAGTCATAAAGCTGAAAGATTGCTATTTTTATATTGGTGTTTTTTTTTTTTTTTCCCTCTTGATCCACCTAGGATTTTATTATTACAAATCCTTTCTGAAATTTCAAATTCTGAGTGCAATTGGGTGATGACCATATTTTGAAATTTCCTGAAATATATAATATCCTTTTCATTTTTTTTTTTTTAAAGATTTTATTTATTTATTCATTTATCCCCCCCTTGCTGCTTGTGCTCGCTGGGTCAGCTAACCATGCCGTGCGGGCGGGCTTGCCTTCACCAGGAGGCCCCTGGAACCGAACCCGGGGCCTCCCATATGGTAAACGGGAGCCCCACTGATTGAGCCACAGCCGCGTCCCTATCCTTTTCATTTTGCTCTTTAATTTTTTTGGCATGTGATCTCATCTTACACCTAGATAGGCTGACGTGAACTACATTTTCTGTTAAGCCCAAACAGAATATTGATATATTTCAGTAAATCCAATGTTCAGAATCAGACATGGCTATTTGATAAATCATTAGACTCCTCTAACATAAGCTGAGCTTCAGAAAATTCCATGTCATAATTTTCCTTTATGCCTCCTTAAAATTAGGGAACATTTTTTTTTCTTGATTCTTTGCTGTTTACACAAGTAACATGTAATCACTTGGAAATATAGCTTATATGACACCACAGTTAGCATTTTGATATGAGTATAAATATGCACATACATTTTACAGATTTCAGTTCAAATTGTGTGTAGAGTTTTCTTTTGTTTTCTCCTTTTTTCACTTAATATTATAATGTGAGCATTTCCCCATGGCATTGAATATTCTTTGAAAACATTCCTATAAATGCTATATATGCATGTAAATTGTTTAAAGTGTCACATATGTGATATCCAAATATATTTAAAAATACACAGCAATGCCTAGTTAATTTGTTTTAAAAAAAAAAGGAAAATTGCATGAAATCAGTCAATTCAGTGTGAAAAACAATATATAGTTAGTGTGACAGTGAAGTTTTATGAATCCCAGAAGAGAGCATGTTCTTTGAACTAATCCATTCCTGTGGGTGTGAGGCCCTTTTATTTTATTAGATTCAGTTAAGGGATCTTTTGATTAGATCACTTGATTAGATTGCTTTAGGGCCTTTGGTTAGGTCTCCACCCTTTTGCTGGGGTTTTATATAAACTGAGAACAGGAAGCAGAAACACAAAGAGAAAGAGACAGTTGCCAGGTGAAAGAGAACTCCAGGATCAGCTACAGCTGAGAGAGAGGCTGAGTGAAATGTTAAGAGGCTGAGAGAGAGGTGAGAGGCTGCAATCAGCAGAGAGACTCTAATCGAGGAGATGGGAAAGACCAGCCATGTGCCTGATTGCCCACAGCTGAGCTCGGGGAGAAAGTAGCCTGAGAAGAAGGCAGAGACCCAGATGGAGAGCTACTCTTTTGCTTTGCCATGTGGCAAGAGTCCAGGATTTGCCAGCAGCTGACCTTGGTGATACAGCATCTCTGATGATGCCTTGATTTAGACATTTTCACAGCCTTGGAACTGTAAGCTTTTACCCTAATAAATTCCCTTTATAAAAGCTAACACATTTGTGGTATTTTGCGTGGTGTTGAATTAATAGCACAATTTGATCAAACCTTTGGCTTTCCAACTGCTGTTGTAATATATACTTGCAGCTGGTGAAACTTGGGGTGGCTTTTTTGCTAGGAATCAATCAGTTATCACATTTCATTTTAAGCAGTGTTCATGTGCACACAGGCAGAGAAGTGGGGATAGATAGAGAGTGAGATTAAGGATAGAAGGTTATGCTTTGGAACATTCTGATAACTGAGTTTCTCAAGAGCTTCATGCAGGGTTTGAAATTTTAGGCTCTGAAGAGAAGGAAGACCCAAGATGAAAAGCAAATAACTCCTCAGTGGTATGGGTAGATAAAGTTATTTTTCAGAGTATGTAATGAGTTTTACTTTCCTATATAGTTTGTGGTGGCTTGGAGCTATGTATGCCAGAAAAACATGTTCTTAAATCTTAATCCATTACTGTGGGTATGAATCCATTGTAAATAGGACCTTTTGATGAGGCTACTTCAGTTAAGGTGTGGCCTAGCTGAATCAGGATGGGTCTTAATCCTATAACTAGAAGCCTTTATAAGCAGAATGAAACTCAAAGAGGGAGAGAGAAGGAGGAAGCCATGAAGAGCAGCCAGAAACTGGAAGTCAACAGAACCCAGAAGAGAAAGGAGAAGCCAGGAAAAGTTGCCATGTGAATTGCCAGGTGACAGAACAGCCAACGACCAAGGATTGCTGGCAGCCAGCCCCAAAATGCCACAGTGTTCTGGGAGAAAGCACAACCTTGATGACACCTTGATTTTGGACTTCTCCTAGCCTCAAAATCATGAGCCAATCAATCTCCATAGTTTAAACCAACCCATTGTATGGTATTTGTTTTATCAGCCAGGAAACTAAAACATAGTTCTACCCACAATCAAGTTCTAGGCGAGTCTTTCATGCTCTTTCTTACTTGAGCTGGCCGACTGGTCATTCCTGCCTTTAAAATATCTCTTACCAAAATGGTCTCTTACATATTTTGAGATGCATCAATCTGTTGTTTCAAATGAGGGATTGTGCATTATTTAATTAGGAGAACTCTAACATGGGGTCCTGAATCCTTCATGCTTCTTACTCTGATAGGATCTTGGAGTTTAATGATATCAATGATTATTTATAATTATCATGCACATTTAAGGGGAGAATAAAAGGTGATTGGAAAACAGAATCTGGGTTTGTATTTAGACTTCAACCATGAAGTTTTATCTTTCCCTACCTCCTAATTTATTCTTTCTATCATAGTGAATTTTCTCCTTGATTCTCATTGGAACTAGCCCATGCTTTGCTATTTGTCACATGTTGACTTTTAGTTTCCTCTTCAAGGTCAAAAGTTATAGTTTCTCCCAAATTAGAAGACAGGGAGTTGCATTTATTTTCACATTTTACGCTGTTAGTGCAGATGCAGCAAAAACTAAAAGGGAGTTTGTTTCATAGGATGACAAGCAGAAACTTACAGGAGGGTGGGAGAACATTTATTAAAATGCATGAAGCAAAAAGTTTGGCTGACTTTTTCTGACCTGAGAACATGTTATTTCCTTGGAAGCAACTCCCATGAAAACAGATACTTGGTGAGTCAAGCTGCACATTTCTCTTTTCCTTCTCCCATCTCAGATTGGGTCGCTCAGGTGTGTGCCAGGTATCTGCCCTAGCACAACCCTCCCTATGCTTGTCATTGTGGCCCATTGTTACAAACAGAAGCGCACGATTCAGCAGGTACTTAACGTGTGGTTTCTTAGGAAACAGTTACCAAGCTCATGAACAATTCACTGCCGACTGACCACATCTCCAACCAACAAATGATTCCCATAAATGAGCAACCGTTTTTCTCCAAGAGTAGCAAAGTTGGCTTGGGTCCTGGAACTAACGATGAAATGAAATCCTCAACCAACTTGATGCACCCCCACCCCCCAAGAAACATTTATTCTGGAACACAGGGTGGTCTCAGGTCATTCTCCTCAAATTAGGTTACTGTGGGGACACAGGTCAAAAGCATCTGCAGTAGCCACAATGACAACTTTTCTGGCATTTTGCCACTGATTATTTCTTCATAGCTACTCAAGTAAAAAGGCCAAATCATTAAGCACCCAATATCCATGCAGGTATCCATATATGTAAGGCTTTGTGCCAAGCACTGAGGATGCAAAGAACTCACAATGTAGAGATAAGAACGGCTTTTAATTTAGTAAGTGTCCTAAAATAGTAGACTTCACATAGAAGAAGAGTGAACAAAATGCTATGGAAGAAAGACTGGACATGAGGGTGGAAATTGCACAAGATTTCACAGAGAAGATAGGACATGTGGAATTGGGTTTTGAAAGGTGAACAGGAGTTAGGTGGAAAAGACGCTCAAGCCCATTTCTGGCTTTGAGAACCACATATTCCTCTACTTCTGCTCTTTGAGGCCTCTTCTCCAAAATGAAATAAGGCACAATTCATGGTCAGCAGGTTTTGATCCCCAAACAACTTTAAAAGAACTTAGGGGTACAGGTAAGTTTGCTTATATTTTAGTAACTACGATTTTTGTTACTACATTTAGTAACATTGTTTTGGTATGAAAATCTTGTCATAAACTTCAACAGTGGTTTCACTTTTTCACTTTGGTGTTTCTAGGTGAAATGGCCCTTTCTTCAGTCATCAAAACCCTGCAGTATAAGTGGATTTCCTAGTGTGTGCCCCAACATGCTTCACTGAATAACAGGGGTTTGTTTAGTCCAGGCCTTTCCCCAGCCATAGGTTTTTTCCCTCTCCCATGACACCCATCATGCTATTCTGAGTCATTCACTGCAGTCCAGCAGACCAGACTCAATGACACCTTTTGCCACTTTATGAAGCTCCACTTTCCCTAAGCTACTTTTTTCTCTACAACCCTGCTTCTACTCTATCCCTGCCTCTCTTTGGGCAACTTCTGCCTAGCTGATGTTCCTTTCTGATGCTCCATCTTGACCTACTATTACATTAGCATTTCAAAGTCTACCCTTTTTTTTTTTTCCCAATGCTGGGAAATAGGAGTTGTGGTCTGAAGTTAAAATAAGAGGGAGAAGGGAGTTGTTTTCCACATTGGTATCAGTTACACAAAAGTAATGCTACTCTCTTTCTCGTGACTCACCTATGCATATTCACTTGACAGGCATCCAGTATGATTATGGAAGCACAGTCCAACAAACCGAGATGTGTGTGGCTCTTTCTTCCTCTCTTCCCTCTCTCTTTCTTTCATCCTAGGCTCTGCACACCTACCAGAAGGTGCCCAGAAGGGAGGACTGGGCTGGGGAGAGGGTTGGAGGAAAAGCAATTGGTTTACTCTTGCTCATAGCAAAGGCTGGGGATAAAAGAATGATAGTATTCAATGCGTTTGCACTCTCTGAGAGTTGGAGCCATTGATCCTAAACCCTTGCTTGTGATTATCATAGAAACTGAGTCAAGGGGACATATTACTAAGTTCTGAATTGGGCTGAGATTGTGGTTGTGTTTGGAAATGACTCTATCTTGTACTTACAGAAGAGTGTGCAAAATTCAAGACCTCCCTCACACAAAGGTCACTTGGCCACAATGATCTCCCTGTTCGTGTTTGGGGGTGTTCCTGCAGAGTAGTTCAAATTCTCCCTGGCCCCCACTCCTAGGCTTTGGGGTCTTTTCTTGCATTCAGAGTAGTCACTTCTCCCCCCTATATTTTCTATAACTTTCTGTATAAGTCACCTTTCCCTTTATGACTGAAGGAAAAATGTAAGAGGTAGACTGGCTTATGGACAGCCCACCATGACAGATATGAGGTGCTCAGCTGTGTGCTCCTCAGGAGAACATCTTCTTAGGATGTTTTGATTGGGCTCTCCATATCTAGCAACTCATGACCCCTCACTCAGGGTCTTTCTGCCCTAGCACTTTGGAAGGTCCCCGAGGATATTGTGGAGACTTTTCTCTTTTGGTCTCATCTCCAACACCAGATGTTCAACCTCCCTCAGAACCCAAGTGGAGTTTTCGACTCTTCTTCTTTCCCTAACTGCATTCTGCTTGTATTCAAACCCAAAGTCTGGGCACTTTTAGCCCAGCAAATGGGTATCATATGACGTATACGGCATCTAGCAGTAGACGGGTGGATGGTAACATTCAAATGTCATGTTTCTATGTGAATCAGTTCAACTCCACAGTTCTTTTGAGAATTTTATTCTGATTCCACGAAGTGAGCGCAGAGAAAAAATTATCATAGATTAAAAATTATGATTTTACTATTTTAAGGTAATTCACAAATTCCAGTCTTAAAGTCCTTCTTTCAGCATTATATAGAAACTATTTAAGAAACCCTTAATTGTCAATGATTTGAATGGAAAGGGTATCTGTACAGATAATAGAATGCTACCATTGCATTTGAGATGTTATTTTGGTTGATTCACGGAGAATCAGGGTATGAAAATTTACAGGTATTTTTCAGCAGATTGAAAAGCTGTGCTGGTTAGATATTTTCCTGACCACAAAATAGGGTGCATGATTAATACAATACCTGGTAACAGGGCAGAATATTTGAAATGGGGACTGTCCTGAACTCCCCATGAGATCTTGACCTGGGGTGCATGCTGAGCACACTTGACAGATGCCTTCAGTCTGGTTAGAATTACTAGACAGCAGGAAGTGGAGCCCTTGCCTCTGTATGAATTATATGATCAAGTTTCTACTAAGAAAGTGGAGAAAGGAAGTGAAGTGATTATTTAGACAATTCTTAAATACACTTTAGATGAGTTTCTGGTTAACTGTCTCAGAAGTTAGCTCTGCCTCATTGTAGTGAGTTTGACCAGTGACCAAAAAAAGGAAAGGGTAACATTACGAATTATAAAGCACACATCTTGGGAAAACAAATCTCAAAATGCAAATGATTACATACCTCTCAATTTTCTATTGAAAAACCTTTCATATTTTGCACTTTATTTTCATGCCAACTGATGCATCATTGAAATGACCAAAAACCTAGATAAAATCCTAATTCTTTTTTTGGTCACATGGAGCAAGAGAAAAAAAAATCTTGGACTGGATTTGACATACATAATTAGGAAAAAGATAGACCCTCTAAAAGCTAAATGCAATGTTTATTTAAAAATGTCCTAAGGTGAAGACCTTGCTAGTAAGTTTTTATTGCTGAGCTATAACCCTATGTGAGAAATGGGGTTTATAATGGAAATGCTGATGCACCACCTTAATTATCAGATCGCCACTGGGCAGCAGCATAATGAAGGAATTTTCTTACTTTTGCACAATGAATACTAATTGAAGTGGGAGAACCGGGGATTTGCCGCACTGCAGTAAAATGATGCCATCTACAGGAAAGCAGAGCAAAGCCACACTGGGGGCTTTTGCAAAGTGAACAAACAGGACAGTGTCTTCTAGCCCTTGGACAGGTGGTTTCTGCCCTTGGACTTTTAACAAAAAAAAAACCCACAAAAACTAAAAACAAAAAAGACCAGATTGAACTCTATTGCATTTCTGGCACAGCTGATTAGCAGATGGACTTAAGGAGGTGGCAGACCAACTTCTCTGAAACCGCCTCCGGACAGGGAGTTTTCATCTGGAAGACTCTACAGGGAGGTGGCATAGATTCAGCATGCCAGAACAGGGGGAGACGGGAGGGAGGGGGCAGACGGGAAAGAGGAAGGGAGGGCAAGGGGATGGGGAGGACAAGGTGGGAGCAGAAGAAAGAGGGATGGAAGGGTAATGCAGCGCCCCATATTTTGCTTGGTGCCTGCAGGTGTGTAATATAAAATGGTGCCTTTAATCCTCCCACATGGTACATGAAAGGGAAACAGAGGTCAAGAGACAGAGTCGGCAAGTGTCAGAGCAAGTCTCTCTGTGTCCAGGGCCATGGTACTTCTCCAAATGAGGGGCCTTAGGTGGAATAATGTGGTGGCTATTCTCAAAAAGGGGGCGCCTGCTGCATTTACAGGAATATTCACACAAGTATGGTCAGAAGCCATGGACAGACTTGGCGGCAGCTCTCCTGGTCCCAGTGAATCCTCCTGTACACAGATTTGGAGAAACACACAGACACTCTCACACACATATTTCCTCACCCCCACACCCTCACAACACTCTCTCATGCACACACAGTCACACACACACATCTCACATACTCAAGGCACACTCCCTCCCCCCCACATCCTCACACACACTCCCTCACACAACCTCATACTCTCTCATGCATACAATTCACCTCACATACTCACAGGCATACTCCCTCACCCTCACACATAACCTTACACTCTCACACACATGCTCACACTCTCACATAACCTCACATACTCACACATCTCACACTCACACACCCTCACACACTCACACACAGCCTCACACATACACCCCCACACCACACACTTACCCTCACATACTCCCTCTCCCTCACACACACATATCATACAGAGCTCTAGGTTAAAATCTTGCTTCACCCTACTTCCATGCCTTTAAAATGCGATTGCTTTGGTGCATGACAAACTCAAGTGAGGAAAGCAGGACCCTGACACTGTGACTTTAGTAAAGCCCTTTTCATAAGCTAGGGAAAATTTAGTCCTTGCTGTTGTGTTTCATGGAAATATATGGGAAACCAATGCCACTTGGTGATGGAGTGGTGTGAATAGACCTGGAAACGCACTGACTTGTACCATCATCTACGCCATAGAGATCTGGTGACCAGCATTGGATGGATGCGGGGTCGGAGGCTAAATACAGCACTTCCAAGTGGCTGGGGGTTCCAAATCTGGAAAGTGCACAGGGATATTCCTTGGATGGGAGGCATTTTTAGACAACTAGAACAGGTTGAATGAATTTTAGCAGCCAAATTGACTTACCACAAAATGCCCAGGTTGAGGAACACACTAAGTATTTTGCTAGGCAGTTTGAGGTGCTGCTGACTCAGTTGTACTGTCTAGACACTGCCAGACTGCACTGAATGGACATTTTTTTTTTTTGACATAATGGCCTGAAATAATGGGCCAAGGTGTCGGTGATTGGAGCTGGACTACTGGACCCTCACACAGGTCAGCCTCTCCAAACAAAGAGCAAGCCGGAACGTTTCTTACTGGTGTAGTCACTTGTGCCTCTGAAAGGAAAAAGAGAATACAGGCATTTCAGCATTTAACAGATCTGAATGAAAGTGTTTCAAGTCAGGAACAAGACAGACACCTTTGGAAATGTATATTGAGCTGTCATAGACTCTTACCAGCCTTAGGCTTTTTCTTCAAGGGGAAAAACTGGAGTCCTGCTCTTTGAGTTACATGCATAATAGAGTGAGATTTCTATTTCTCCCACTGATCTTTTAGGGAAGCTTTTGACTTTAAAACTTTGCCTCTTATTTTAGTTTTGTAGGTTTCTCAAAGCAGATACCATGAAATGGGTTGGTTTTAAGCAACAAGAATTTATTAGCTTTCAAGCTTACAGTTTTGAAGCTGTGAAAATATCCAAATCAAGGCATCATCAAAGCGATGCTTTCTTCCAGAAGGCTGATTGCTGGCAATCCTTGGTCCTCTGCCACATCACAAGGCACATGGTGGCATCTGCTGGTCTCTCCCTTCTTTCCCAGGTTTTGTTGCTTTCAACTTCTTACTTTCATTCCTGGCTCTCTCTCTCTCTCTCTCCATTACATTTATAAAGGACTCTGCTAAGAGGATTGAGACCCATGCTGAATGAGGTGGGTCACACTTTACCTGTAGTAGCCTTGTCAAAAAGTCCTATTTACAATGGGTTCACATCAACAGGAATGGATTAACTTTAAGCACATGATTTTCTGGGGGTATATACAGTTCCATACCACACCTCTATCCATGATAGAATTTTACTGTACAACAGAGTTAATCAGAGAAGAAGAGAGGGAGAGAACAACTAAATAGTCATGAAAACTATTTTTATTGCAAAGAAAGCCCTAGATCCTGGAATTTGAAGGCTCATGCTGTCTAAGGAGTTATCCCCCTGTCTCCTCTGGGTGGACTGACACTGTTTGGACCAGAACTTTCCAGAATATGTACAAGTGTTCTTTGAATAAGAGTTTAACAATCACATGAATTGATGGTTTACAGGAACTTAACCAGGTTACTTGACTGCAGGACTTTTCGGAACCTTTAGCATGCTGCTGTGCCAGTGATGTTCCAAGTGGAGGTTGTAAGGGGCTGTGTTCAAAGCATTTAACAAAGAGCACTAGACGGTATTGACCACGGGATGGGCTGGCCAAGATAAAAGGGCCGATGTGGCTTATTCATTGTTATTCACTGTTGAGTAAGAAACAACCACCTGGTTCAAATACCAGACAATGTAAAGAAGGAGAGAATAAAAAAACCTGCTTCTTTTCCCTCTCCCGCATCTGCCAAGATCTCCCTGCCCCCACCTCTGCATGGCTAATCCTTGTTCTTAGTTTCTTAAGTAACCGTCCAGGTTTTGGTTTATTCATTTGTTTTTGTTCACACAAGCATGTTGAAATATAGTTTTATTTTCCCCTTTCTTTAAAATTAGGTAGCATATTTTAGATGCTATTCTCATTTTTTAAATGTCTAGTACAGATGAATTGCCATATTTCCTTTCACACAGCTCCTAATCACTGCCAAAATTCCATGAACCTCACATCATTGGGAGACCCATTGATCTTAGGTCCCACGTCCCACATGTCTAAAGAACATTTCTGGGGATGTTACAGGGAATGGGTCACAAACATGGGACTGAGTGCCATCATCTCTTTGTGGTTTTTATCTGTACCTGCCTTCAAGTTTAGGATACTTCCTACTGTTACCCATGGAATGACAAGATATCAGATCATTCTGAATCTCAGAGCTCACAGAGAAGCCCACCTCTTAGTTTCCAATTCCACTAGGGCAGAGGGTCACCAATGAAGTCAGAGTTGCAGCTCAGAACTGGTCCAGATGAGTTGGACTAAAGATTATACAGAGAATACCAGACACTAACAACACTCTCATGTGGCAGATGCTCTGGGCTTGTGGCAGCACCATCTGGACATCACTCTCTGGCTCTTTTCATATAGAACAGGTAGCAGTTCTGCCTGCAAGATGCTTGGGTTGAATGTGGTTGATGGAAACTGCATTAATTCCAAATCCTGTTATGAAAATCCCAGCAGAGTTTCTAAAAAATGAATTCTTGGACTCTACACAGACACATGTAATTTTGATCCTTTGGGGTTGTGATAAGACCAATAAATGTCTAACAATTTGCCCAGGTGATCTCAATGATACTCTGAGAATGAAAGTGGTCAGGTAGCCTCATAACCGTTGTGGCTATTGTGATTGAAAGAAAGGGCTTGACTAGTAACCCTTCCCCAAATATGTGCATGGTTTGGTCATGCCTCCTCTGAGTCCAACTTTGAAGACAGCAGTCTTTATTTCTGATTTAATTTGGTTTCCAAGCAAATGTGGATCTGTCCTAGGTAAGGAATCACTTAGAAATGGAGAAGAAAGAAATTAAAACAAAAGAGGGCTAGAGGTTTTTTAACCCAAGGAAAAACACCACCCTTCCTCCCCTGTGAACAATGAGTATGATTGAAAATGGTTTACTCAAGTTGGTTGAAATGGAGTGAATAAGAAAATTCAAATTTGATGAAGCCAAACTCTCTGACTACACTGCTCTGACAGGCACCTACAAGGTACTCCTCTGTCTCAGTTTGAATGTCCCATTGTTTGATGGTTTTAGAACTTGGGGTGCTGCAAAGCAGGCCAAAAGGACAATGAAAGGAGTTCAGAGTGAACAAGAAATTACCATGGAGAGGCGTGAGAGAGGCCCTGGCCTTTATCAGCAGGACATGAGAAGACCGGGGGGATGTGAGTATGTGTCAAAAGCTGAGGACTATGGAATTATATGTGACCAAAAATACAAAAAAAGGAAAAAGTACAATAGTTAGGGCAGCCAACCCCATTTGCAGCCAGGGTGACTTTGTGTGCATTATGCATAGATTGACATTGCAAAAATGGCCCCAATTTTCCATAACTCCCTATGTTCACACCACCTGCAGTGTGACGGTGCAGAGCTTCCCATCAAGATGTGGAGTCTAGTTCCCTTTCCTCTGAATCAAGGTTGGCCCTGTGACTCACTTTGGCCAACAGAGTGTGGCAGAAATGTTGGAGGGCCAGGTCTGAGTTTAGGCCTTGAGAGGGATCACATGCTTCTATTTGCTCTCTTGGAGTTCAGCTACTGCTATGGGAACATGCCTGGATTAGCCTGTTGGAACATGAAAGGCCATGAGGAGCAGGCCAAGGCAGCTCCGTGGTACCAGCTGAGGCCCCAGACATGTGAGGGAACCCAAGCAAGATGAGCAAAGCTGACTGGCAGCTGACACATGAGCACGCCCATCTGACCCCAGAAAGTCTGTCAACTGACCTGCAAATCTTGTGCTCTAAATAAATGCTTATTGTTTTAAGCCACTGGGTTTTGTGGTTATTTGTTGTGCAGCATTTTTATGGTAATAGATCATTGCTACTAAATGTAAATGGCCCAGATATTAATGTAGCTTGACAATGGTTCCACCCACAAATAGAAAATACAGACCTCCTGACTCTAAATTGAGCCCTACAAAAATTAGTGGTTCTGTCATGGTGTTTTTAATGAGAGGCACCTGGCTGTATGTTTAGGTTATGATACTTGCTAGTAGTAGCCATGTTACTTTGCCTATCTTAGCTAAATTTTAAACAAGTGTAAAATGTGCATACTAAATATTCTTATTTCAGTGGGTGGTAATAATGATATTTGACAATGCAGGTAAAGAGCCTCATGTTGCGCCTGGCACATAGGAAGTATTGTCTAATACACACCATTAGTTACCATAAAGCTGTTTATCACATAATTAGTGCTACTAATTATTATGGAAGAGGAACATTTTCTAAGAATAAGGAGTTAATAGAAACAAAATAAATACATTACTTTTGCATCTCTCTGAACAGGCCACAAAAGCACTTTATAATCCTTAGACTCCTAGTCTATCTAATATCTGTGAATATCTGTCTATTGTGCTCTCAAGCCCCTCTCTTTCAAGGGCTCTATCCCTTGGTTATACATTGCTTATTTACACCCATATCTTCCACTCTACTGGATGATTTCCAATACCATATCATTATGCTTTATTTTGTTTCATTAAAAAGCATACCTACAAACTAGAATTGTCAAAAAATCGTCTGTGCTTGCTGTCTTAACCTCCTCACTCCAATCTTCAAACAGCTCAGATCTGGCTTGTCTTCATCACACCACAAAGAGTAAACAATTCTCGTCAAGGTCACCAGCACCTTCATGATTCCAAGTCCAAGGGACATTTTTCTATCTTTGGTGTTTGGGGACTCTCATTAGCATTCAACAGTCAGCCACCCTCTCCGTGCAATGTCCCCACCCCTGCCTTTTCTGATGTCATGTTTTGTGGTTGGTTTCAGTCTTTTGTGGACCCAGAAACATGTTCTTAAATTGGTCCATTACTGTGGGTGCGGAACCCTTTTGACTGGACTGGATTCCGTTGGGGCACTTTGATTGGATTGCTTCAGTGAGGTGTGACCCAGACTGGGTCTTGGCCCTCTTGCTAGAGTCCTTTATAAACAGAGGGCTGAAAGCAGCAGATACACAGAGAAAAGTGGTAGAGACACAGAAACCCAGAGAGGCTGGAATCAGTGGAGCACAGAGGCATGGAAAGAGGCCCCCAAGAGGCTGAAAGAGATGAAGCCCAGAGAAGAGAAGAGAGATGAGCCATATGCCTGATCACCCACAGCAGAGCTCCAGAGATTGGCTGCCATGGTGCCTTGCCAAGTGGCAACAGTCCAGGACAACCAGCAGCTGACCTTGGGTGAGAATGCATCTCTGACGAGGCTTTGATTTGGACATTTTCACAACCTCAGAACTGTAAGCTTTTAATTTAATACATTCCCATTATAAAAGCCAACCCATTTCTGGTATAGAGCATTGGCAGCACTCACTGACTTTTTTTTTTTTTTTTTAAGTATCTTTCACTATCTTAAATATTCCTTGCTCAGAAAGGTCTTCCTTGAACATATTATCAGAATTATTGTCATTCCCTCTGTGAGTCTCTATCACTGTACCTGATTTATTTATTTTATATCTCTAACCCTTGAATATAAGGGCTGCAACCACATATATTTTGTTCCTCATTGGGTACCCAACAGCTGCCATGGGGCCTGGCATAAAATAGTCAACAATAGTTGTTGGATAAATGATTGAATAAGAGTCAATCTCAGTGTCTGACCCAAACTTTACTAAGAGTCAGGTATCTTTCCCATTATCTGGCAAAATTGTTCATACTTTATTTACTCTGTAGTCAATTTGTTCTTCTGAATAATAAATTTAACTAACACACATTATTTGGCAAGTATCAGAGTAATAATTGATTCAGACAGGACTCATCAATGAATGTCAGAACTAGTGATTGAAAGTTTGATGAGGAACAAGATATTTACATAATCTTGAAGTATCTCTCCAGAAAATACTTATTAACAGTAATGGGAAAAAGAGTAACATGACAGTGCAGAAACCTGGCAGACACCACCTTACCTAAGTGATGAAACTTAACATCACTAATAATTGGACAAAACAACGTTGTGAGTCTTTTAGTATGATGCATTGAGAAAGACAGGATATTGCTTCTGTAGTTTTTCTGGAAAAAATGCATTGATATAATCTTATCATGAGAAAACAAGAAACAAACCGAAAATTCAGCAAAATATTCTACAAAATAACCAGCTGCTCTCTTCAAAAACATCAAGGCCATAAAAAAAAAAAACAACAACAAAAAAACCAGACACAGATTGAGGGACTGATCCAGATGAAAGGAGACAGAAGAGCCATGACATTTGAGACCAGAATTTTTTTTTCTTTGTTTAAATACAAAGGACAATATTGGAGAGTGGGTGTAGCTCAGTGGTTGAGCACCTGCTTCCCATGTATGAGGCCCTGGGTTCAAGCCCCGGTACCTCCTGAAAAAAAAGAAAAAGAAAAAAAGACAATATTGGGACAATTTACAGTTCACAAATAAGTCCTCTAACAAAGATAATAGCATTGTATCAAAATGAATTTTCTGATTTTTAATAATTGTGATACAGTTCTGTAAGAGAATGTCTTTGATTACAGAAAATACATATTAAAGTATTTAGGGGTAAAGGGGAACGATACCTGTATCTTACCCTAAAATGTAAATGTCCCAAAGATCAAGACACCCTGATATGATGTCCGTATAATTCCCTCTCCATAAGTGTGGGAAGAACATGTGAATATGATGGCATATGAATTCCATGACTAGATTACTAATCCGTTGTCTTGGAGTTAAACAAGAAAGAGATAATCTCAGGTGGGCCTGACCTAATCAGGCAATCCCTTTAAATAAAGGTAAGGAGAGATTTTCCTCTTGTGGTTTTGGAGAGGAAAAAGAAAAGTGTCATATTGTGGGAAAAAGCAAAGTGTCATGTTTCTCCCATGGTGGAAATGTCAGGGGACATCTAGTTGTTGAGTACAGTTCCTGGCCAACAGCTAGTATGGAAACAGGACCTTGGTCCTCGAACTGCAAGGAAAGGAATCCTGCCAACATTGGCATGAGCATGGAAGAGGCCCTGAGCTTGTGTTCAGGCTGACTCTCTGACTGTAGCCTGGTGGGACCCGGAACAGGGGACCCAGTGAAGCCAAAGCCAGACTCCAGAATGTTGGAAACTGAGGGAATAAATGTGTTTTGTTTTTATCTTCTCAATTTGGGGTAATTTGTTATGCCACAATAGAAAACGAACTCCAAATCTAAAGCTAATATGTCAAAGTGACAACTAGAGAATCTTGCAGAACAGTTTACAGAAGTTTTCAGTACAATTTTGCAACTTTTCTGTAAATCTGCAATTATTTCAAAACAAATGTTATCCAAAATACAACTAGCACGCATAGGGCTTGCCATGTGCCAGGCACTATTTTAAGCATTTAAAAGTATATGCATCCACTCAATTAAAAAATCAACAACCAAGAAAAACCCACATTATGATGATTCTTGTTTTGTGGAGAAGAAAACAGAGGCACAGAGATTTCAGGTGTCACTTGTAAGTTCATTAATAGCAGAGGAGGGATTTGAAACCAGCTTTGGAGTGCAAACGTTTAGGCACCACACCAGGCTGACTCAGTGATACTGAAGGGATATGATATGGCAGATCCTAGTGAGTGCAATCGAGTTCAATCCTACCATGCCCTGAAATCCATGGCGAAGCCTTTCTGCATTACCTTCTCTTTTTTACTTACCAGGCAAGTGTTTGAAATCGCAGGATGAATATCACATCAAAAAGACTCATGTTGATAGACATTACGTTACCACAACAAAAAGTTTTTAAAAAGTAAGAATATTTTTAAAAAAATCTCTCACTTTCATCTTATAAAATAAAGGACATTTTATTATATATGCAAAATAATTTGCAGAATTTAAATAATATTGTGTTTGGCTTAAATTGATGCTTTCATATTTTATCAAATACATTCATATACTATACCTGGCCTTATTCCAAAAATATAGCAAAGCTCTTTTGGCATCTCAAGCTGACTTAAACTGTAAGCAAGTAAGAACCGTGACTAGGAAGGAGAGCAAGTTAGACATGTAAAATGGAATCAGGAATGAAGAGAGACCATAGAAATGGAAGCATGAATTTCAATATACTTAATATAAATGTCGGTCAAAAATGTACTTCCAAACATTCTAGCATATTGATTCTGTACATTTGTCATATTTCAAGCTTTGGAATAAGATGAAATCACCCAAACTCCATTGTGAAATCTAGTCTCCTCGAAATCCATCTAACCTCAGAGAGGCAAACAGTGAGCAATTCAAAATATTTTTGAATGAAAGTGTCAATTTAAGATCCTCAGCATAAAACATACCTACAAAGCCTATTTGCAAAGTAAATTTACTCTGGATTCTTGATACCTATGAAAGTTTTTTCTATTATATTTATTTAAAATTACAACAGTTTACATTAGAAACAAGCTCAAACAATTAAGGTAAAAGGTAAATAACTGCATACAGTTTAATTTTACAAAATGTAAACATACATCTTTCATTGTTCCATTATCTGAGTATTAAGCGCCACATAATTGCACAATACATTTTCAAATGTCTTAAAGGCTTTAAAATTACTGACTTGACTTTTGTGAAATAAGTCTTTATTTTCCTCCATTATTATACAAATAATTGACCACACAGATTCAATTTAAATCAGAATTGTCTCTGTCCCCAGACAGAGTTCATTTTCCTTTTGCAGCTAAAAGTTGGAGGCTTGCATGGTTCTTTGAGCTTACTTAGTTAGGCCTTTATGGGATACAGAATGAGGGCTCACATTTCCACGTGTCTCCTGGGATCATGGTAACCACACCTTAAGATTTGCCTAAGACAATCCAGCTTCCAGTTGACCGACGGTAATTTCAACAGTGCTCCTTCTCACTCTTAGCAATGTCTCAGTTTCGAAGATGGTACAGATGAGGAAACTGAGACCTAGGTGTGTAGCTTCTCTGAGATCTGTCATCTGCTCCAGGGAATGCAGAAATCCCCCCTACCTGCTGTGTTCAGAGATGTTACCTTACATTGCGGTGATATGAGTGAAAGGAGTGTGTGTCTTTTTTTATTCTCACCATAGAATGAAAAATTATTTATTGTCACAATGACTCACCAAACCTAAGAGAAACACAGAAGAGAACATTTATACACTATTTTTTTCTTTAGAAAGCAATACATGCTTTGCCAATACCTTGTAAAATGCAGATGAAGACAAAGGAAAACAACTCAAATAAAATCCTTTCCCCCAGAAACAGTTAACAGTCACTAATTGCAAAGCCTCATAGAACTTGCAGGAAGTGATTCTAATTCTCAAGAGTAAGAAATATGTTCATGGTGTGTTCAACATCTAGAAATCTGACCGCATGACTCAGAATTATTTCTGAAACATTATTCCCCCCAGCTCAATTTTTTTAATCATAACTCTTGGAGGTATTTACCTGTTGTCATTGTAGGAGAAGAAGGAAAGAGGGAAAGAAGAAGAAAAGAGGACTGAAGTTCAGTTGTTGATATGCTGAAAAGTTGAAGGATGGACTTGGGTGGGTGAGGGAGAGTCCTCATGTAATATGGGGGTTGCCTGGCCAGACCATTGCAGCCTCATCCTGGGTGGCTTATTGTCAGCCACCACAGAGGAGAAGGGTAGGAGACCTTCCCGAAGAACAGCCCAGCTCCAGTCCTTAGCCTGCCTCCTAATCTGGGCTGGGAAAAAAGAGTATCTTATTTCACCATTGTTCCTCCAGGACCTAACATAATGCCGGGCATGTAACAGATATTCAGTAAATTTGAATGAGTTAATGAGTCTGGTTTTTCACAATTTGTTGTTGGTGGTGCTGGGCTGGTTCTAGTCCAAGTTAAACTATATACTTCAAGGTGGTTTCGAAATTACGGTGTTCTTCTCCAAACATGTGTGGATGTCTAATTTCTGTATCAGATTCTGGGGTACAGGGATAAATGAGAAAGGCCCTCTACTTCTGAGGATCCCTGAGTCTCATAAATATCAACTCCTTGGGATGTAGTATAGTAATAGTAAGTTAGTAGGTTAAGGCATCAAACTTGGGTTCACAACCCAGCTCTGTGCTTTCTAGTATTGTGACCTTGAGCAAGTTACTTATTTTCTCTGTGCCTCAATTACCTCAGCTCTGAAGTGGGGATAATAATAATGTTTAACTTATAAGGTTGAAAACACAGAGAGGCACTCCCCACTTCCTTGGCCAAAAGAAAACTCTGAGGTATAATTTAGAGTCCTGAGCTTCAAGGTATCAGGCAGAAGCTAGAATTTCACCTGAAACCACTCTATTGATTGACCTCTTCCCCTTTTCTGATACTGCTTCCATCAGCCCTTGCTTTTCTCCTGGGAGAATGTCCTTGATACAGCACTACACCCTGAATCCTTGGTTCAGCATCTGCTTCTGAAAGAACCTGAACTAAGACTGCATCCAAGAGGATGCTAATTATTTAAAAGATCCCAAACTTGTTCATGGTGCTTCATTGTTTATCAATAATTTGAAATCCCAAATACATCTCCTGAAACATAGGATGGACTTAAATGAATCAGGGAAAAACCAGCTGGCTCTTAGTTTACCTTGCTGAAGCCATGAATTCTTGCTATATGGGAAGCCCCACACCCTACGAGGACTTGATCACCCTTATTCACATCTGTGCCCTCCACATCAAGGCTTGTCCCAGGGCTCCTGGGTGATGGATATTTACTGAATGAATAAACGGATGTTCTAAGTGCTTCACTCTTTGTAGCTCAAAACAGACTTGAGAAGGGACCATTATGATCTCTGTTTTGCTGATGAAGAAAGTGGGGTCTAGAAAGTGATGAAGTTACTTGCCCAAGCAAGTAAGGATCAGAGGTAGGAGTTTCAGATAGATCTGATCAGACATGCATTTCATGAGCCTCACTTGTGTTCTTCTAAGTGAGTTCTCTGATCTGGGGCTGGTTAGACTTACAGAGGCCCAGGCCCCCTTCCAGATGCACCTATCAGATCTCCCACAATGGGGTCTGGAAATGCAAGGTGATCTTTCTGGTTATCAACATTTAAGAAACGCGGGATATGAAGGAATCTGGACGACATTCTAACTGCTGCCTTGTTGGGATCAAATTATGTGAATTTGAATATGGAATGTACATATACCATTGAAGGTATGATGATGGCTGATGTTGGTGGCCCCATGTGCAAAAGGACTCATGGAATGAGTGTATGTTGATAGGCTGTTGGATTTTGTGGGAAACACTCCAAGTGGTAAATAATCCATTTACAACAGAAGCTATAACAGATACCAGCCACACAATAGTCTCGTACTTCTCTTGTCATATATTTCTACCTAGACTGTTACTAACTGCTATAAAACAACATTTGTATGAACTAAAACCAGACCTTAGAGCCTTGCTAACTACATACTGACTCTCCATTTCAATGGACTCACTATAGCCTTGGATATACATCCCCTACTGCTTACCAAACTTTCCTCTGACTGGCTTAATTTTGGGGTGTTACTACAGCCATAACAAGACAGGTGGGCTCAAGATAGGGTTTGCCTTTGGTGTTTCTGCTAATACAATACACCCTTTGCTGTTCATTAAAATGTTGACTTCAGGTCTATGGCTTTTTCGATTTTTAGATCTTTCTTGTGCTCTTTCATTAATCAAAGCCTCTGACCTATGAGGACCATTCAGACTGGACATGGCTACCCATTGAGTTACTGCAGTGCAGGAAAAGGGACAGGCTGCTGTCAATGCCCTAGAAACCACACAAAAAATCGTTGACGAAGCAAAGCTAAGTTCACCAGACTTACTGAAGGAAAGGAGAATACAACCTTGACTGTGTTGGCATTGTCACAGAATGGGGAAGTCAGGGAAGGGCACCTATAGGGTTTTAAGGCCTGGGCAGGGATTTCCAGCAGATAGGGACACCCAGTATATGAAGACACCCAGTAGATGGGGATGCCCAGCCAATGGGAATACAGTCTATGAGGATACAAGTATATGAAAACGTCCAGCAGATGGGGCACCCAGTACACAGGTATGCCCAATACATGGGGATGCCTAGCAAGTGGGGACTCTTAGTATGTGAGGATGTCCAGGAGACAGGGTATACAACAAATAGAGACACCCAGTATATGATGATATGCAGCAGATGGGGATGCCCAGCAAATGGGGTACCTAGTAAACAAGTACGGCCAGTGGATAAGGAATCCCAATATGTGAGGACACCCAATAGACAAGGTGTTTAACAGATAGGGATGCCCAGTATATGAGGGTGTCCAGCAGATGGGGATACCACTGGAGATCTAGGAGGAGTGTGTAAATGGTGGTATAGACCAGAACCCCAACTCATCTCCTGACATGGCACTAAAGGTCACCAAACTACACACACCCTTGGGGGGAGTGTGGGTGGGGACATTGATTTAACCTCAATTTTCTTTAGACAACAAATGGAATGGGAGCTGAAAGTACTAATTAAGAGGCTATTGGGGGACAGATGTGGCTCAAACGTTTGGGTGTCCATCTCCCATATGGAGGGACTGGGGTTCGATCCCCGGAACCTCTTGGTAAAAATAAATAAATAAATAAACAAACAAACAAATAAATAAATAAAACATATTTTAAAAAAAGAAAGGCAATTAAAAATAAAATTATTTTTTCACAAAGTTATTCTTGTGCCCTGAGTCTGTACCAAATATATGAATGTGAGTGTTTGCATTTGAGAGTGGGTGTGTGCATGCGTGGGCATTCGTGGGTGTGCACAAGATCTTAGTTTGGGTGGCTCCAGAAGCAGACCCTGGGACAAGGATTTGAGTGTAGGTAATTGTTCTCAGAGAAGATAACAAGGAAACATCCATCAGGGAGCAGGAAGGTGAAGTAGCAGGGTGTGGGAGAGTAAAGAGGGGAGGCAGGAAATCCGCCCAGGGGGTATCATCAAGCCTGAAGGAGAGGAATGAATCCCGAGGGAATCAAACTGAGGCATTGTTCTCAGCAGGTTTGCACTCACCAGAAAATTAGAACAATATGAAAAGTGCACTCCCAACAGAATAACTTCATAATAGCAAGGGTGATTTGTGGCAAAGGAAAATGCAATCAACTACCACACCTGCCCTGTCTTCTCAATCAGGCTTTGGAAACAGTGAAGGTTAAAGCTTGCATTATGTTATTGACTTTTGAGCTCTTTACTTAGCTGTCAAACCCTTGATAAGACTTTCTAGTTTCTTACACATTTAGCCAAAATGGCACTGGGGAGACGCAAACTATTTCTCTTTCTCTCATTCAACAAGAGTTGCACTCAACGAGATGGATACTTTCTGAGTGTGTCACTCTTGAGTCACCTGAAGCAGAAAACAAACTGAGGCTCAGCCCACTGTGAGGTGACCACAGCTGGGGAGGGAAGCACACACCCTCTTCCAAGAAGCTCACTCTCCATTGTTTCTCTTCCACCTGGACTTTCAAAACAAAATGTGGGCCGTTCTTTGTTATCCAAGGACCAGATGCTAGGAAACATGACACACTTACATGGATTGCTGTCTCTGTCACCAAGAGTCACTAGCATCAAAGGGAAGACTTTTAATATTCAGAAAAAGGGCCAGTTTCCCTCCTTACTCTTCTGTGAGGGACATAACGTCCTCATCCCACTATGCCTCTTCCCTTTAAAAAAATATTGCTAAGCAAATTGATGGACGATGGAAATGTGGATGTTTTTTTAAACAAAAAAGATGTTAATTTTTAAATGAACAATGAATTCAGCCTAATCCCTATCTTTGATTGTTTATGAGAATGAAGACTTGGAAAACGTTCTCCAATATCAAAGAGGGTTGTCAGTAAACAAAATTAGGAATGGAAACACCATCATATAATAAAGATTTGTGTTAAAAGGTAACTTTTAGTTGGGACTTATTTAATCAGAATTAACTGGAAAACCATGTGAAAAGTATAAAATTGCAGGCACACACAGGTATTCGGGATTCCTGTCCTTTGTCACCAATGGCTGTCTTCAAACTCTTATGTCAAAGCACTATCGGAAAATATAATTCATTAGTTACGTAGAAAAGAAAGCAAAGTAGCCAAACTTCAGATGGCCCATAACCATAGTACAAAGTAAAATCTCAAGGAGCTGCACGTATTTGGCTGTGATCTTAAATGGCCCTGCCTCCTTTTTTTTTTAGCAGCTCTTAGAGAATTTCCTGCAAGTGACAAGGAGCAAGGGAAGGCAGTCTCATCTCAGCTTCTGGGCAGCTGCCGTATAATATCTCTCCCTGTGAACACACATATTGTTCCTGTACATTCTTTCTAGTCCAAAAGAGACCACAGTACAGAGCTTGGGAAGCCTTTGTGTCTTTCTGTTTTTCAGTTTAGGAACAGCTATATCCCTCACCGACTATTATAAAGTTGTTACAAGCTACTACCGAGATACATAAAAAAGAGAAAGCATCACATAAATAGAGCTGAAGAAATCCAGGTGGCATCATTTTATCCAGGTGAATTTCTTAGCCTGGCCCAAATCCAGGGGGAGATTAGCTAGAGCTTGGCATCTAGTGGATGTCTCATTTTAGGGAGCCTAGGGCACTCAGTTCTTTGAAAGGGCAGACCAGCAAATCAGTTGAAGGTTTACTGTACAAAGCTTTTTGTTTATCAATGCTTCCCTTCCCTGGCTTTCTGTTGTTTACTCTTGAGTGACTTTAATTTTCAAAGATTTTATCCTCCTTTATAAAAGTGATTCATGCTCATTGTGGAAGAATAGGATGCTACATAAAAGTAAAACAAACAAAAAAACAGTCACTCATAGTTTTACCCAAAGTCACTCCAAACTCTTGTGTACATATTTTTTTCACTCTGTTGGAATAAAATATGTTTGAGTAAATGCCTATCTTTTTTTTTTCTTTCATTTAGCATTTCAGCATAGTCATTGTGCATGTTGTTATAATTCCTTTGTAAGAATTTTTCCAAATTTTGCCTGAATTTCTCTGGTCGATGGTATTTCTTATCCTCTGCTAATAACCCTTTGTCAGTTCCAATTAGCATGATCTCCAACCTGTCTAGAATCATCCCATGCTCTTTCTGTTTTTTGTTTTTTTAAGAATTTTTTGAAGTATAGCATTCATACATGAACACACAAACTATAAGTGTTCAGTAAACACTGTGAAATTACAAAACAAACATGCATAACATCATACAAGGCTCCCACATATCATCCCACCACAAATACTTTGCACTGTTGTGAAACATTTGTTAACAAATTATGAAAGAGCATCGTCAAAGTATTACTACTAACTATAGCCCATATCTTACTCCCATATACTTCTTTTCCTAAGAATTTATTTATTTATTTACTTACTTTTATCCATTTTTATCACCCACCCCCATTTTTGCTGTTTTTGTGCCCATTTGCTGGGCAACTCTCTGTGTCCATTTCCTGCCCTCTCTTCTCATCCTTCTCCTCCTGTCTTCACTGGTATTTGATCCTCGGAAACTCCGATGTGGGAGAGAGGCATCTACCACCTGCGCCACCTTAGTTTCTGGTTTTTCGGCACGTCTTGTATTGGCTCTCCCTTGTGTCACTCTCCTGTTACATCTTCATCTTGCTGCGTGGCTCACGGGGCCTGGCGGCACACCCACACATGAGGCCTGGCGGCCCGCGAGCTTTCTATATTTTTCCTTTTTTAATTTTTACTGGGAGGTCCTGGGGATCAAACCCAGGTCCCTCCACATGGGAGATGGACACCCAACCATTCAAGCCACATCTGTTCCCCTGCTATATCTCTTAAGGTTGACCAAAGATACCTAGAGTTACAGTCATTTCTCATACAGGATGATCATATAATAAATGAGGCTTAGTTTATCACCAGCATTTTAAAAACCAGAACTAGGGATAAAAACTAAGTCTGGGGACACATGCATGGTTTCTAATATAGCGAATGTTTAGCCTACGCTGATTATCACAAAATCAGGACAGCGAGAATATTCGCATTCCATGCTCTTTCTAGAATGCACCACATTCCATTCTGCCTTCTTTATTCTCCATGTCCAGCTCAAGCCCACTCATGATGAAGGAGCTTGGCCCGATGGTGGTCACTCACATCATAGGTGTAGTTTGCCACAAAATGACCTGTGACTAGTCACTCAGTCCTTCACTCACTCATTTGTTTGCCTACATCAACCAATGTTTTCTGATTCTCAATGCCAAGCACCACCTGTTGCATAAATAAACACAAAGGAATAAATGATTGATTTTGGAGGATCTCTTAACTTAGGTGTAAAAGGGATTTTCACAGACTCTGTGGGAAGGATGGTAATCAAGCTTGGAAATAGGACAAAAATGGAGGGAAGGAATGTCCTGCTTTGAACCAGGGGAGGGAATAGCAGCTCCCTTCTCCCCGTATCCTGGAAGCAACACACTCAATATTTAAAGTCCTAAGAAGGCAAGTTCAACAGGCCAACAGAAGATGACCAGCCGCCCTTCAGTGGCACATGGAAGTTGCTGGGTACAGAAGACTCCAGAGATCATGGATTGTTTCTTACATCTGACAACTGGGGGAGAAGGAATTCCCTAAAGCAAGTGGAATTGTCATTAGAAAGGGGGAAATGGCACCTAAAACAAAAGATAGATGTCCCCATTGGGCTTTTTTCTTTTCCCTACATCCATGATTCTGTACTTAGCTAAAGAAAACACAAGTCTCATTTTTCCCACTGTTTTTTTTCTTCCAGTTTTGCCTGCTATTCTGCCTCTGCTTTTACCTGCCTTTATGATTCTCTATCTATAGAATGTTTATCATCAGGACACTTCACTGCAGTGCATATAAGTTGTGAGGTTTTTATGGATGTGATAGATTGTCTTCTTCATAATTTTTCTAATATTCCCTTCTCTGTAAGAATCTTATATGCCCCCACTCCATTTCAGGGGATGTGCAGGGCTCCTGGTCTATGGTATAGACATCAGGTCTGGTAGATTCTGGGCTTGGCCTGTGATATGCTTTGACCAATGGGATGTGAAGTGAAGGCATGATGAATGCCATGTTCAAGCACAAGTTTTAAGAAGAATCTCGAGGCTCCATCAGCTCTCTGGCTTTTGCCCTTTGTGAAGGTAATGGTATGCCCCAAGGGAAGCTACCCATTCAGTCTGAGTTCTGGAATGATAGGGCATACGGAACAGAGCCACAGCCCACAAACAAGAAACACATATTTGTTGCTGTAAGCCACTAAGATTGAGGGGTTGTTTGTTACTGCAGCAGAGCTGACCAATGTAGTGGACAATGCAAGAATCCATATGTGAGTAATACTTTTCTCCTCCGGAAGCAAAATTCTTACAAAGCAGGCTGCTTTCATGCATGCCATTCTGCCTTCCCCCAATGCCTCTGCAGCACTGAGCACATAGCTGGTGTCATAAACACTGACTGTCCTGGGAATTAAACCTCTGTCCCTTTTTTCCCGCCTCCAACTCCATATCTAGGATTAAGAAACAAAATATAATATAAAGGCAAAACACAAGTTGATACAGACATAGTATCTGAGGTGAGAAGGCAACATGGAGAAATTGATAAAAGTAAATAATACATATTATTTTCAGTCTACATCTACTCAGTATGTTTACTGTGTGGAAAAAGTAGCCGGTCACAGAGGAGCGTTGCAATTATCATAATAACTCAATACACAGTCTCTCTGTCTGAAAAAGATGTGTCATAGCAGAAGATGAATGCCTCCTGCACAATGGGAGAACACAAGCAAGGAGGGCAGAGGTTGAAAGTTATTTGTGTTGGTCAGCATGCTTTGGGGACTCCTAGACAGAGGCCTGAAACAAAAGAGTAAAGGTCAGTTTTGTCTGCTCTTCTGGCTCCCTCCTTGCACCTGCCTTTATGACCCTCAGCATACAAAGGAGGGGGCCAGAGGCTTTTGGAAAAACCAATACCAAACAGGCTGCATCCTGCCGTAAAATGGAGCCAAGGGCCGACTTTTCTGTTGAATTCATTCCAAAGAAGTCGCAGTCTTCATAGGTCTGGTTACAAAACATGACCTTTTTTTTCTCAAAAGTTCCTAGCAGGTAATTTTCCAGTAAACCTTGAGAGTACATTCTTTGCCATGACTCTTTGAACAGAGACATGAGTCCAAGGTTTTTTTTCTCCCCTTGTTGTAGTTCTGAGCAGCTCCATCAGCAGATCTCAAAAGGGAAACAAAAGGGAAAAAGAAGTAAAAAGAACAGTTAAAAACTAAAACCAGAGCCATACATATGCTGCTTACAAGAAACTCACCTTAGACCCAGGGGTACAAACAGGCTGAAAGTAAAAGGTTGGAAAAAGATACTCCATGCGAATAATAATCAGAAAAGAGCAGGGGTAGCTATACTAATATCAGATAAAACAGACTTTAAATGCAAAAGAGTTATAAGAGATACAGAAGGCCATTATATATTAATAAAAGGGACGATCCTCCAGGAAGATATGACAGTAATAAATACCTATGCACCTAACCACGGTGCCCCAAAATATATGAGACAAACTCTGACAAAACTGAAGGGAGAAATAGACATTTCTACAATAGTTGTTGGAGACTTCAACACCCCACTCACATCATTAGATAGAACAACTAGACAGAAGATCAACAAGGAACAGAGAACTTGAACAACATGATAAACAAGTTAGACCTAACAGACAAATACAGAACACTGCATCCAAACTCAGCGGGTTATACATTCTTCTCAAGTGCCCATGGATCTTTCTCCAGGATAGACCACATGTTAGGACACAAATGCAGCTCTCAATAAATATAAAAAGATTGAAATTATACAAAGTACCGTCTCAGATCATAATGGAATGAAACTGGAAATCAATAACAGACAGGAAAAAAGTAAATTTGCAAATGTGTGGAGACTGAACAACACATTCCTAAATAATTGGTGGGTCAAAGAAGAAATTGCAAGTGAAATCAGTAAATATATTGAGACAAATGAAAATGAGAGCACAACCTATCAAAACTTATGGGATACAGCAAAGGCAGTCTTGAGAGGGAAGTTTATAGCCCTAAATGCCTATATTAAAAAATAAGAAAGAGATAGACTCAAAGATTTAACTGAAAAACTAGAGAAACTAGAAAAAGAACAGCAAACCAATCCCAAAGCAAGCAGAAGGAAAGAAATAATAAAGATTAGAGCAAAAATAAATGAAAACGAGAACAGAAAAACAATAGAGAAAATCAACAAAACCAAAAGCTGGGTCTTTGAGAAGATCAATAAAATTGACAAACCCCTAGCTAGACTAACAAAGACAAAAAGAGAGAAGATGCAAATAAATACAATCAGAAATGAAAGCGGGGAAGTTACAAATGACTCCACAGAAATAAAAAGAACCATAAGAGGATATTATGAGAAACTATATGCCAACAAACTAGACAACCTAGATGTCCTAGATGAGAGGATGTGAAGTTGAATATAGACTTGCTACATGACCCCGCAATATCATGACTGGGTATATCCCAGAAGAACTGAGAGCAGTGACACGAACAGACATCTGCATAACGATGTTCACAGCGACATTATTCACCATTGTCAAAAGTTGGAAAGAACCTAGGTGTCCATCATCAGACGAATGGATAAACTGTGGTCTATTCACACAAAGGAATATTATGCAGCTGCAAGAAGAAATGAAGTCGTAAAGCATATGACAACATGGATGAACCTGGAGGATATTATGTTGAGCGAAGCAAGTCAGACACAAAAGGACAAATACTGTATGAATGCGTTACTATGAACCAAATATATTGTGTAACATATTGTTTGATTCGAAAAATTTTTTATATGTATCCAGCACATTTAATTGAGAAATGTATATATTTATTCATCTATGTTTACTTTTTAGTTTTTAATTATTTATATTTTCAATTTTTAAATGTACTAAATAAAGTGAGGAAAAAAAAAAAACAAAAAAAAAAAAACTGAAATCAGCCTGGAAGTATAAGCACCTCAATTGAGGATTTTTAAATTAATTTTGATGTAGTCGAGCTCTACTATAATGACAGCACCATGAGACAGAGGACATGTCCAGTGGGAGAAGCAGCTGTGGCAATGACTTTATCTCTCTTAGCTCCTTACCTCCAAAATATGGCAATGACCAGGATTTCACAGGGTTATGGGAAAGATGTGGTAAGACAACTCAGAGCAGTGCAGCTCTAATTTCCTTCTCTCTCTGTAGATAACACAGTGTATACACAAGGATGGTGTAGAATTGAGATGACCAGAAAACAGATATGTTGTTTATTATGAAGTCATAGTATGGATTTTGTAAATGGCTTTAGGAATGAATTTTATTATTTTACAGCCATCTTCTTAGATAGCTGACACCATCTATTTCTGAATCACTGGGGTTGAAAGGACTTTTTACATGTGAAACCACTTGATCCTAACCAAAGGCCCATGAGATAAGGAAAGAAGTGTGCCACCAAAAGGGACATAAGGGAAGGCAGGAGACAAAAGGAGGAAAAAGGAGCAGTGGGGCATCAGAAAATTGGTACATTCAAAACTTTCCAGAACTTTCTGACATTCAGAAAGGATTGATTTAATCCTTTTACCTCAACCTTACTCCATAAAAGGCAAAAATTATAGAAGCTTGGAAATACAACTTTATTTAAAATTTGCAATGGTTGAAAAATTAGTTCCAACCTGACAGGGCATATCCAATTGTTTCAAGTGAAAACATATATTTGGTAACTTTTGAAAATCACATTCTTCCTCCAAAACTATCAAACAAAATGCTACCATGGAAAGGATCATGTTTTCTTCTAATAAAAGGATAATAACAGCTCTCCTTGGTCCTTAAGACCAAAAGATCCATTTACAATGGCCTGTGCTGTCAAAGAGAATGAGTTTGGTCAAAAGAAGAAAAGCAGGATGTGGAAAGTGTTGTTTAAGGAAGTGTCATAATAGATCACACTGCTGAGGTTGAGGACAATAAGAAGAGAATGCAAGGAAGAACTGGAAGAGCAGAAATCCATTTCACAAAGCTATGAATGAATTACCACCACATGCCTAGGACACTAGGAAATGGAATTGTTGTGTATTACATATAAGGGTCATAGCCGGCCCACAGATGGGTTTTGTTTGGAGGGCCCAGTACTTTTCAAAATTAAATTCCAGCATTAAAAAATATGAATATTTCACATAAATGCATGCTTTTCTGATTTATCTTGAAAAATTAAGAGATGGGTAGACTAAATCTCACTTTTCAAATCTACCCTTTAGGCAGGTACGTACACTGTGGTTTTCCACCATCAACGTCCAGGTACTGGCTTGGAACATGCAAGTCCACTGCCACAAGTATTATCTCTGCAAACTCACAGAATAATATTTATCTGATCTACATGTTGAAATGGAAAACCACCCCACATGAGAAAACTGGAAGTGGGTATGGCATGGTGTCCCTCTGGCTGCAGCCTGCTCCCCTCCCCCACACCAGGCCCACAGGGTTTGCAGACATATTGGAAAGAAAGCAGAAGTCAAACTGAATAAAGTAAAAGGAGGCTTGTAGAAACAGAGATTTGTGAGTCCCGTGTAAGGTACACTAATCTGATTTTGATTTATGTGTCCTAAACTTGGGAAGGAAGGTGGAACTTGTGGATACCAGTTTTTTAGTTCATGATGTATTCCCTCAAGAAAAACATAATAACACCCTTGAATGGCAGGCCCCCTGAGACTCCTCTTTTTGCATTTTAATATTCTGAATTTAAGATTCCACTGTGCTTCTGGAGCCTAGCCCAACCTTTCTCCTTGTAGGGTGCCTTCCGAGTCCACACCCACTCAGTCCAGTAAGAGAAGGTAGAAATAAACAGGATTTAAAAACAGAGCACACAAGTTCAAATCCACCTTGCTTCTTTCTAGCTTAATTACTCAATTTTTCTAAGCCTCACTTACTTCATCTGAGAAATGGGAACATGCCTGCCTGAACCTCAGAGTCATCATGAGGCCCAACAAGAGCAGGGGAAAGCATATAGTGGTGTGTTTTACACTTCAAAACATCTGCTATTATTGCATATGGAGCAGAGGCTGTTTGTGCCTCCCGCCCCAATGTCTCCTTGGGCCCTACTACATGCCATCGACGATGTGCATCTGATGGGAACTCCCTTGGGAACATCCACCTTCCAGCCATGTTGAGGAGGGCACGGGAGGGGCCTACCCGGAAGTAGTAGGTCTCTTGCAATCTCATCCCATTGGTCAGGACAGAGTCCCATGACTACCTCTACTTCATAGAGGCCAGACAGCTATGAGACTAGTGAAGACGCGATGGTTCTCTCACTAAATGAGTAAGGGGAGAATGAGTGTTGGAAGGTATCTTATCTCTGCCACATATAGAAGTGTTATTTAGCCCTTCTGGGTCTCAGTTGTTGAGTGAAGTAAGTTAGTACATGCTTATCATTTGGCAAATACTCAAGAAAGTGAAACTCAGTATTATTAGATTATCAGTAGCAGTAGACATATCTTGCTGAGGGGACCCCCTTCTTGTCACATCTTGTCTTGTGCAGGAATCCTACCTTACATGGATGAACACAGCAGTCTCTGGCATCTTAGGTCCCAGGTCTGTTAGGAGGAGCAGTGGGCTCTGGGGCTTGCCAGATACTTGGGTTCCAGTCAAGCAAAGCTATACCAGCACTTATTTCCCCAGTGGACAATTATTTCTGGTATCCCTCATGGCAAATAGCATATCCACCTTGCTACTTGAAGTGTTGTCCTCAAGATAACAGCCTCAGTGTTGCCTGGAACTTGTAACACGTCTGAAGTTTCAGGCCCCATCCCATTCCGACTGAGTCATAATCTGCATTTTATCAATCTCACCAGGTGATTCAGCTGCACATTTAAGTTTGAGAAGCACCAATTTTAGATTTTAGTGCCAACTGAGAGAACCAAAGACACGCTATATGGAGTGGGGACTTCTGATGGGAGCCTTTCAGAAGCATCTAGATGCGGGTCCTTAAATGTTGACAAACTGACCCAAGGTAAAGATTAAAACTACCTGCACTCACCTGGGTGCCACACGGCCACTGCTGAAGTATTTAGAGATAAATGAGAGGCATCACAACATTTCCCCTGTGTTTAATCTTCAGTAAGAGGATAGTTGAGGGCTTCAGCTAGGAAATCTTCAGGGACCCTAGGCCAAATTTCCAAACTCTGATGATAAGTTTTAAAATGAGGGTAAAGAGACTTAATGAGAACATTACCCTAGAACCTGCCTCTTGCCTCTGTAACTGCTCTTCTAAATTTGCCACTGACGAAGGTGTGCCTTGGAAAGTTCAGACTGCCAACTCTAGTAGTCCAGGCAAGGTATAAAATCCTTACTCTGTCACCAGCTCCATGACTTTAGGCAAGGGACTTACCCCTCTGAACCACCACTGTGTCACCTGTTAAATGGGGACTATGCTTCCCTTACCTACTTCACAGGGTGGTGTCAAGCTGGATGTCATGAAGTAAGTCCAGTTTCAGAATTTGTAAATATGTTCTGCAAATATATGGCAAATGACTTGCTGCTGCCCCCTCACCTATAGAAAGTGTCAGAGTGGGGATTCCAGCCCAGGACATCAGCCCCTTCTCTGTGGTCACCACTAAGAGTGTTTGTGCAGCACCTTGTATTTTTCAAGCCTTTTCACCTGTGTTAGTTCAATTAACACCCACTAAAATCTTCCAAGGGAGGTATGACTATTATTCTAATGTAGACGTGGATGTGAAGACTGTGAATAAATATTATTTAGAAATGAGAACCTTGGTCAATTACTGTTTTCCAGTTTTATTTCAACTTGATTCTGAAGTAGAGAGTCATTTCATATGCCATAGCTCTCCTTCTGGAGACACCCATCTTAAATGAGATGTCAGACATTTGTAAATTCTGCACATGTGCTTAGAGTAAATGGGGAGGTCAAGCTAATCCTGAGAAGTGTGAGTCCCAGAGAGACTGCTGTTTGGCTAAAAGGATTTGAACAGCCCCTCACATCATAAACACTCTCTTTAGCTCTAGATCCCCAAAGGAAATAACTTTTGGTGGAAAAAACCTTATCAGGTTACAAATTCAGCCTTCAAATTAGTACTTACCCCCAATAAAATGTTTTTTTTTTCTACTGTTTTGATTTGAATTTGTTCTTCGGAGTTTGTTTTATTAGAATCTAAAAGGATCAAATTATGAGCCAGGGATTTCTGGTTACAAGCTCAAAGACCAGACTAACAGAGAAGTTCTTGGGATCATCATCAGCTCATTGACTAATCTTGTCAGAGTTCTTACAATTCCATAGAGTTATTAATTCATCTGTTGATTTGGTGTCACAATAGATGAAGAGGTACAAAGTGATACAGTTAAGAATGGATAGACTTCTGGAGGTGAAGGTGGACAGCAGAAAGGAAGAAGAGAATGAAAAACTGTGAAGACAGGCCATTTTAACTTTTTTCTCATTTCCTATTTAAAAAGGGTGCTAAACTTGATCAAGATAAACTGATCCCAATAAACAATAGAAGAATAGAAAAAGACCAAGCTTCCACAGCAAAGAAGCACCTCTCCATTCAGACAATATATTTGAGACCATTTTTTCTCCATGAAATATTGATTTATTACTTCATTCTCCAGGATTATAAATGGGAGGCCTCTGAACTGTGGTTTCTCCACTTTGTGTGGGCATTCACAGGCAGACACTATTTTGCCTTCTATTTTCCATTGCCCATGGGCTCCATCTGGTCCAGATGCCTCTTGCAGGAGTCGATGGTTAAAAGAATAAGATGAGTCCCAAATAGGTGGACACTATTTTAATAAACATTTTCCTACTCATAGAATTATTCATCGATGCTTCTCTTACATTGAAAAGGGAGATTTACATTTTTGAATGCTGCATTTTGAATTAGGGTATAGAAAAAATAATACGCTGACCAATTTTCCACTTGCCGTTGGTTATTTGACTACTAATTTGATTGCAGAATTGCTCTTGCGTTGTAGTTGTTGTTTAGGCTAACCTAGACATTCAAGTGAGTTTCAAATTGCTGTTTTCAAATTGACTCAGAGTCAAAATATACAGAAAATACATTATACATAGCTACAGATCAGGTTCAGTAATATTTTTCAAACTTCTCAATTTTGTTTGAAAAATAAGGTAATTACGGGCATAGAGAGAAAAAATTTTAATTCCTTCAAGTGAAATATTCAAACATTAAACAATATCGGGGGGAGAAGTACTATAAAAAGGAAATGGCAGTGACCATTTTCACACTCTGCAAAAAGGAAATGGCAAATACTTTGTCCTTATAATTTTTTTCACTCGTCTAGTAGAAACACCTAGTATGATTCAGTAATTAAATATAAATGTATAGCATTTTACAGTAGTTCTAAGAAATAGTATGATTCTATAACATCACCATCCCATCATATGCTAATAAGAAGTGAACCTTTAAATGGAGATCAAAAGCTCAAGATTTACATATCTTTTCACCTCTAAAACCCAAAGCATATTTTCACGCTGATCGAAAACATGTTGTGGAGTGATCAAATTTGAAGCATAAAAGGTTAACTTTTAAAAAATAAGAACTAGTGCTGAACTTTGGAAATTGAGTTTAATATTGTCCCCCAACTGGAAGACAGGACTTGCTATTTTCTCTTTATAACAGGCAGGAAAATGTGTGGGGCAAACCAGATACTACAGATTTGAATTCTGAAACTTCTGGAAATTCGTGGGCAGATTCAAGATTAGATGAATACTCTTCTGAAAGAGCAGGGCCTGGTGTCAAGTTTTCAGATGGGCTCCGTGTAGAAAGAACCAAATGCTGGTGAGCCAGCTGGGCCCCTTGCTCCTCCTTCAGCTTTCATCTATACTTTCATGGCCAAGAGTCTGGGTGCTGGGAATGAGCTAACTCAGGGATCCCAAGGCTGACACACTTCATAGGCAGGGCTTCTTCTCTAAGAATGTTGTGAGCTGAAACGACTGGCTTTACCCTGCTTAGCCATTCTATCAACAGCCTAGGCATCCCCTTGGTTTGCCCAGAGCCAGAAATATCACTGGATGGTGAAAAACAGCTTCTCTGCATGTGGCAAACGTGACCAAGTGATCACCTGCTCTTTGTGCCCCCGAGCCTTTTGATGGAGATGCAAAGGTGGGCAAGGTAGTCAGGTCCCTCCCCTTGTGGAGCTTACAGAAATAATAAGTTGTCCAAGTTCACTGTTTAATCTGCTAATAGTAATCATTGACTCTTCTGGAAGCTGAACCGTTTACTCCTTTTGACCTTTAGATAGAAGGCCCTGCCAACAAATCCCTTAGAATTCCTTAAGAGGAAACTATGTGTGAAACTCTTCCAATAAATTTTCAATAAGCCAGTCATGGAATCATGAAACCACCTGGCATCCAGCTTCCTCCTTCTCAGAGAGAAAGAAGGTCTCCTTGTGCTTTCTCTTGGCCTTGGGCAGTCCAGCTCCCAGCAATTGAGCAATCCTTTGCCGGTCCAAACCAACATGTGGGACGTGGCATGGTTTCCACTGCTTCTAAACATAAACCTCTCTGTTCAACAGCAGCTCCTGGCACAAGTATTTTTCATTTCTCCAAACTGCCACCTCTGGTTGGCTTAAATAGCATTTTAACACATTTAATTTTCTGTTCAAGGTGTGTTTTCAGACACAGAGTAAACAGTCTTCCACTCCCCATCAAAATATGTTCCTGGGAGTCATTTCTAAGATAACAAGAGAGATTTAATTTTCATGGCTAAAGTCACCTCATCCTATAAAGTTTCTTGGACTGGATTTCAAGAAGTTTCTTGATGTGTGTTTTGTTGTTGGTGGTGGTGATAGTGGTGGTTTTTTCCCCCTGCCTGTTTGTTTTAAATTCATCATCTATAGCCGTGGTTGAAAAACTATGACCCTCGGGCCAGTCTGCACCTGCCACTTGTTTTTGTAAATAAAGTTTTATTGGAACATAGCTATGCCCACTTAGTTAAGGATTGCCTATGGCTGCTTTTGTTTACATTGGCAGAATTGAGTAGTTGGGATGGAGACTGTATTGCCCATAAAACCTAAAATATTTACTATCTGACCCTTTACAGAAAAACATTTCCAGGATCCTATCATCGTGTCATATAGCATAAAAGCCAATTTCCCATTGCTTATTAATGCCTTGTTTTCGTTCTCACACCAAGTTTACTATTCTTTCCAGTTCTTTCTTGTTCATCCTTGAGCTTTGGTTCATAATATTCTAAACACGGAACATCCTGCCTTTACCAAAATAATTGACATTTTGCCCAGCCTCTAAATTTCACCTTCTTGATGAATTTGCAGTGAAGGAATTAATATTACTAACCTGTAGTTCCAACCCTGTGCCCACATCTACAGTATTCTCTTGCCCAGAGGGTATAGAAATGCATTTTTGTACATGTCCACACCCTTCTATACCCATTTGTACACTTTTGTATTGGCATGCCTTTTTCAAATTGACATATCCTTTGATTTTTATCAATTGAATTTAATTTTGCATCTAACTATGTGCTATGTGCCTTGGAGGGTGCTTTATGCCCCAAATATGGTATAAGATAATATTATTAAGTTTACTCTGCAGATGACAAAACTGAGGTTCAGAAAGGTTTTTAGGTTATTTGTTCAAGTTTACACAGCTGGTAAGTGGCAGAGCCAGAATTTAAAGCTAGGTCAACCTCACTCTCAATTACCTACAAAACGACTTCATTTACCTCACAGTACCAGGGATTAATAAAGCATAACCTACTTTAGCCATTCTGATGGAAATATATCTAAAACATTTCACATACTTCCCCAGCATCTCATTACATCACACTAAATGTAAGTTAAGGTCTTCTGGATGAGTCTGCATCGTAACTATTAATATAAGTTATTTTATGGAAGTGTAGAAGAATCTGAATCTGTAATATGGTACAGACTGACTTTGAAAGTCTGGTTCAACCCTACTCTGACAGAGGAAAGAGGATTAGTTGTACTTTTTCCTGCTATTTCACTCTTTACTTCCATGCCTCTACTTGGCTAGGTAAGCTTGTGTGGAAAGTAAAACCGAATTGCTTGAACGGCTATATTGTCCCCTGGTGAAGAAGACAGACTTTGGAGGAACACAGCTGTACGGTCCAGTCCGGGTTCTGCCCATTGTTAGCTGTATAACAGCCCCTCCGAGCCTCAGCTGCCTCCATTGCCCAGAGGGTTTAATCGTGCACTCAGTAGGAAAAAAAGAAAATGCTGCACATGAATCAGGCCTATAGGAAGCATCCCATAGGTGGTGGTTACTATTATTAGATTTTTGAGGATATTCTTTCACTTGGATGCTTGGAGACCATTTAGACCTACTTCCTTAATTCTTAGAGGTACTGCCAAGACCTCCAAAGAAGGCCAAGTGATGACTGATATTTGAGTTCTTTGCATTCTTCCAGCCTATCTTCTTTAACTGCATACGAGTGGAACATTTTCTGCTCTAGCTTCTATGGCTAGTACAGAGCATCATTCACTAGAAGTGTACAGTAGGGGTGTTTGACAAAGATTGATTGTTGCTGTTAAATCCTTTTCTTTAGATCCCCATCTTCAAGGAACTGCTGGCCACAGACAGAGAAAACAATCAGTCTTTGTGTCCAGCCAACCACGGCTCTCCACTGGACCTCCTGGGAAAGAAGCAGAGAACCATAAATTTAATAATACACTAATGGGAAGGAAGAATGGTGAGTGGGCCAACATCTCATCCTGCCAATATGGCTTTCTATTGGGCACCGCAGTCATGGATCTGCAGGCACTTAGGTTTTACTCTTTCTTAAGGGTGCAATTGTGAACCTCTTAGATTTCTTCAGAAGGGATCTGGGACAGGGTCAGATATGGGAACTGGCTCAGTGTTCCCAAAAACCTTCCTAGGGAAAGGAACTTGGTCTTTTCTTTGTGTGGCTCTGTGTGGTAGTAAAGGTGTGCAATGGACCAGTGAGTGATTGGTAGTTCTAGGGAAGCAAATTTGAACTTCACCTTCAGGAGGCACTTTGGAATAACTCTCTTCCCAGAGAGTAGAGTCTCCAAGAAGACTATAGAACTCTCGAGGGAGAACATTCAGAGGGGATTCGGCATTAGCTACCAGTTGAGGGAAGGTCTTTTTGAGCTCTGAAATCCTCTGGTTCTAAACTTTGCAAAACTTCATCTTACCACTTCTGATGGACTACAAGTCCCGAAGCCTAGAACTCACAGTGCTTCTGGCAAGGTTTCCTTAACACTGCTCCCAAACTTGGACATGTGCAAGGACCACCTGGGGTCCAGGGAAAAAGCAGCTGTGGTAGTAGGTCTGGGGCAGGGCCTGAGATTCTGTATTCTAACTGGTTACTAGGTGACCAGGTGCAGCTGCCCAGGACTACACCTCCAGCAACAGGGTTGTAAAAAGACGTTTGAATTCGGAAGGCTTGGGAAGTAACCCCCTTTACCACCCACCCCCACAGGGAAGTCAGGGGTCTACACCAGTGCACACTCCCTCCTGCCTTGCTTCCACCACCCCACCCCCCAAAGTGTTCTTCTTCTAATAAGGTCGCTATATGACTCGTCATCCAATGCAGGGGTATTTTGGAGTGAGAAGAGACACTATTAATTTTGCTGGGATTGAAACTAGAACTGAGATGTTGCATATCAGGTCCTCTACTGAGTGTTGTTTTCTTTTTTTTTTTTTAATATAAAATTCATGGTCTTACATCTTACTGTGCTCCTAAAACAGGACTATTTATTTTCCCTTTGCTTTTGTAGGTAAAGGAAGCATCCTGGGTAATCTGTCCAAAGGGAAATGGAACAAGAAGCAAAAAACTGCTCAAATGGTAAATAAACTATTTAGGATCCGATGTGTATTCATGAGTCACAGGGGTGGGAAAAAGAACTTCACTGCCCTAGGTCGGTAAACCACAAACCCTCTGAATCAATAGTATTCAGTTTGCTGTTCTAATAATGGCAAACACCAAGGTGTACCACAGTGGGTGGAAGGGGTTTCCTTCCTTTTTTTCCTTATACAATGTTTGAACACAGCATTAAGTTCGTTCAGAGGAGGCAGGAGGATTTTCTTCTTCACTCTCCGGGCCCAGGAGTGGGGCTTCTGCACTGGGCTCCGTGGAAGAGCATTTTAGCTCCTGCTAAGGGTCTTTTCACCTGGGGGTGGTCCCTTGCCAGCCATCCTTTTGTTGATTTAGCCGAGAATCCACCTGAGACCCTTAGTGTGGATTTTTTTTTTTTTAGAGGGGTGTTTCTGTATTTCATTGACTCTTCACAAAGACCCAGGAAGCTGGCAGCCCTCCACTGTAACCAAGGAAGAGACAGGGCTGCCAAATGCTTGGACTGCCCCAGAAGGAAGCTGGGAGTTGAACTCATGCCTTCTGGGCTCCAAAGTCACTGTTTACGTTCATCAGAGAATCACTTTTAGGGCGCAGGTGACTGCAGTCATCTCCCCCTGCCTTTGTCTGGCAGATGAGGAAACTTAGCCCAGAGGATGACAGATTTTGTCAGGCATGTAACACATCAGCGAGGAATGCAACTGAATAAGAAGCAAGTTTTTAATTTCTGGACTAAGGTCCCTCCTCTTCCGCACGATGCCTCTAAAGTAGCCCCACAGGCACAGCAGTAGAGGCTGCCAGCTTCACCCTCGCTAGAAGAGGAGGCAATAGTGCACAAGAGTTGCCAGCTCTCTCACCACCAGCCTATCCAGGTGTTCACTATGCGAGCACAGGTGTGAGTGTGTGAGTGGCCACGTGTGTGCGTGCACGTGTGTGTGCATGTGTGAGATTGTGCATGTGCGTGAGTGTATGCATGTTTTGAGTGGAAAAAGACACTGAGAGAACTTATTTTTAAGTTATTGTGCTTCCTCAGCACAGATTTAAGGTAAATATTATGATCCACACTTTTCCGATGCTAAAGTCCACAGCACAGAAGGGCAAGTGTGCAGAAATCCTACCCATCTGGCACTGGAGAATGGAATGCTCTGGTTTTCCCTTTATTATAGAAGTTGTGGGTTTACAGAATAATCATGCATAAAATCCAGTGTTCCCATATACCACCCTATTATTAATTCCTTGCATGGATATGGTACATTTACAACAATTGATGATAGCACATTTTTATAATTGTATTATTAACTATAGTCCCTGGTTTAACTTAGAGTTCACTATTCGTATAATGCAGTTCTATGGATTTTTTAAAATGAATTTTTTGTCTGTTACCATATATGCAATCTAACATTTCCCCTCTTAACCACATTCAAATATGTATTTCAGTTCCATTAATTACATTCATAATGTTGTGCTACCACCACTACCATCCATTACCAAACCATTTCCATCATTCCAAATAGGAACTCTGTACATTTTAAGCCTAAACAATGCTCTTTATAACTCAATATTTGGGTGCGATAGCTCAGATTACCAATTCTCAATGTAAAACATTGTTTTAGGGAGTTATAAGGAAAGTAACCTTATTTTTACCATAATCCAGAAAGCACTCTAAGGATCCTGCAATGATTTACATTAGAAATAGAGGTAAATATTACACTGGAGTATGGAGATGTGCTAGTTAATAGAAACTGCTGGTTGATCTATTGGTCTAAGAGCACAGATTTGGAATCGACAGACCTGGCTTGCTCTCAAGTTCATCCCCAAATAGAGCCAAAATGAAAAGGCTTACCGTCCATCCATATTAAGACATCTTGCCATTGGTAGAATAACACTTGTTGACAGCTGTTCTGTACACACTCAAGGTCACAAAGCACATCTCTTTCTCGAGTTAAAATGAGATGCAAAATGGCAATTAATGCCATGGAATTTATTAGATCACACCATATGAAATTGCCGATATTCAGCTGTGTTGTTTTAACCAACAAAAAATGATAATTTCATATGGTTCAACCCAATCTTTTCTTAAACTTTAAGAAAGAGAGAAATGGCCATGACAGACCTATCAACCCCTTAGGAAAATTAATCTAGATCACAGAAGGGAAAGCTATAAACAGCTTTCCAGAGCAGGTTGTAATGATTCTCCTACTTTTAAAGAAATCTACTTGCTCTTTCTTCAGCATCAGTTCAGCTTGTAAGAAGAGCAAGGTCTGTAAAGAGAGACTCAGAATTAGGTATCTCAGTATTTTATCAAAATTCTGAGTTTTTGGTAGATGGGAATTGGTGATGAAAGAAGTGGAAAATCTGGCCTTAGGGGCCTGGCTCTATGCCTTGCTATTTGGACGTCTGGGGGCATTTCAGACCCAACCTTCTGTAAATAAATAAAAAATAAAACCCCAAAACTCCTTTCAATCCCATCACTGGCCATTCTAAGCCTACCATTTATCTCTTTATATTACAGTCAACTCCAGAGGTTCTCAAACTTTGTGGTCTCAGAACCCCTTTACACTCTTAAAAATTATCAAGGACTTCAAGAGCTTTGCTTTATGTGGTTTACATCTATTAGTATTTAATGTGTTAGAAATTAATATATTAGAAATTTAAGAATATTTTTATTAACTTCTTTAAAATAACAATGAAAAACCCACTGCAGATTAATGTAAATAGAATATTTTAATGAAACATAATCTCCCTGCTGAACCAGAAAAATTGGCTCGAGAAGAGTGGCGTGTTAAACACCTTTGCACATCTCTTCATTGACTGGCTTGATAACAGAAAGCTGGATTCCCATATCTCCTTCTGTTTTCAATCAGCTGTGATAGCACATGTCACACAACCTCAGGAAAACTCCACCAGACACTTGTAAGAAGCAAATAATGCCTGAGCATCACAGTATTATGAAAATAGTTTTGACCACGTGGACTCCCTGAAACGACCTTGAGGGCCCTCAGGAGTCTCTGGACCACACTTTTATACTTCCCTATGATGTATTAAAGCTTATCAGTATTTGTCCTTTTGTGTCTGGCTTGCTTCACTCAACATAATGTCCTCCAGATTCATCCATGTTGTCATATGTTTTATGACTTCATTTCTTCTTACAGCTGCATAATATTCCATCGTGTGAATAGACCACAGTTTGTTTATACTGTATGAATGCATTACTATGAACCAAATATATTGTGTAGTATATTGTTTGATTCACACACAAAAAAAAACAAAAAACAAAAAAAAACAAAAAACAAAACAACAAAAAAAATTTACATGTATCCATTACATTTAATTGAGTAATGTATATATTTATTCATCTGTGTTTACTTTTTAGTTTTTTATTGCTTATGTTTTCAATTATTAAATGTACAAAATAAAGTTAAAGCTTATCAGTCAGTTACACTTCAGTGTGAATGTGATTCACAGGTCGTTTTCTAAGGAAGCTCTGCTAGGGGAACAGAAGAGGATAAGATTGAGGGTGAAAAGGGTACAAACTGAGCTTCCCCTGCCTGACCTGGCCCGGGGTTGATCTGGGTGGGCTACAGCTGATCTGTCTAAAGTTGCCTCTGGCCTCAAGCTCTTCCTAGCCAGCTCACATTTTCCTTCTCTCCTTACTTTGGAATGTGTGCTAACACTGATAGAACCCTGGCATGCACTTCCAGTCTGGCCTTCCCCCTTTCCACATTTCCAAATGATCTGCAATATGGGTGATTTATGAGGCTTGGGGTAGAATATGAGGTGGTGTATAAGTCAGGTCCACTCAGAAGCTATTTGAATACAGAGAATTTAACATTTGGAATTAATCTATTATTGAAGGACTGAATGGGCAAACGGGGGGCTCACAAAAGTCATAGAAGCAGGTGCATCCCCTCAAGTTAGGGTTTCAAAAGGAAGAAGTTGCAACAATTATCACTTAGAAGCTCAAAGGAGAAGCCTGGGGTTTGGGACTCTGAGGAAGGGAACGGCTCAACTCATGCTGGATTCTCTGAGGGGGATGATGAGGCTGGCTCTGAGGGTTGGAAAGCTGCAAATGAGCTACAGGAACTGCCACTGCTGGGGTGAAGAAGCCTTGCTGGGGAGATGCTGAAATGGCAGGAAGCACTCAGAAGGGAAGGGGGCAGGTACCGGCTCCTTCCAGCCTTGTGCTATTGCTCTAGCACCTCCTCTTGGCAGAGCCCAAAGGGAGCAGCTGGCTGAGTAGATGGGGTTTGCAGAGTCCCAGCCCCAGAGTTACAGGTTGGTTATAGGAAGGCAAGAAACAATCATCGAATAACAGACCATTCCCAACTCCCACTATGCTAAGTGCTGATCTTATTACAATAGCACCAGAGACGGCACACTGTCTCGGGGATGCACTGTTGTTTCTAAAGGGATCTAAAATCGTCTTCCTGCCAGACTCAGCACAGAAGCAGCAAAAGTGGACAACTTTCTATTGTGTCCCCTGCTCCTGTCTTCCTTAAATTAACCTGAAGAGGCTTCGATTGAACCTTGAGGAAGCTGGATTCCTGGAAGTCATAGGACAAATTACAGCCCCACAAGCTTTTCCTTTTAAATAGTTGCTCCTTTTTGTAAAGGAGGGGGAGAAGCTTGCTCCTGAAGTTTCAGGAAAGTACCCCACACCTCAGCTTCTGCCACAAAGTCTTCACAGGTGGATGCTGGGCCATGGGGGAAAGGAAAGAGAAAACAAGTTGGCCAGGGCTGAATTTAATGGAAAGGATTTCTGAGTTCCCTTAAAAAAAAATTTTTTTTTTTAAATGTTCTCTTTTCATCTCCCTGCAATCTCATCCAATCAAGCTCACTCCCATTTTCATTTAATCCTTTAACCATCTTAAAAGGCAACTCCCATTCTTTATTGATCTGTCTCACCTCCCAAAGGGTTAAATAAAGGACTAAAAGGGCCACTGGGATTACGCTAGAAGTGTCAATTTCCTGGTCTAATGTGCCCTCTAGTGGTCAAAACCATTCAGTGCCTTCTTGCAGGCACTAGTTTTCTAGTTTGGCTATCATAGGACTTTTTTTTTCAGAACAACCACAACGCTGTATAAATGTATAAAGCCAAAATATGGAAGAAAAAACAAAGAAACACAAATGGCACAATTTCTATGGATAAAAAAATGTGTATACGTTTAACAACAACAAACACCACAGGTCCTGTCACTCGAATTTTAAAAAATTAGAATTTATTTGTATTTCTGGTTGTTTTTATTAATGCCCCAATAGTATAATACTTTGTAATATTTTTCTCCTAACATACAGTTTTGGTTACTGAGATAAAGGTTATTGAGGATTCACTTCTGAGGACTAAGATAAAGAAATGGAAGCACAATAACCTCTAATTAGATATAAGATGAATGTTCCTTAAAGTTCAATGGAACATATTTACTTTTTACCAGTCAGCCTATGGCTATTTTATGGGTAATTGAAAAGCCTGAAATTCAGCGACCTGTAAGTTAAAAAAAAAAGTCTGCGTAAATTCACAGATGTTGTAAGCACTTGAGAGTATCCTCAGATTATCTTCTGATACCATATTTTTTTTCTGGAATCATCCTCTGAGTAAATTCCTCTGAGGTGCATTGTCTTCTTTTTCTGCCTGACCCTGTCCTGGGTATATCAATGACTCCCCTCTGAATGGGAGAGCAGAATGGAAATGGAGGAATGTTCCAGGCTGAATGTCAACATTCCAGAGATGGAGAGTTTAGGCTTAAAGAGTTAAAATTAAAGTCCTGGATTCAGATCCTGGCAGAGCTTTCATTGGCCTATGAATTGGGGTATCCTTATTTACCCCTCTGAGCCCTGGTTTTCCCAGCTGTAAAATAAAGATAAGAGTTTCCTCATAAGAGAATCACGAGGATTTAACCGGGAGAGAGCCCCAATACTCCATGGCGCCAGCTCCAGAGGGCAGGAGTCTCACTATTTTAGTCATCATTTAATCCTCAGTGCCTGGGAACTGAAACCAACATGCTATGGAAACAATGAGCAAAAATATCTTACTTGCTTGCTCCAGGAAATTTCTGCCCCTGGGAAAAATAAGACTGTGAAGTAGCAAAACAGCTTATCTATCAATACTAACATTCTCTCATCAATGCTTATTTCAAGACCTTTGCCTTGCTGGGCCCACCAATCTGTAACTGATAAGGTAAAAAACTCAGCCCAATTCCAAAGGCCCCTCTCTTTGAAAAACCCACCTGAAAGACCACCCCTCCCCTTAGTCCCTGTAAATATTTTTTTCTGACTTCCCCTTCTGAGAGCCCACTAAGGCTCTGGCAGGTGCTCTTCTCCCTCTCTGCAGTAATTTTTTCTGGGTCACAGGTTTTTCCTAGTGGTGTTCCTGGGTACTCAAGAGTAGACATACAAATACATAGCAAATCCTGCAAACCATCTGTTGCCTTCCTACAACTTCCTAGCAGAGATGGTGATAGTTGCTACAACTCAGGCCTTGGATTCACTCAGGACTCTATTTTTAAGACTTACCAGCTCTGTGACTATTTTAGTTTCCTTATTCCTAAAGCAAATACCAATCAGTGGGTTGGTTTAAATAATGGGAATTAACTGGTTTAGTTTTGAAACCAGTTCAAATCAAGGCGATGCTTTCTTCCTGAAGACTGGCACTCTGGGGCTGGCTGCCTGCCCTCCTTGGTCTTGGGATCCTCTGTCACGTGGCAATGCATATGGCGGCCTTTCCCAACCTCCCCCTTCTCTTCTAGGTTCTGCTGACTTTCAGCTTCTGCTGCTTGCTCTGTGGTTTCTCTCTCTCTCTCTCTCTCTCTCTCTCTCTCTCTATCTATCTATCTCTATCTCTATCTCTATCTCTCTCCCCCACCCTCCTCCCCTCTCTCTCCCTGATGTTCCCTCTAAGACCTTCAGTATTGGGTCATCTGGGGTCACACCTTATCTGAAGTAACCTCTTCAAAAGGTCCTATTTACAAGGGTTCACACCCACAGATATGGATTAAGTCTAAGAACATGTTTTTTTGAGGTACACAGCTGCAAGTCGCCACAGTGACTGTGGTGAATTTACAAACTTCTCCAAGGTTTCGTTCCTTCTCTGTAAAACAGGGATCATTGTTAGTTCCTACCTTATATATTTTCTATAAGGATTGAAAAAGTGAAATTATTTGGCACATGCCCAGTTATGGTTATTGTTCCTCAAAATTAATTTTCTGCCTTGGAGTATATCTAACCCCAAAAGAAGCAGGACAGTTTCAGTGAACTTTGGCTTTTTTAGTTGGCCCTGACATTTTATTAGGAAGATACACCCCAGACTCTAATCTGGCTCCTGGTTAATTTATAGTCAACCTGGGACAAGCAGACCCCTGGGCCTTCATACTGCCCAGGGAGTGAGCAGTGGGATGTGAGTAAACCCAAATAGGAAGAAACCCTCTGTGGTCTAAAGAAGAAAGGGCCAATTAAGAATCCATGTTTCCCCAGGAAAATAAAGCCTACAGGGCGAATTTATAGGACTTGGCCCACACAGCCCTTGGCAGCACCATTTGATTCTCTTGCAAAATGGAGGTGTGGGAAACCATTCCAGAGCGAGAAACCATCTGGGTCCTGGAGAACTGTGAGAATTCACAGAAGAGCTGGATTGCTCCCTGAAACAGAACATGTGGCCTGGGAGGTGCCGCATTCTCCACAATGAGCCCCTCCTGCCTTAATTCCGGAATGCACAGTTTATGGGCAACTGCACAGCAAGGCCCAGTCTCTCCAGTATTCTTGGATTCTTGGTTTGAGATTGTGAGATCTAACTTTAATGTAAATTCCCAGAACTGATTGTCAAGGGACAAGTTAAGAGATTGTTCCATTCAAAAAGAAATTTTTATATGAATCCAGTACATTTGAGAAATGTATATATTTAGTCATTTGTGTTTACTTTTCAGTTTTTAATTGTTTATATTTTCAATTATTAAATGTACAAAATAAAGTAAAAAAAAAAAAAAGAGATTGCAAACCAAACCAGCAGATTGCCTCTGGGGATTTTCCCTGAGGTTCAGTAGTCACAGGTGGCCCATGTAATCCTGAAATTCTCTCCTGGGGATTAATATGTCAAGCCCAGGGGATATCCTTTGCTTCTCAAACCCACCCTAAAATCTACAAGCAACAGAGAGTCATGCCTGACAGATATTTTCTGAGGGGTTTACCAGGTGTTTAACCAATGAAAGAGAGGAAGGAAAGAAAGAAGGAAGGGAGGGAGGGAGGCAGGAGGGAAGGAGAGAAAGAGAGAAAGAAAATTGGGGACTTATGAAAGAATGTCTTAGAGTTCCTCAGTGGGTACATCTGATTCTTAGAAGGAGCTGGTAGTTTGTAAAGAAAAGGCTGTTTTTGTTATAGAATCTCTGCTGAAAATAGGTTTGCTCAAAGAGGCACAAAGTCTCCCTAAAGCTCCTTTCCAGTAGACCCATTCAGTGAATCAGCATGGAGGGCATTGAGAATTTTCAGATTCCCCATGAAACCCAAAAGCAATTATCTTGGATTAGCAGGAGATCAGAAACGGCTTACCTCGTGTATTGTTTTCTAAACCCAGAGGGCTGGTAAAATTATTATCCGGTAATAATTCCAAAAGCCCTGAAACTGGTAACATTTCTTCAAACTGGGGAGGAGCGTTATAAGATCATGATAGAGCATACCTATCTTTAAAAAGCAGGATACAGTTTAAATGGAGTTTTCTGATGTTTGTTTTCATTTCAGAAAAATGCACGAGAACCCCAGAGAGAGGGCTCCACCTTAGCTCTTGGGTAACTTTGCAGAACCAGGTGCATCAGGAAAAGGTTTTACAAATAGGAACCGAGTGACTGATGGCTCGAAACAGTTCAGCTATATCTGTTTACCTTAAATGGTTATGCTTCATATACTTGAAAGCCAGCGCTGTTGAAAGGAAAGCGTACAGAAGTTTAAAGTAAACTAAACACAACCCTCTGAAAGACAGTCAAGGCACAGCCATTGTTGGGCCAGATATTTTAAAAGTTAGTGATTTGATTTTGGGGCATTCATTTAAATCAAATACCTATCCCAGGTATGTTTTACAAGATAAAATGTCTTGTGAATGAAAGTCTTTAAAAATGATGAACTGTAAAAACATTAAGGTCATAACTGTTACTAAACGTTACCTAAAGCAGTCCAGATGACTTGAAATCGCTTTTTGTTTTGTTTTATTTTTCCTCAAAAGTATACCATCTATATGTTACTTTTGGTAAAAGTAGGGACATTCAGAATAGTTCTTAATCCAGAGCAGCCAAACATTTGGTTTAGAAATTGGACTTCTGACAGCCAGTCTGATATGGAATGGCTGGTGCGCTATGTGAGGGAGCTCCTTTCAAAGCCACTAAGGTGCCCTTCCCCTACCCACTCCCACCTCCACCCCCCAACACCCAGTTGATGCTCTGAGTCACTCCGTGGCATTCTCTTACCTAAATTGGGACAAGGCTGTGTTAACTTTCTACACGGCTTCTCTGCCTAAGTAATGTCACTTAAAATCCCTTTCAGCTCAATAATGAAATTATCTGATCATTTTTATTGTAGTACTTTCAAAATTTATACATTTGGGCAGGCCGTGAAGACCTTTGTTACATTTTGGCGGCTGAATCTGCAACATGATGTTGTGGGATTTTTTTTTTTTTTTTTTTTTTTTTTTTAAGTACAAGCAAACGCAGACGTTCTAAGGAGCCCCCTAGTGGGGAAGTGCAGGTATGTCCACACCGGAGAGTACTGTTTGGCTTCTGCAGGAAAAGTTAGGTCTTTGGTCAGCCGTTGAGGATGATCTAATTAACCATTAAGAAGCGATATGACTTAGGCAATGATCGATCGGATTGTAATATCGAAATATTGTGTTCAATAGCGAGACTCGAAGCAATCAGTCTTAACACTACTTGGTGGAAATGGGTCGAGACAAGGTTAAGTTGGCATTTTCAGCCACCTATTCATTTGGCACTGAATAAATTCGAATGCAGCAGATTCCTTATATAGTCCTTACTTCCTAATGGATAGTTTCTGACTGATGTGAATTTGCTTCTGAACACGATCAAGTTGTTCATGTCATGCGGTAGATGATGCCTCGACCAGATTCATTCCTATACTGTGGCAATCTCTCTAGAGGCACAAGTAAGTTATACCCATGCTCACTTCACCCTATGCACTTGGTAAAAAATTTTTTACTGTAGTTACAAACGTACACACGTATATATAACTCAATATTTCAAGTGTACAATTCAGTGGCATTAATTACACTCACAATATTGTGCTACCTCCACCAACATCCATTACCCCAATTTTTCATTACCTCACTCAGAAACTCCACATCCACTTAACAACAGCATCCCTTTCCCCTTACCCACCTGCCCTTGGTAACCTATCATCTATTGTCTGTCTCTGAAATTTGCTTCTACTAGGTATTTCATATAAGCGAGATCATACAATAAATGTCTTTTCATGTCTGTCTTACTTCACTCAACCTTAGGTCTTCAGCATTCTTCCACATTATCACATGTATCAGAATCTCATTCCTTTTCTTGGCTGAATAATATTCCATTGTATGTACATACCACATTTTGTTTGTCCATTCATTGGCTGATGGACATTAGGTTACTTCCACCTTTTGGCAATTGTGAATAATACTGCTATAAACATTGGTGTGCAAATATCTGTCTGAATCAGTGCCTTCAATTCTTTTGGGTATATACTGCAAAGTGGGATTGCAGGTCATATGGTACTTTATTTTCAACTTTCAGAGGAACCACCAAATTGACTTCCACAGCAGCTACTCCATTTTACATTCCCACCAACAATGTATAAGGATCATCTTATGTACTTTTGATCTTCTAAACAACAGCATAGAACATCCACTTCTTGTTTTGTAAGATTTTGGAAAATGAAGTTTGCTGTAAATCAGGAGATTGGCAGTTTTTTTCTTAAAATATTAGTAAATAGTTTAGGCATGTGAGTCAAGAGAAAAAAATCAAGACTATTATCTAGATACCATTTAAAATGTAACCATTTAAAACACAAGCACCATTCTTAGTTTGTGGGCTGTAATAATAAAAAGAAAATGTAGGTAGATTTTCTCCACAGGCTGTATCAACCCCTCCCTTGGATGATATTTTTTGCAAGTTAATGTATAAATTTTGATGCAATGTTATTGCAAAAATGGCAGAGCTGCTGCTTTTAAAACAGTTCATCTACACACTTGAGCAGGTGACCCTGGAATGAATGAGGCCTTTAGGACTCCATTTGCAGTAAGGAGGATTCCTGTGTTATTGATGCATGGGGGTAGATAGAGTATTTATGCTCAGTGTTTTGCACCTCCCCCGCCTCTTGGGGAGAACCTTCCACTCAGTCCCTACACGCACAGAGCCAATCAAGTCCATCCAGCTGCATTGCTTCTTAGCTCTTAACATCCACTGCTCTCTGCCTCTTCTTACCTCTCATGCTTTGCTCATTCTCTGTACATCCTCTTAGGTGAGATTGGAAGGCTGGTTCAACACCAAGGAATGAGAAAGAAGAGGCCTGAGAAAAACACACGGCTGCCGCTGACCACAGAGAGCACAGCTGAATCCGCTGGAGTTTGAGGCTGCATAAGACAGTGGGAGAGTCTTACCTCTCAGGCTTTGTCTAACATTGTGCTGCATCTTATTTGATTCAAGCTCCTTTCTCTTGCCATCTCAACCTGAGTGGAGGCATTGTTTTCCTTGTAGGATGCCTCAGGAATCCCAGTGCAAATGGTGGTTTGCAGTGAAGTGGGGTTATTGGAAACAAGTGGAGTAGGTGCGGATATGGGGATGACAAGTCAAACAAGCTACAGGGTCTGGCCATAGCAACCAACCAGATGACCCAAGCAGTTGGCAGGTGGATAACCCCAAACCAGAAAGAAGTTGCCCAGGATGCAGGACACTGAAAAGCACCAAAGATACTGCCCAGATCACAGGTCTGCCCAAGCGTCCAGCTCAACAGAAGCTGTTCTATTGGGCCAGAATGTAGATGGCAGTTAAATAGTCGTACAGTTGATTTTCCAAATGCGTTTTTCTCAGCCAGATTCAAACCAGGGTGCAGTCATGAGAACCCAGGTCTTGGAACAGATGGGCTTCATTGAGATGAACAAGATCATTCCTCCTACAGGACTATTCCAAAGTTTAAGCGAGATGTAAGACATGGGATACTTGGAGGAGGAATTGGAGGGAGAAGATGCTCATCTTTATAATTCATGGTGAGCCCAAGGCTTTTTCTTGTTTTCTTGACAGTCCTTTCTCCTTTGTCTTTATTCCCACTTCCTACACTATGGTGCCATCTCCTCACTCTGGACTCTTGTGTCAGAGCCCTCTGGCTCTCTTGACTCGGGTTTCTGGCTGCTTCAATCCATTCTACACTCTAAAGTCAGTCTAACGTCTTTCAACACCCCTTTCATCAGATGTAAAAATCTAAAAGATATTGAATTGTATCTTATCAATGCTTCTCAGATTCCAAAGTTCAATCACACAAAGAGGCCTTCCCTCTTCTACTGCTTAAACCCACTTCTATGATTCTCCAACATTACCTCTCACTTTAGTAAGGACTGACTCTGTTTTTCCCCAGGAGCATTCAACGGAAAAACTGCGTTGTCCAGTTTTTCAATCAACTTTACTAGGCAAAATCTACACAAAATAAAATGCAGCTGTTCTAACTGAATAGTTGGATGAGTTTTGACAAATGTCTATACTCTGGAACCAGCACCCATGTTCAAGGAAGTGAACAGTTTCATCATTCCAAACAAAGACTGCTTCTAACTGCATTAGACATTTCTACATGTGAAATCACATACCAGCCAGCGTGGTGGGTGTGGCCAGGTGTCCAGCTCTGTTCTGGGTGTGGGGACCTGAGCTGAATATCATTCTCCCAGGCCTCTGGAGCTCATGGCTAGTGCAATGGCCAGACGGGAAATAAATATTCTGTGACGCCGAAACTTCTAAGTAGATGCTAAAGTTTATATGGAAACGCTAAAGACTTAGAATAGCCAAAAAAATCTTGAAACAGAACAAAGAAGACTTTAATACCAGATATAAAGATCTACTATGCGGTTAAAGCAGCATGGTACAGACTTAGGAATACACCAGTGGAACATAATAGAAAGTCTCAAAACAAATGCACATATATACGGTCTCCTTATCTTTGACAAAAATGATGCTGCAAATTCATGGAAAATGATCTTTTTGATATGGTTTTGGATAAATAGAGAGCCACATTTAAAAAAAGAAAAAAAAGAACCCTGAACCTTACCTAACTCCAGACACACGAAAAATAAGTCTAGCTCAATTAAAAACTAAATTAAAACTCTAAAAATAAAGTTACTAGAAGGAATATAGAATATTCTTGTGATAGCTTAAACTAGGACACATACAGCACTAACCATAAAAGACATAAAAGAAAAACTTGACTCATCGGGCTTCGTTTCAGTTAAGAAACTCCATTTATGAACAGCCAACATAATAAGAGTAAAATTGCAAGCCATAGAATGGAGGGCGCTATCTGGAATCCATGTATCTAGTAAAGGGTTTGTGTACAAAATATATAAAGAACAACTTCAAATTTAAAAAATGACAGAAAATCCCACTGGGAAATGGGAAGAAAATTTGAAGGCATATTTCACAAAAAAATATATCCAAATTGAAGATAAATATGAAGCAGCATTCCATATCACTCTTCAGGGAAATTCAAATTAAAACCACAATGGTTTCCACTTCATACTCACCAATAAGACTCAAAATAAAAGCCCTTGGTGAAAAAGGAGTAAATTTTTTTCCATGGATTGTTGATAGGGGTATAAGTTGGTACAGTCACTTGGGAAAACTGTTTGGCACAATATATAAAAACTAAATCTATGTATATTCGGCATGTTAATTTCAGGCATGTGCCTAACAGAAATGAGTGGATAGGTTCGCCAAAACACATTTACAAGATTATTCTTAAATGGTATGATTTATTAATATGTATCAATAAAATAGAATTGTTTAAAAAAATTCTATGTTGCTCAGAGATTTTTATAAATTGATTAGTTAGTACTCATGACCCTCCTCCTCCCAATTTTTAGGGGGCTTGTAAAAACATAAGACAGGAATAAAGAAGAAGAAATCTGGGCAAACAGAGAATGGAGATTGAGTGAGACTAGGTGGAGAGTAGTTGTAACTAGAAATGTGTCAGGTGAGACCAACAACCTTCTTGGAGAATTAAAGTTAAAATCCATCAAGGTGAGCTTCTAGATCTTTTACCCTTTTTCTTGGGTCTTTTCCTCCCTAGAAACATCCTACTCCAGAGAAACAAGGAACTTGCTGGTCAACCCGCCTCAAACTCCCTTTTTGAAACGTCTTTCCCATCCTCACCCATTGTCATTTTCTTTTTGTTTTTCCAAAAGCCCCTCACCCCATTTCTACTTTTGGAAATCCTGCTACACTTCAAGGCTCAGTTTAAATCAATCCCATCCACAAAGCTGACCCTGATCCTCACCCTCCTCCTAAAATTTCTTTCGAGAGCTTAGCTGCACATGATCTCAAATAACCTCCAACTCAGCTGAACCCCACTGAGACCTACAGAACCTTATCTCCTGTGGAACCTTGAGTCTGCCGTGTAATTCATACCCAGGTGATTCTTATGAGCCACGAGGTTTGGAAATTGAAAAGTCTATCCACTTCTTTTACGTAGAAAGAGATGAGAGCCCAGGCTGAAGTTGCTTACTAAAAGTCACATGGCAATGATTGTGCAGGCAGGAATTGAGTGTAGCTAATCCACAATTCAGTGGTCTTTCTACCTTACAGGCAAGTGGATTTCAGTGCTCAATAGGACGCTGCAGTCCCCAAACTCAGTAGAATCACACCTGAAACTGGAACATTTAATGCACTCATGAATTTCACAACATTTCAAAAGAATCTAAAAATATAATGGCAAAGTTGTGGTCCAACCTAACCTAATACTGGAGATAATACAACGTAGAATATAATCTAAAAATTCTAAGGATGAAATGCAAAAACCACAAAAAAAGATAAAGTTAAGAAATTTCTTAAACTTACCCATAAGAATCCATCAGTCTCTGTCTTCTATGAGGCCAGATGTGGAAATGTAATTACATGACAGAAAAAAAAGGATCTGGGTTACAGATAAGGAGAAAGAGCATGGTGATGAATTTGGTAGAAGTGTGTTTTGAAGAGGACTCCCTGGACAGGACTCCCACAGGAGGACATGCTGCAAAAGCTTGCCCTTGAACATGCACGGGCTATTGTTGGGTGAGTGAGATCATGGATTTCATTCAACGACCAGAAGGGCAAGTTGACATATGAACCTCTTCCGTGAGCTCCCAGCTGATGTGTGTTACTTAGTACCCTACCATGCTTGGCTTATAGTACACAGGTAGAGTGAATGGACTGCCCTATACCCCACTCTGTGGCACATGTGGAAGAATGTACTCAGCTCTTACGTATCTGGCATTTGCACATCCAGTAACTTTTATTCATGCATTCATTCATTCATTGATCATCATTAGTTTATTAAACAAATATTTATTGAGAAACTACAATGCAGAGGCATTATGTGATGAATGATATAGGCAAGGTCCCTACCCCATAACAGAGTCCCAAGCTTACAATAATAATCATTTATTATAACCATGGTAGGTGTTACCAAAAATGGGGCAAGGTGCCATGAGGGCAGGTAATGGAGAGGTCTGGTCCCCCGTGGTGGCCAGGGCAGGCTTCCTGGAGGAGGGGAAGTTATGGTAAACTCTGAAAGGTGAGTTGGATTAACTGGGTGGACAGTCAGCCAGCTGAGCACAGCCGTGAAAAGAGGCAGTGGGTTTGTGGTGTCTGAAATGGGGAGTCCGGGAGCCTCAGAGCAGAGCTTCTCGACATTAGTGCACAAACCTATCTCCCAGGGCTCAGGAGGTCAGGGGAAGGGCCTGATATCTGCTTTTCTAAAAAGCTCCCAGGTGGGGCTGCTGCTGGTGGGGAGAAAACACTGAGCAGGGAGGGACCCCCAAAAGCATTTGTGGTTTAGGAAGTAAGGAGGAGACAGGAATGCAAGACCCCTGAGGCAGTTTTAATACTATGAAGTCATTACAGAGTTTGATAGAGGGACATAGGGGATGAGACTTGTGTCTGGAGAACCTCATTCTGGAGGTAAAGAAGAAGGTGTGCTGGATGGGGCCAAAAGCTGATAGGGGAGGAGGCAGTACTGATGAGGAAACTGAGGCTGAGAAAGGTTAAGCACCTTGATCCAGGTCATCTATATGCATAAGTGGAGTCTGGACTGGGAACCAAACACCCTGATCCTATATCTGTGTGTTTTCTACTCTGCTGGAACTGCCAACCCTGACAGACCATGGGGAACTAGGAGAGCAGGAAGAGGAGAAGGAGGGAGGGAGGGAAGGGGAGAGGGAGGTAAAAAGAGGAAGGAGGAAGGGCAGAGGGGAAGGATAGAGGAGGGAGGAAAGAGAGGGGAAAGGGGGGAGAGGTTAAGAGTGAGGTTCTATTTTTCTGCTTTCATTGATAAGAACACTAAGGCTCAGAGAAGGTGAATCACCTGGGGAAGGTCCCACCTCCGTGAAGTTAGAGGCCCTGGAGGCCCGAGCTGTGTGCCTTTACAGCCTGCCCCACACCTTCCACGGCCACGGCTCAGCACTGCCCTTCCTGTCGCAGATGCCCTGTTTTTGGTGTTGCCTTTCCCAAGCCTGCCCACTCTCCTCCTATGAGATTTCCTGGTTGTTCCAGCCTTGACAACCGCACCCTGTTACCCTCGACTATAAATGGTTGTGAAGTGTCACTGTTCTTTGTGCGCTGGTGCAGTTATTGCTCCACGAGCAGATGGAGAGCATCTTAAAAGCAAAATGCGTCTCGTGCTTCCACTTGGCTCAGCAGCGTTAGGGGCACTGGATTAGGAAGCTGGGAGCCCCAGCTCTGACCTCCACCACCTGCCCCTGCTAGCTGTATGACAGGAAAAGTTCCTAACCCTCTCTGAGCCTCAGCAGCTTCCACCTCTGGAAAATGGAGAGAATGACTTCCTGGAGTCTCAAGTTGCTAAATGCCAAACGATTGTTAATGACAAAAATAACCACCTTTAAGATAGTGTAAATAAGGTAATTCTTGCACCAAGACATAAGGGACTGCGTGTCGTACATAGCAGGGGCTTAATAAATGGCTCTTGAAATCATGTATTAATTAGGACGCTTTCACTTGGGTGGGAGAAAAACTCAATTTAAATGTATAGAAGCAGAAAAGGGACTTTCTTGGCTCACATAACTGGGAACCTGAGACATACAAGTATCCAGCAGTGCAGTGATGCCTCCCCCACCCCATCCTTCATCTCTCTTTACCCTGTTGACTGCATGGGGTGGGCTTTTCCACACAGTGGCAAAGAGGGATTCCAATAGCTTGGGGCTTGATTTTTCTACTTAGCTCCCAGGAGACTGAAATCATCTCTTTCCAGCAAAAGACTATAGCCCCTCTATTGTAGGGCTGGGTTGAGTGTTAACTCCTGGGAGGTGAGCTAGCCTGTGGAACCACATGATTTGCCTTAGCTAAAGGAAAAAGGAAGTTCTCTTATCGGAATAAGAGATGTAGCTCAGGGAAGCGGCTGTGGCTCAATCAGTAGGGCTCCCGTTTACCATATGGGAGGCCCCGGGTTCGGTTCCCGGGGCCTCCTGGTGATGGCAAGCCCGCCCGCACGGCGTGGTTAGCTGACCCAGCGAGCACAAGCAGCAAGGGGGGGATAAAAGAATAAATAAATAAAATCTTTAAAAAAAAAAGAGATGTAGCTCAGGCTATGGATTTCACTATATGAAAGTGATACAAAAATGTGCATTCTATAAACCTTAAAATCTGTTTACTGTCACAGTTCAAGCTCAATAAACTTTTGCACATTTTAGCAAGAATTGATTGGTTCATTCCCTGAGGTGCAGGCACTCATAAATGCGGAAGGGGTTGACAGCTGTGCCGGTTTTACAGAGAAGAAAGAGCAGAGAGGCTTAGGACAATGAACGCTGGTCAAGGAATATGGCCAAGCTCTGTGTCACCTAAACACTCTTTTTTTTTTTTTTTTTGAGAATGGGCTTTCTTTGAGAAGGAAGATAAATAGGAGAAGTAAGGGTGGAAAGGTAAAAACAAACCCACAAAAAAACCTTTGCCTTTTTGAGCAAAACCAAGAGGTAGATCATAGGTACAGACGTTAAACTAGGGGGAAAAGGGTGAAAAGATTCTGGCTCTTGGAAATTTCTCTGTCCTGAACAGAATTATTTTTAGTGTCTTTAGCTGAGTTTGAAATACCGATTGGCATGCATTTTTATTTTATATGGAAAAAATGAAGACAATACTGAAGATTCTTTGAACTTGGATATAATCAAACCTTACTTCTTGAGGATTTTAAAAAATGAGTCCCCTTTCTTCTAATAAAGACCATGGTCTCAGATAGTCTCTGGCATATTATCCTTCTACTCCTCCACAGGTGTGTTTTTCTTTTGACAGGACCTCTTGATGCATATTCCCCAAACCCTTGTACCTGGATTGATCTGTATCTTTACTGCAGAAGATGGCATGGCTAATCACTCAAGCTTTCAAACAATATTTATAGGATCCCTGGGAACAACTTTTTTTTTTTTTTGTATTGCTCCATCCCTACACCTTTATTTTGTACTTGATATAAATGATATCTTTTTACATTGAATGTCTACAACCATAGATTGGTCATTACTTTTTTTTTTTTTTTTTAAACACTATTATTTTTTTTTTTCTTTTTTTTTTAATTATGGGTAAAAATCAAAATTCTCACAATACATACAAACATTTGCAAAATGATATATAAATATATATGCATATATGGGAACAACTTTTTACAATGAAATTTAATCTTGATATTTAAAAGGATGTTGGTTCCAAGTATGCCCCCAAGAAAACCATATTTCTATGACCATTTGGGCCATTGAGTGATGAATCTAGGAATTCTAGGGTCTAGAAAGGAACTAAATGAGCTCAACTATGAATCCTGTTTCCCAGTTCAGAATCTTGCTTGCCCAGCTAAGCACACCAAGAGTCTCCCATTTTCTGAATTGTTTTATGGATATAGTGCATGTCTTGTTTGCCTGGGAAATGCTAGTAGAGAGAACAACTAAATATTTCTGAACTGAACACATCTCTACTCTTTTATTCCAGTTGATCTTTAGACATTGTGTAAATGTAACACTAAATGGACTGTTTTTTGTAATTTTATGGAGGAAGGGCAAGTGCAGGGATGAGAGTCGACACCTATATGGTTGCTCTTGAACTAGCTATTGGGCTCTAATGAACATGAAGTTCTCTGATTCACGTGGACATTGACCAAGCCTCCAAGGACAGGTTTGGAAAATTCAGCTATGGACAATTGAATTTGAGAAAATCAATTATATGTTAGCTTATTTGGAATTTGCCTTGGTTTGATATTCTAAAGGATTCAGGCAAGACTTTGTCCAATTGTATGCCATAAAAATTATTAAATCAATAAAGCCAAATCTTGTACAGATTAATCCTTCCATCCAGTTCTTTTTGTTGATTGAATCCCTCATGCAGTATCTATATTATCTATTGTTCATCCAGGCTCAAGTGCCTGGGTGGATAATGGTTCTGTGTCCAGTAGCTGGATAAATAAGGAGAGTAGGAAATGAAGCATTGCATAAGGAGTTCCCATCAGCATTCTAAAAGGGAATTCCTGCAAACCAATACCCTACACTTAATGGAACCCAACATCATACCCAACCAACTCCTGGTACGTCAACCTGACAGGGCCCAGTGAAAGTTATAGAATCTTCATTTATTTTAAATGCATCTAGACAATAGCCTCTCTAGCTTCAAAAGAAGTCCAGTTAGTTAACTTGAGGCAAAAACACATGCTTTTCTAACCTCACCCAAAGACACTGAACATGCAAGTTTTTCTATCTCTTTTTTTGAATCATGTATGTGATCCCCAAGTCTCTTGTAGAATAGACATGGTTTTGCAACCATCCCTAACATAATCTTGTAAGAAATCCTCAGCTGCCTCTCATCTTGGAAAGACTGATGTGAGTGTGAGCTCCATGTAAGGCAGGGCTGGGGCCTGCTTGCTTTTCATTTCACTTTGAAGATGTTGGTTTGATAGCAACTACCACCTGAAAATGCAAGTTGGAAAAATAAAATTAAAATAAAACCATTTTACCCATTCACCAAAATAGGAAAGGCAATGTCTTTCCAAATTAACAATGACAGGTATAGGATAGCAGATGTAGCTCAAGTGGTTAAGTTCCTGCTTCACATGTACATGGTCCCAGGTTTGATCCCCACATACTTCCTAACAGCAAACAAGCAAGCAAACAAATGAAAAAAAACCAACTCTCATTGTGGAGCGGTTGTAGCTCAGTGGTTGAGCAACTGCTTCAATTCCTGGTACCTCCAAAAAAAATAATAATGAAAGGTATAAACTTTCTAAACTAAAACAGAAAAGGCAAACATTTCTCCAAAATTAGTGAGAATTATGCAAAATGAACACTTGTTACACCTTTCCTTACCAATGTTAATACATTTGTTTGTTTGCTTGTTTGTTTGTTTGTTTGTTTTACTGGGAGGCCCCGGGGATCGAACCCAGGTCCCTCCATATGGGAGATGGACGCCCAACCATTTGAGCCACATCCATCCCCCAATGTTAATACATTTTTAAGAAACCTATCTAAATGTTAACAAGTCTTCACAGTTATTTTAAGCACAACAATAAATGAATACAGTCCTAGCAATGGGAAATGTTCTATCGTACTAGAATCAAAAAATGTAAATAAATATTTATTAAACAATGTATCGATTGCATGAGTCAATAGGCTTTATGCTAATCCAAGGGAGACTCTCAGGTTAATTTTGAATTAGTTGGCTGAAAATATTACTTTCATTATTCAACAAGACTGTAGGATTTAAACAAAAACACCATATTGAATGTCTTCACTCAAACCACATTTAGGAAAATCTCTACTTAAGTTACACTGATTTGTATACTTTTAAAGACAATCCTCAAAAGGTACAATTCCGGGGTTCGATTATGAATTTTTCTTGCAAATATTTTCTTTTATAATGTTCAGCTCTAACTGTACAACAATATCCTTGAGCTTTATGCATTAAAGATCCTTGACACACATTGGGGTTTTTTCACTGTTACTTTCATAAGTTTGGAGATTGATTTGAGAATCTAAACCCTGCCATTGATGTTTTTGTTTTCCCTTGGGGGAAAATGCAGTTCGCTTGGCTCAGTGTTGACAAGGTAATGGAAGTCATTCTAATTTTTATTTAAGAAAAAGCAATTTTCATAAATGGTGTACCACTAATGGATCATGATTATCTATAAGCCCCACAGCAAATTACTCTTAATCCAGTTTGCTGTGTTGCCTTACCTGAGGGAAATAATACCCACCCTACCTCTGGGCCAGCATACTGTTCACAGAGACTTCCTCAATATATATTAATCCCATCATTTATCTTTGTCAACTGAGAACAAAAATAATTTGTAGAAGAGTAAACAGAAGCCCATAGAAGAAGGGAGCTCAGCATTATTAAACAGAGGAAAGCAGGTGCTCACAAAGCCAAGCTTATTTTTATTGCAAAACTTGAGTAATTCTCCTTCTGCATCTGTGCATAGTAAATAAGAGTGAGAGAAAATCTAATATTTTAGAGGAAACTGAAATCACTTCAGCTGAGGAATGAGGAGCAGCCACTGGCATTGTGGCTTATTTTTTTAATCAATCTGGAAATAGGAAATTAGGGGCCTCCAAAGGGCAGAAAGGAGAATGGAAAAGGCATTAAAGGAAACTTTCATTTTATTTGAACAGTGCAAACTAATAAAATATACTTCAGATATTCATTTTTCAGGTCTGGGTGCATCTACTTTCTTACCTACAAACTTTCATGACTTAACCATCTGGTAGCACTTATATTCCTGTTAATTAGTATTGACAATAGTAGTCATAATGTAACACTAATAATGTCACTAATATTAAGATTACCAATAACAAGCTTTTTTTAGAGGCATCACGTGCCAGACCCCATTGTAAGCATTTTTTTTTTTTTTTTTTTTTTACCAGGAGGTCCCAGGGATAGAACCCGGGTCCTTCCATATGGTAGACAGATGCCCAACCACTAGAACCACATCCGCTTCCCAATTGTAAGCATTTTGTTGCAGTCCTCACAATGTTGTACAGATGAGGTGAAGGAGGACAAAAGAATGGGTGTCTGATAAGTCAAATGGCCTGTCACATAGTTCAAAATGGTGGCCAGCCTTTATGAGCACATGCTGTGTGTCAGATACTGGACTAACAAGTTTTTAAGACCATCTGTACCATTTACCCTCATTTGAGGAGTCAGAGGGTTGGGATGTTTAGTGACAAATACAAGCTTATAAAGTGAATAGGTGATTGAGCCAGAATTCCAAACTGAGGTCTCCCCAACAACAAACCACTCCACTAGTTGGCTGTTAAGTTGGGAGTGATTTCCACTCTGATGTTCATCTGGCTGCAAAGTCCATGCTTTCCCACTACCCTTTGAGATCTCATTTAAGAAAACACAAAACAAAAGCATAACAAACAGAGTTGGTTATTAAAACAAACAAACAAACAAACAAACAAACAAACAAATCCTAGATCAACCACTCACTGCCAAGGCCAAGTAGATTGTGGGAAACTGCTCTTACTCCCAACTCCCCCACCTCTATCATTTCCATCTTTCACCATCACTTCCTAGTTCTTGTTTGAATTGTACTTTATGCCTAAGGTTGTTATTGGCCCTTGTCAGCAGTGACTTCAGCCTGATTACTCAGAAATTCCAATTAAAACATGATGTAGCCACAAGAAATGAAGAACTTGTACCTTTTTCAGCAATCCCTGGTCATTGAGAATGAAACAATAGGTCAATAATGTCTATTTAGCAGTAGAATCTCTTAGCTGCAAAGAAAATGAACAGGGAGCACTAAACAGCTAGCTAAAGGTGGGGAATCTTGTTCTATGCCAAATAAAACTGAACTGGAAGAATATAAAACTTTTTTTTTAGTTATTCACTCTAGAGTTGGGCAATATTGTAGGAACACAGGCACGCTTCTATGTTGGGAATCTATCCATTTATTAACTCATTCTAATAGCAACAGTTTGTTAAGGGACAACCACTGGGGGGAGGGGTAAGCAAATGAAATACAACAAGATCCTCCTCTCAAAGGCCTTAGAGAGTTAATTTTGTTCCATATATAATTAACACAAACAATTTAGCCCACTCACAAAATTGTGTGCACAAACAATTGGTCTTCTTTTGTCAATCAAATTAGAGTTACAAATCAATAGGTTTTTGGATGATGATAACTGTGTGATTTGCTTAGTCCCATCAGTGGTAAAGAGCAAAAGAGGTAGGCTTTTGCTAAGTTGCCAGGCTTTATAAGGAATATGATACTTGGGACCTTAGTTGAAAAAAAAAAAGCTAAGTAAATATTACAAATGACTTCTTTTGAAAAATTTATTTTCATTTTGAATTGTCAATGTTGGCAACACAAATGATATTATAGCCCATCTTCCCTTAAATATTTATCAAGAGGTAGCCTTCATCAATATATCATATTGATCTATCATATGGAATCTAGAATATCTCCAAAAGGATCCAAATTGTGTTTTTAACAGTATGCTTCACTCTCAACAACTAATGTAACTTATGGATGATAGTTAACAGTAATATTGTAATATTTTTGCAACAATGAAGATATATCAATTCTAAGGGACAATAATAGAGGGCTGTAAGGAGATATGGGATTTTTCCTTTTGGAATAATGAAAACATTCTAAAATTGACCAAGGTGATGTATTAATTTGTGATTAACATATAATAATACTGCATGATGTTAATAATTGAGTGGGATGGGGAAAAATACACCAAATATAAGATATAGGCTATAGTTAGTAGTAATATTTTGATGATACTATTTCATAGTTTGCAACAAATGTTTTACAACAATGCAAGGTGTTGGTGGTGGGGTGAGGTATGGGAGTTCTGTATGATGAAATACATGTTTGTTTTGGAAATTCACAACTTTTACTATACACTTATTGTATATGTATGTTCATGTATGAATGATAGACTTCAATAAAATAAAATAAAAAAAAGAGTAACTGGGGAAGAACAGGTACATCCCAATAGTCTCCTATCTGGGTTAATCACTGAGGAAGCTCCCTTCTGCTTGATTCCACTCTGCCTCGCAGTATGGTTTAGGATGGAGCAAGGGTCTGCCTTTCATGAAAAATGGAATATGGGTTATTGTAAGTGAAAATTCAGATCACTTTTAGGCAATACTGTTCTGAGAGTTAAGATAAGGAAATTGGTTTTCTTAAACCACCATTGTGTGAGCACCTCTGGAAAACTGTTCGCATTCCTCCAAGAGTCTGAAGATTACTGATCAAGAATACATGGCCCCATTATTCCAAGGTTGTGCACAAAAAACAAAAACAAAACCTAAAACCAGTGATCCTATTGATATATTGGTATTCAGGGCAAGGAGTATGGAAGGAAAGGGAAGGGAAGAGTAAAAGAGAAGATGGGAAATGCCAAAGTCACACTTTGATTGCCCTATGATGATTGTCCACATTTGATTCTAATATTTGAAATGGTAATTTCTAAGAACATGATTGGACTGTGCAAAAGTGTGACAATGACCGCCATTCCTAAAGCATTCTGTCCATCTGAATAATTCACCACAGCTCATATTTGGGCATTGTGATCACCTCCAACAAATTTGAACTTTATTATTTTATTTTATAATTATATATAAAAAGAGCTACTAGATTTTCTGCCTGGTTCAGCAAACTTCTTCACACAAACAACTCATGGTTCTTCAGAACAACTCGTAAGGCAGATATTTCTGTTTCTGTTTTACAGAAGAGGAAACTGCTGTGTAGATAGGTTAGCAACTTACCCAGTATCACACAGTTCGTGGGTGTCTGGGCAGGATCTTGAATCCAGATTTGTTTTATGGCAGAGCCCAGGCTGTGAACCATGTGAAGTCACCTTGTGCACAATAAACTGTTTATCAATAAGTATTTTTTAAATGATTTTGTAATCAGTTTTAAAACTCTCAACTTTTAGTTCTAATCCTCCTTTGTCTTGACACATCAGCCTGACAGTAATTGGTACTGTTAACCTACTCCCATTTAAAAAACAACATGCAGGTCGTTGGGGATTGAATCATGTCCCCCACAAAAGTCTTATCTCCCCATACTGAAGGTGTGAACTCATTTGTAAGTAGAACTTTTGAAGATGCTATTATTAGTTAAGATGTGGCCATGCTGTATTAGGGTTGGTCTTAATCCAGTTTGGGGAAGTCCTTATAAACAAAGGAAGTTGGACATGGAAGTAGATACCAGAAGAGAAAGGAGAGAGAGACAGAGCACCATGTGATAGTGGCTTGCATCACCAGAATGCTATAGACTCCTGAAGAAAGCAGGGCATTGCTGACACCTTGATTTTTCACTTCTAGCCTCCAAAACTGTGAGTCAATAAATTCCTGTAGTTTAAGCCTACTAGTGTGTGGTCATGGTAGCACTGGGAAACTAAGATACGGTCTTCTTAGGAATCCCATTGTTTTCATGCTTTTATTAATTTTTCAGTTCCATTTCATTCTTCCAGCTTTTGAGTTTCTGGTTTCAGGCACTAGGAATACATCAGGAAAAAGCATATACATGCCCTGCCCAGTGGAGCTTACATTTTAATGGAGTGTCATTATTACTAGTGTGGTGTCTTTAACAAATGAAGTTTGTTGAAAGGAGGGATATGGCTCCTTGGGATTAACATTAAGGAGAAACATACTATAAAATACCAAGATTGGCTTCACATTTTCATCATACAACTAAACAGAGAAAGAAATATTTGATTATAGGGAAAGATAACTTGGTGGACTGAGTTGGCTTTTTGACCAGTGACATATATTACGTGATGCTATATTCATAACATTTCCAGTTATGAACCTTGTATTTTATCCTAGTAGAATATATCTATTTTCTTCAAGATGAATATTTTAAATGTAAAGTGTTAAATAATGTTACAATGAACACCTATTAAAGCACTACCTACATTCTGTAATTAGCATTTTAATATACTTGCTTGCTTTATCACAAATCCATTCTTGTATAAATACATCAGTCCATTTCATATTTTGGATCCATTCAAAGAAAGTTGAGTCATCAATACCCTTCACCCTTAATGGCTTTGGCATTCATAGCATTACCTAGAGCTCAGCATTTGTTTACAGTTTTCCTTCTCCTCCTCTTCACCTCCTCCTCTTTCTTCTTTTTCTTTTTCTGCTTCTCTGTGGTAATATTTACACAAATGCATCACTTGAGGAGTTTGGACAAATATACACATCTGAAGACACACCTATTTGTTTAGGTCCATCCCAATTCTGACCCTAAATAAAACTGAGAATCAAGGGAATTGGTTTCTCAAACTTTGTTACCTCCTCAAAGGTATCAGGGGTCAGTTCCTCCTCCTATCATACTTTGATCTTTCATATTTATTTCCAACTAACACTTACCCAGTTCATACTGGTTTGATATTAACTCATCATGAAGTAGTAACTAATCGAATGGGGGCCAGTTAATTAATGTTGGACAGGGAGATGGTTGAAGATTATAATTAAAAGGTGACATCTAAGATGCAAAGGGCTGAAAGAATAAGCAATAATGGCAAAATGGCAGCCATTGTTGATCAATATATTTGATAAAAGCCTTACCGGAATCCTTCTCCACCAGAGTAACAGACACTGGTGCTTGATTATCATTCCTTTAGCTTCTCGGCTTCAAGCTTCATTTCAGCAGACAATGCATGCTATACACAGGGCATGGAACGGGTTGTTGCATTGGACATCCTGGGATGGAGGAAACCCACCTCTCCTGATGGGATTCTGCACATTGGAACTGCCCTTGTCAGCACCTTCATTTCAGGCTGCAACAAGATCAGAGAGGACATATACAAGAAGGTTGACGCTATACTGTATTATAGTGGGAGAGGAACATCACTGAACCCCCTAAGAAGGAATTCGGAGTTGAGGTTGCATAGGAGGAGCCCTTAGGTCAATGTGATTTATCATTTTGGCAGGATTTTACAGTAAAAAGTAATTTTTTTCAGTGTTTTGGCTTTCCAAAGTAGAAAGGATAGATGATTTCAAACTGGCGTAAGAGTTACTAGGTGGTGATATTGAGGGAGTATACCAAAAAGAAATGTCAGATTTCTACCCACCACCTTCATCTGAACAGGAGAAAGCCTGGGAAACTGAGTCACATCATCTCAGTTCCAGGCCTCATTCTGCCACCTTTCAGCTCTGTGACTCTAAGTCATGCTACCTCTTTGGACTCAAGTTGTGTGTGTGAGTGTGTGTGTGTGTTTAACATTTAAAAAATAATAAACTTTATTTTTAGAACAGTTTTAGGTTTACAGAAAAATTGCATGGAAAGTACAGAGAATTCCCATATTACACAGTCCCATATAGATCTTTTAACTTTTCATTTGATATAATTTCAAATTTACAAAAAGTTGCAAGAATAGTACAAATAACTACCATATATTCTCTAGTCAAATTCACCAATAGTTTGCATTTTCTTCCATTTACATTATCATTCTATCTATCTATCTATCTATCTATCTATCTATCTATCTATCTACACACATATATACAACACACACCCACATTTTTTTCCAAGTCATTTCCTAGGAAGTTACAAGCATTGTTTGCCTTTATTTCTAAATACAGCAATGTACATTTTCTAAGAACAAAAACATTTTCTTATATAACCACAGTTTAATTATTAAAATTAGTATACTTAATGTTTATACAATACAATTACTAATCCATAGTCCATATTCAAATTTCATCAGTTTTCACAATAACGTCCTTTATATGTGTGTGTGTGGGTGGGGGGTATGTGTGTTTATAGGCACAGAATCCAATCTAGGACCACATTGCATTTTAATCTGGATTGTTTTCTCCATCTCGGTCTTTGTCTTTCAAGGCCAGTTGTTTTGTAGAATGTTCCTCAATTTGGGTTTGTCTGATGTTATCTCATGATTAGGTTCAGGTTATGCATAGTTTGACAGGAATATCTCAGAAATGACAGTTTGTTATTGTGCCGTACCAGGAGGCATGTGATCTGGTGTGTCCCATTATTGGTTGGCTTTGCTCACTTAATGATGGTGGTTTCTCCATAGCAATGTACTATTCTCATCTTGTAAGTTATAGATATCTTGGGGGTAGATAACTTGAGGCTATGTAAATGCTCCACCCTCATTAAAATTGTACTCTCTATATTAATCATCCATTGATAACTTTTGCCTCATTAATCATTAAGAACACAATTGCTAGATGGCAATTGTGATCATCCAATACAATCAACCCTTATATATTGCTTGCCTGTCCCAAACATTTATTAGTTGGCTTTGTACTGCAAGGAAGAGTTCTCACCTCTTCCTCACTTATTTATCTATTCATCTATTTAGCTATATCGACATAGGTGTATGGATTCTTATTTTATTCAAGGTTACACACTGTTATAATCATTATTGGTTTTGATGCTCAAAATGGTCCCAGATTTGGTTAGTGAGAGCCCACATACACTGACTCCTGTGTACTTTTGACATGCCCTCATTATTCTTTGAGTACTTCCTTGCGTTCACACTCACATAGATCATCCTGATTCTAGTTTCTTGGAGCAAATTATGAGGTGCTGATTCCTTACACAGTTGGTTCCTCTGATTGCTGATAAATCAGACCACAAAGATTTGAAAATTATTTTCATTGTGTGTGAAAACCATCTGTCAACACATTACACACCAGGCACTGACATACACACTCAATTTTGTCTGACACAGTACACAAATCCATTTTGAGTGTAGTGGAGAATTTATTTATGTTTTAGTTACACATCCCCTCTGCATTTTAAAATCCAAACACCACACACTGGTGGGAGCATGGCCAAAAGCCAACAGATTTCAATCTTGTTGAAATGGGTGAAAAAACACAGAAGAACCTCATGAGACTAGGATCATGGAAACCAAAATCTTGGCATAGGGAAGAAAAAAGATGATAAAATGTTCAAGCTCTTTCCATTGGAGGACTTGACTTAGGGAGGGATGACTGGAAAGATATGGCTTCTTCTGATTTCTCACATTTGGGGGAAGAGACATCACATAGAGTGCCCTCCAGGAACTTGATGTGACAACTCTTGGGTTCACCCAGCTTCAATTGTTGGAACACACCTGATGTTATGTGATGCTTTCTAGCCAAGAGTACCAGGGGACAATGTTGGGAATATATTTTGGGGACTCCATGAACTCCAGAAGTAAAGGATTGGTGTCATATTCTTTACCACTCTTTTGTTAAGGAGAAACTTCGGAAAATTTTAAGCCCCCTGCAAAAAAAACATGCATATGAAAACACACAAGCACTCACATTCTCTCTCTATGCTTGAATATAATCATTACTCTCACCAACATCATACAAAGTCACACAAATCGATTCACAAAATATTTGGATCAAAGAAATTTTGAATAAGATCAAGAAACCATTATGAACATTTCCTTTATTTTAATGATGTTTCTATCTTCAACAACTGTGGCAGTTTGGTATTGTTTATGAATTCCAAAAATATATATTGGATTGTGTTTGTAAACTGGTCTGTTCCTCTGGGTGTATTAGATTGTATTAGATTTAGAGGGATTATTTTTACTTTATTAAAGCAAGATTAGGGCTTCTATTTGACCAGGTCATTAGGGCAACTTGGTTTGAGTACCTGCCTACAGCTAGCTCATAGCTGTAGGCTATATAAACAGGTGCTCAATCAAAAACAGGGAAGTAAATACACACAGGAGAACAGAGAGTTTAGTTTTGGACACTGGAGCCCCAGGGAGAGAGCCAAACTGTTCACCTGATAGTTTGCAGCTGAAGAGACCAGAGCCATGAACAGTGGAGAAAGCCCAGAAAGAAACGAGCCCCAGGAAGAGAGATGAGCCTGATTGTCTACAGCTGACCTTGTGGAAAGACCAGAGCAGCTGAACCCAGAAAGAAATGAGCCCCTGGGAGAGTGACAAGCCTTATGCCAGCCTATAGCTGAGATTAGAAGAAGCTGGGACTACGAAGCCTTAAGGGGAAGGAGGAAGGCTGAACCCTCGCAGACATTATCTGCCATCTTGTGTCAACACGTGACAACAGACTTTGGGTGATAAAGTACCTCTTACGGTACCTTGAGTTGGACTCTTTAGGGCCTGGTGAACACCCCAAATAAATATCCTTATAAAAGCCAACAGAATTCTTCTACTTTGCATCAGCAACCCCTTTGGCCGACTAATATAACAACATTCTACAACCATATGTTAGTTTGAATTGAGGCGACCAGTCCATTATGGTCATTACCCATGACTCTAAGATTATGCTTAAAATTTCCTGTGTCATTTGCATACCACTAATTTCTGAGCTTGGCCCCAGTTCAAAACAATGCTTTTCTATAATAACCCACATTGTGGTGGTTTGGGGGCTGTATACAACAGAACACTCATACATGATTTTGCTAATTTTTCCCCCTTGACGGACTTACACAAATCATGCCTGCCCTTTAGCCCTATCATCTTTCCTGAATATATTTGACCCTGCTATCTGTTTGTGTTTGAAAGTCCACTGTCCAGAAAATAAATGCAGCCTTCCATTGTCTGAGCCAGTATCTAGGGTCTCCTAGTTCTTTAGACTCTAGGGACTCAGAAGCTAAATCAGGTTTTATTGTGGGACATAAGCTCCTGGCCCAATATCAAGGAACAGGATGAGGTCTGGGGAGTGGAAGGGCTGACCCAGTAGTTTCCACTCTGGGGTGTAAACATGGGAGCAAACCTTGGGGGCCCTTGGCTGTGAAACTCTGATCTCTGAAGATTCCTTCACTTGAGGAAGACTTAGGATAGGGTTTACTAAGGTCTTTCTCAGACCTGCATTTGGGGGAGGCAAAGGGACATAAACTGACATATTTGTTTATCATCCTGAAGGGTAAATTCTCCACTTTTCTCTGGTACAAACAAATATGGCAGGCCTGGAGGGCATCTTTTCTCTCTGCCACTGTTGAAATCTTCAAAGGTCTGCTCCAACAATTCCTTCTGGTACACACCCACATCAACTTGGATAAGCAGACCCAGGCATGGGTCTCTAACCCGATCTGAATCAAACAGAATCATTCTTCCCAAAAAATAGCACTTGGGACAGAAGTACTGATCAATGATTCTCAACTCTAGCTTCATAATGGAATCACCTATGAACTTTAAAAAAATACAAATTCTCCCTCTCCCCCTCAGAGATTCTGCAGTATTTGTCTGGTGTGAGCCCCTAGGCATTCTTTTGGTGAGTATTATTTTAATATTTTACTTTTTAATTATGAAATATTCAAAACACATAGAAACACACAGGTAACCTATAACACATATCCATGAATTTACCACCTAGATGTAACATGATACATTGCTTTATTTGAGAAAGAAGGAAGGAGGAAAGAAAGAAAGGGAAAAGGGAAGGTAGAGAAAAGGAAAGAAGGAATGGAGGGAGAGGAGGAAAAAAGGAGGGAAGAAAGGAAGGACAGAAGGAAGGAGAGGTGGAAGATTTAAAGAAAGGAAAGGAAGTAACATATATTAGAGTCTAACATGGATCAGGTTCTATGGCTGGTACTTAATATTCCATATCTCATTTAAATCTCATACAAGATGGGAGCAGGTAAGGAAATTGCTCATTGGAGAAGTTAAGCAACATTTCTAAGGTCACACAGCTATTAGGTGGTCCCTGGATTTGGGCCCCATTTTCTCTAATTCATAGTTCCCTTAGCTCTTTCTGCTGAAGCTCTCATGTCAGGCAGAGGAACCCTGGGACAGACAAGCAAAAGCCTGTACATTTGGTGAATGTACAGCTCAAACGCACCCTATAAAATCTCGTCGGTCCCTTCCCTTTTGCCATGGACCTTGGAGTTACAGAAGGAAATAGGGATGGAGCCAGAATCTTTTCAGCTGTGCTTCAGACTGGTGTAAATTCAAGTGATGACAGAGAACAGTGGACTTTGTTTGGTTTAGATGGGGCTTTACGCAGCATTTCCTAATGATATCTATTATATCAGCTGTAAAATAGAATGGGACCAAATCCTGCCACAGCTGAGGTCTGGCGGGCGGTAAGTGGCCCTCCAACCCAAGCATCCTGGATCTCAGCCAGGACTTTTATCTCTTTGGCTTAGGCTGAGAAAGTGGCAAAGACCAAGATTAGCTAGAAAGGAAAAATAAATACAATAAAATGCTTGGCAAGCATCCACCAGGATCTGAAAATGAGTTATGGCAGAGAGACAGGGAATGGATTTTTCCCCTTGGTGGTCATACCTGCCTGAGAGTACCAAGTGTTCCAGGACAATCCAGGACAGCCACCTTCACCTGAACAAAGAACGGGGTGCAGAGCCCTTCTAGTGGGGGCACCATTGAGAGCGCCATTCCTGAATTTGGCTGGAATCAGTTAACTGTGCTAGATAGTGGGAGAATTGACTTGGAATGACCACTCCTTCTCTCGTCTCTCCCCCTTTCTCTGTCTCTCTTTACTTTCTTCTCTCTCCCACCTTCACTTCTCTGCATATTATTTTATTTTGTTAAATGATAAACTGTTAAAAATGTCCCATAGAAAATCATTATTCTCAATTTGAATAATGGAATACAATATGTCAGTGTAGAGCTGCAAGATATAATGCTGATTGAAAAAAACAAATCGTGAAATAATGTTAACCCATGAAGAAACTGAGGCTCAGAGAGGTAAAGCACCTTGAGCTGAAGCCTGTCCAGTTAGGAAGTGGTAGACATGAGACCACAGGCATAGCCTGGAATATTCAAAGCCACCTCTCTTTCTGCAATGCTTCAGTGCCTCTGCTGAGGATCTTGTATCAGAGCAAGGGGTGTTGAAAACCCATGAGACCATTTTCCTATTAAAGAACACCAGCTCTGTGCAGGACTAACTTTAAAAATTTTTTATTTTGAAATAATTTCAAACTTGCAGGGCACTTGCAAAAATAATACCAACCCCATACAGAGAACTCCACCTGGATACACAGATATATTATCCTTTAAAACAAGAAGTCTAGAGGTAGGGCAGCTCCAAGGATGGTTGATTCAATGCTCAGTGATTCTCAAGGGCCTGGGTTTTACCGAAGCTTTTCTTCGTCACCCACTGAATCTCGGTGTTATTAAAGGCAGCTCCCCTCATGGACTCAAGATGCTGCTGCACATCCAGACATCATAGCCAAACACCACAATGCCCAGAGGAAGAACAGTATAATCTTTATTTGTCTCTTTACTGAGAGCAAAGACATCTTTCCTAGAAGCCCTGAGCAGACTTCACCACATGTCGCACTGGCCAGGACTTGGATCACCTGCCCATTCCTGGAACAATCACTGGCAAAGAGAATGAGATTGCCATAAATTGCTTAAACAAATTATTTGAGGTGAAACAAATGTGGGGAAGTCAGCCACAAAGACTACAATACACTCACAATGCAAATAAAAGTAGACTGTTTTGAACAATGATGCGATAATTATAAATATCATTTTGAAGGGCTCAAAGAAAGCAGAAGCAACTTTTAAAAAACAAAATTGTGTCGGTGTCATTCATAAATGAGCCTTGCTCTCATCATTCATAAGATACAGTTTATAATATCCCATCCACATACTTTGCAGTCATTGTGCAAATCTGATACGATGATGTAAGGAATATGCTCTGGGAACTGAGAACCGTTGTAGGCATGTAAGATATAATGGATTCAAGGATAAATAACGGATACTTGGCTCTGTCTTGTCATCTGGCTTCTTTCCATAAAGAAATGTGGGCAGGTTTTCTCCCCCCTGGCTACTCACTTGTCATGAATATAGGGCATTCTGTCTCCCTCTTTCCCATGTTTGCCCATTCAGGGACTTAACATATTAACACAATTAATATTTAGACTATTGTCTAATTTAATTTTCGAAGCATCATTGAGAAGAATGTTAGGTAGAGTAGGGCAGAGAAAATACATTTTCTCTTATACAGATAGAGAAGTTGAGGCACAAGGGATTGGGACCCAAGGCAGGCAACCTTAGAAAAGGTCAAGGAGCAGGAATCATAGGACTTGGCATTGCCTTTTCAGACCTCTTTCCTTCTTGGCTCACCTGTAAGCAAATGTATCTCAACACTGTGGGTCCATATGCTTATTCTGCTCTTACTAGTTTCTATGAAGGTGAATATTTCCTATGACCAAGGACATTACATAGTATTAACACTGATGCAGTACTGTTATCTAGTGCAGAATCTATTTCTAAATTTCATCAATTGTTAAAAAAAATGTCTGTCTTAGTTACTTCCCCTAGTCCAGCAATCAAACTTTGTGTTCATTTGTTGTATCTCTTTAGATGCCTTTAATTTCGAGCAGTTCCTTAGTCTTCTTTGTGTGTGTCTTGACCTTGACATTTCTGAAGAATACAGGCCAATTACTTTGTAGACTGTCACTCCATTTGGATTTATCCAGTGTCTTTACTTCTGGCAAGAAAATCATAGAAGTGAGGTTGTGTCCTTCCTAGCCCATCCTGTTAGGACCTGTGTGATGCCTGTTTGTTCCAATATGGATGGTGTTACCTTTGAGCTCAATTAATTTTTGATTCATGTTGAACGAAATAACCTTGGAGAGCTCCCACATTTGGAAAGCTGATTCTGGATTACCTGAGGGCTGATTTTACTTTAAGCATTAGGAATACCATTAGATGACACACACACACCCTTTTTTTTTGCCTCAGCTACGTAATTGTCAATTATTTACCTGTAATTCAAGATGGAAAATCAAAAGTAAAATCAAATCAGATCAGTTTGGTAATTCTTCACAACTTAGTCTAATAAAGGACAGAGTTTGAAAGCCACGGATAAAGTAATTTTCTTTAAATAAAGTGAATGAATAATTAGGATAAGGAGCAAATTTTAATATTCTATGAGACTCTTACCTTCCTTAAGCTAGAATATATCTGCAAAGGAATTTTCAAAAAAATTTTTTTTCTTCCCAGTAAATTGCAACTTGTAAAAAAGCCACTAGGTGGCACACTGGTTCTAGTCATTCTCTCAGCAAGTCTGTCGGGAAATTTGTTTGCTACTGGAAAATGTTAGTTGCTCAAGAAGTCAGCTCAGTTAGCTCCCAGGAATCTAAAGAAGATAGTTTGTGAAAACCTCTCAACTGAATACATCTTGAGCTTGGATTGAGAATGCTTCCCTCTCCCTCATTTCCAAATTTAAGAAAGCCAAATACTTAAGTACAGGATGAAAAAGAGGGGGAGAAGAAATATCAGTAGTTCAATAGAACTATTAACCTTTAAATATTTTAGAGATATTTGGCCCCTACCATTTCCTAGAGGAAAAGAAATCCGCAAAGAAAAGAAAGCTAGAATCCCCTGAAGCAGGAGCATGAGTGACAGTGTGTGCTACTGGAGGTTGGTATAGAGGGAAGAGAGGACAGGAGCTAACAATGGTTTTACAAAACCTCTTCCCCCATTCCCACTAAAGTTTCATGCAAGTTTTAAACTTTTAACCTTTATTAATTCGAGGTGAAGGCATAAGAGAAACTCTAACCAAATATTAACACCCTGAAAGACAAACTAAACTTTCTACTCACGTTTGGTGTGGACTACAGGCTACTCTTGCTGCTGCAACCAGCTTATTGCTTTAAGCAGACTGAATTTAAATTATATATATACTTTATAGATTACATATAATCTACATATCAAGTACAAATCTATTCATGTGATTGCACTGTACTACTTGTTGGCTTTTAAATGTCATTTAATGCTTTGTCAAAAGAGCTAGAACCTCCTATATAGGGTTTATCTCCAAAGCACGATGTAGACCAAACTAATGTGCATTTGCTGAGTATTACTTGACTCCCTGGTTTCTGTTAATTGTCATACTATCACTTAAATAAGTGGTTGCCCAAATTCTGCAGTGTGCCTCTGCAGCCCTGGGAGGATGTTCAGGAGGGGACCAGAAGCAATGGGCAGCCACAAGTCAACCTCTCTGCCAAGACTACATGGTCACACATACAGTTCCTTGGACCACCTTGGAGCCCCACCTATAGAAGTCACTTCAGTTGTATTTATTTGTTCATTCACAAGAGGGCAGTATTCAGTGCTCTTCTGTTTTGAAGTTCAGTCTTGGCTGACCGATTATTCTTACCAGGGATTGTGGGTAGCTCCCAAATTAGAAAATAACAATAATAATTATTATTTGGTTCATTATAATTGAACCAAATAATTTTTGCTTCTACTACTCTAAATTCAACAATCTTAGTAATTTTTTATTTTTTATTTTTATTCATTTTTATGAATAACAACAAAATCCTCTCATGTTTGACAAATTATAGTACATAATATGTGCCAACTAAAGTATGGATTCAGACCCCAGAGGATGTGTAATTCATAAAGAGACTTGCAGATCCCACCAGTAACTCTTTGCTTCTCTAGGAGCCTTGAGTACCAGGAAAAAATATTTTTCAGTTGAGCTAAGTGAAGTCAATATCAACTGTTATTTCAAGGTATATGTAAGCCACAAAACATGCTCTTTCTTATAAAGTATAGACCTGTGCAAGTCTTTTATGTCAGTTTGCAAATTCCCTGTTCCACTAACACTGTGGTTCTAAACTACGGGGAACATAAGAATGACACAAGGACCTTGCTAAAATAAAGCCAGAGACCAATAGAGTCCATTTGGTATGGACATGTGTAAGAGTCTGTATTTTTCAAAACCAGCATTCAAGAAGATGTAGGCAGTGCTTTAATAAGAATGTGTTGGGGAGCAAGTATAGCTCAAGTGGTTGAGCGTGTACTTTCCATGCACAAGGTCCTGGGTGTCTCATCGTTGATAATGCTTCATATGCACGTCACTTTCAAGTTTACAAAGTATTTTCAAATATACCACAGGTTGTGTTTTAAGGAGTCCCAAGCATTTCCAGCAGCTTTTCAGGGGACCTGCTCTTGAATCCTCAGGTGCCAGTCAACAAGAGTAGTTCAACATTCATGCATTTCATAAATAACCCATGTAATAGTCAACTGTCTTGAGACCCAGTTCTGGCAGAGAATTGCCATAAAAAAATGCCATCTAATTTTATAGCAATTTAAATCTTTACTTCATTTTGTCAAGCAATGCCCTAAGAGAGTATATTTTCTATGTATTTATGTATTTGTTATGAAAGTGAGTATATATGTGATATATTTATATATAATTTCTTTAATATATAGCAAAAATTTCTTTAAAACCCAACTTTTTGTACCCTTCTCACTCTCATTGCCAGCAGTTGCTCCAGAACCTCCCTTCTTGCCTGAAGTAACTCCTCTCTTGCACAGAGGGGATTTTTGGCTTTACTTCCCTTCCTTATTTACTTTGACATATTCTTTTATTTTTAACAAATAATTTTATCTTTTTTTTCCATATAAGTTAACTTAGCCCTATCAGCTTTGTCCATTTTCTCTTCTCTGGTGTCTTCCAAACTACATTCATTAGCCTGACTCTGCACAACAAATTCCCAGGACTGCTGGGACAGTACAGGAAACCAAATTTCATACACATTAAATAGATTCTACTGCAGCAAAATGAAAGTTCCAAACCCCCACCACCACATTTTTCAAATGTTTTATTTTTTATTTATTTTTATTTCTATTTTTTTTAGGCAGTACCGGGAATTAAACCTGGGACCTTGTACATGGGAAACAGGGGCTCAAACCACTGAGCTATTACCACTTCCCTTCAAATGTTTTTTTTTTTTAAATTAATGGATGGTATCATATAATATATTTAAAAATGTTATTATTTTTTGCATGATATATTCTATGGAAATGATTTTCAGCAAAATACATAGTAAATATTGACTTCAGTTAAACTTAAAACAATCTTATTTGATATTCATGATTTCTAGAAACAAATAGTTTCTATTTAACAAGATGACTTTCTTAATTTCCAGAATCTACTTTCATCTCACTTTCCTTGACATTTGTTTTCTTGTCAATGTTGGCTTTGTTCTCAGATCTTTCCCCATTTCTGCCTAATCAAGATGCAATAACGGCTTGCTCTGGGTTTTGATAGCCAAGGCCTGAGAATGCAAGACAGTCACCCATAGGTATTTAGGATCTGGGGCATGTAAAGTTTTCTGCATAGCTTGGACTTATGACTTTTCTGAAGAAGCACAATGTCCCTTTTTCCTTCAAAGGCTACTTCAAAGGAAGACTCCACTAGTGTCTTTACTCTAAGACTTTAAATCTAAAATAGATTCAAAATGTTAAATTTCTAGATTTAAAGCTTTAAATCTAAAATAGATTTAGATTAGGAAGAAGCAGAAATGTTTTCTAGGAACCTATGAATTCAGTGTAATTCCATTCAAAATTACCACAGGAACTTGAGGAGTTCTTTCTAATATCCATGAGAATCTACAAATATCTGTGAGGAGCTATCCCCTAAGTGTGAAACATGATCCAATCAGAAAATAAGACTTTATTACTTAAAGCTCTATTAATTAAGAAACTGTGATATTAATGCAGGTATAGATGGGGGCAGGGAGCACATAGAGGACTTAGAAATCTATCTCTGCATTAATGAGTGTCTTGATCTGCCAGGCTGCTATGATAAACACCACGTAATGGGTTGGTTTAAACAACAGGCATTTATTGGCTCATGGATTCAGGAATCCCAAATCAAGGTCATTGCTTTCTTCCCAGAGTGTGTAGCATTCTGGTGCTGACTTGCAGACACGCCTGGGGCTCTTTGGCTTGTATATGTGCTCCTGTCACATGACAATCTCTCCTTGTGTCTGCTCCTCCCAGTTCCCCTGACTTCCATCTTCCAGTTTCTTCTCTTTATAAGGCCTCCATTAATATGAATTAAGACCCACCCTGACTCAGCTGGCCACACCTTTACTGAAAATAACATCTCCTAGAGGACCTGTTGACAATGGGCTCACATCCACAGGGACGTGGGTTAAGATTAAGAACATGTCTGTTTTGGGGGCCATGATTCAATGCACCACAACGAAAAAGCCCCATCTGTGGCAGGTTAGAAAGGACATTTCAACAAATGGTTCTGGAAGTAATAGTTATCTATATGGGGCAGGGGGGTGGGAAGAAACTAAATACTTACCTGACACCATAGCCAAGAAAAGAAAAATGCAAATGGGTTAGAGACTTAAATGTGGAGTGCAAAACTATAATACTTTAGCAGATAAAATAGGAGAATATTATTATGACCTTGGGGTAGGGAGGAGTTCTTAAACAATTCTGAAGAAGCACAAATCCTAAGGAAAAAGAATGACAAATTCAATTATATTTTAACTAGGAACTAGTGTTAATAAAAATGAAATAAAGAGAATGAGAAGACAAACTGGGAAGCTCCCATAATTGGCAATACACAGAATATATAGAGAATGCCAAAAAATGACAACAGAAAAGAAAAAGAAAAGAAAACAACCCAAAAGACAAATGTATAAAACAATTGAACAGAAACTTTCTCAGAAGAGAAAATGCAAATGACCAGTTAACATAAGAAAGGTGTTTCATCCTATTAGGACTAAGGGAATTGAAAATCATAAAATAAAAATGAAATTACATCTCACTCTTACAGAACTAAAACAAAAACTTTGACAATATCAAGAGTTGGCAAGGGTGTGCAGAAATGGGAGCAATTATTTATTGCCAGGAGATTGTCAATTACTATAACCTCTCTGGAAACAATTTAACACTATACAAAATCACATCATTGAAGATGTAATCACCCCATGACCCAACAATTCCACTTTGCACATGCATTCCAGAGAGAAACCTTTGCCCTTATTTGTATAAAAATGTTCGTATCAGCTTTGATTGCAATAGTGCATGTGCACACACAAACATACAAGCACAAACTGGAAGCAACCAAATGTTCACACAGTAGATAGGGAAAATAAATTCTGGCATATTCATAAAAACAGGAAATTGCCCATTAGAGATAATGGATGAATGACAGTTTCGTGAAAATCATGAATAGATCTTAGGAACATAATGTTGTGTGAAAAAAACAAGTTGCAGAAAAGTACACAAGTATGATCTCATTTATATTTCAAGATCAATAATATGCAAAGCAAAATCATGTATTTAGTGATACATTTTTTTTTTCAGAGAAGTTGTGGGTTTACAGAAAAGTCATGCATAATATACAGAATTCCCATATGCTACTCTATTCTTAACACCTAGCATTGGTGTGGTATATTTGTTACACTTGATGAAAGAATATTTTTATAATTATACTACTAGCTAGAGTCCATGGTTTAATGCAGGGCTCACTGTGTTGTGCAGTTCACGGATTAAAAATTTTTTTCTGGTATATATATATACAATGTAAAGTTCCCCCTTGTAACCACATTTGCATATATATATTTCAGGGCTGTTAATTATGTTCACAATGTTGTGCTACCATCACCATCATCACCAAAATTTTTCCAACATCCCAGTAGAAACTTTGTACGTTCTAAACCTTAATTCCCTATTCTCTACTCCTATCCAATCCCCTGGTAACCCAAATTTTCTGGATTCTGGCTCAGTGTGATTGCTTATTTTAATTATTTCATATCAGTGAGATCATACAATATTTATCCTTTTATGCCTGGCTTATTTCACTCAACATGATGTCTTCAAGGTTCATCCATATTGTCACATATATCAAGACTTCATTTCTTTCTGTGGCTGCATAATATTCCATTGTGTGTACCTATCACATTTGTTTATCCATTATCAGTTGATGGACACTTGGGTTGGTTCCATTTTTTGGCAAATGCGACTAATGCTGCTGTGAATATTGATGTGCAAATATCTGTTTGAGTCCCTGCTTACAATTCCTTTGGATTTTTGCCAGGAAGTGGGATTGCTGGGTAATATGGCAATTCTATACTTAACTTTCTGAAGAACTGCAAAATTGTCTTCCTTAATGGCTGCACCATTTTACCTTGCCACCAACAAAGAAAGAGTGTTCCTATTTCTTGTCATCCTCTCCAACAGTTATAATTTTCTGTTTTTTTAATAGTAGTCATTCTAGTGGATGTAAAAATGTATGTCATTGAGATTTTGATTTGCATTTAGAGCTAAAAATTTCCCTCTCAGCACTGCCTTTGCTGCATCCCATAAATTTTGGCATGTTTTATTGTCATTTTCATTCACTTCAATTTCTAAATTCACTTAATTTCACTTTAGATTTCCTCTTTAACCCATTGGTTGTTTGAGAGTACATTGTATATTTTCTACATAAATGTGAATTTTCTAGGTTTCCCTCTGTTAGTGATCTAGCTTCATTTCATTTCATTGTGGCTGGAGAAGATACATTGTATGATTTCAGTAGGTTTTAATTTATTGAGACTTGTTTTGTGACAAATGTTCTGTATATATACATTAGGTCTAGTTGGTTTAGAGTATCATACAAGTCTAGTGTTTCCTTTTCGATCTTCTGTCTAGATGTTCTACTATTGAAAGTGGTGTTTTAAATTCTTCTATTATTAATGTAGAACCATCTATTTCTCCTTTCAAATCTGTCAGTATTTGCTTCATGTATTTTGGGGCTTTGCTGTTAAGTGCATATATGTTTATGATTGTTACATATTCTTGTTGAATTGACCCCTTTATTGGTCTATAATGACTGTCATTGTCTCTTGTAGCAGTTTTTGACTTAAAGTATTTTTTAAATCTGTTATTAGTATAGCTCCCCTAAATCTCTTTTGGATACTACTTACATGGTATCTCTTTTCCATCCTTTTATTTTCAACCTACTTATGACTTTGAATTTGAGGTGAGTCTCTTATAAACAGCAAATATTTGGGTCTTGCTTTTTTTTAATCCCTTCTGCCAATCTAGAGATTTTGACTGGAAAATTTAATCCATTTACATTTAAATTCACTACTGACAATCTATGACTTTCTTATGCCATTTTGCTGTTTAGTCTTTGTTACAGTTTGGTATTGCTTATGTATTCCAAAAATAGGTATTGGATTGTGTTTGTAAACTGGTTTCTTTCTCTGGGCATATTAGATTGTGTTAGATTCAGAGGTTTCACTTTTACTTTATTAAATCAAAATTAAGGCTTTTATTTGACCACGTCATTAGGGCATGCAGGGTTGAGTCCCCAAACCCTTGGTGGGGATAAAACAGACTCTCACATAGAAGTAAATATGGGAGAAGGAGAACATAAGACTTGTGGAAAGTCTTACTATCTGATGACTTGGACCCCTGCTTCTTGCATGCTAAACCAACAAGATTTTTGTGAGAGCTGTATGAACAAAATCACTGTCAGCCTGAACTGAAAGGGACATGGAAGGGAGAAATGAAAGGGGAAATGGCTTTAAGAGGAAAACTATGGAAGTTGAGATCTGGAATTAAGACATCTCTTTGGGCCAAGAGAGGAAGCCCACCCTTGTGTATGGAAAGAGTGAGTTTGCTCCAGCATTTGAAGAGGGTGGATATTGCAGCTTTCTCTTCAGGGAGAGATTTGCCATCTCAGGCTACTGAGAAGGTGGAGCACATTCCTGAAGGGTTGGGGAGAGTACAGTCAACACCCCATAGGTCTGAGAAGGGTGTTCCTGCCCCCTCCCCATAGATTAGGGAAGGTCAGATCACCAACTCACTTCTCTGAGAGGGTTAGGCCTGTATTAGGGAGAATGTTGCCTTCCCCTCCATGTACTAAGGGGGTTGAGACTCTACCCCAAAGATTGGGTAAATTATGGCCATCACCCCAATGCTCTAGGATGGTGAGTTCTGGAGCTGGTTCACCACCCAGATTCTTAATGAAGGTGGAACTAAGAAAATGGCCATTGGGCAAGCCTATGGAAAGGGTGGGTCCTCATGAGACCCCAGGGAGAAGAACCCATCATCTTAAGAATGACTCTTAGACTTTGAAATCTAATGAAGTATACCCTGCAGGGTTACGGAATTGTAGGGGACCCATGACTCATGTTTCCCTCCCAATTTCTCCTTATGCCAATACAAATGTTTATCTGTTTTCTGTCCCTTTGTATATTGGAAGCAGATAAATGGTTGTGTAAGTTTCAGAGGTCTACAGCAAGATGGGACTTTGCCCTAAGACATACTGTATTTCTTTAAATTGATTGTGATATGAATTTGTGCTTAGCATTATTACTGATTTAAGTTTTTTTTTTTATTTTAATATTGTAATGTCTTTTTGGAATTCAGAGGGTGGAGTGTGGTAGTTTAGTATTGTTTATGAATTCCAAAGTTAGAAATTGGATTGTGTATGTAAACCAGTCTCTTCCTTTAGGTGTTTTAGATTCAGAGGTTTCACTTTTACTTTATTAAATCAAGATTAGGGCTTTTATTTGACCACATCATTAGGGCATGCAGGGTTGAGTCCCCACCCTCTTGATAGGGATAAAACAGACTCTCACATAGAAGTAAATACGGGAGAAGGAGAACACAGAGTTTAGTTTTGGATGCTGGAGCCCCGGGGAGAGAGCCAAGCCATTTGTATGATAGTTTGCAGCTGAAGAGACCAGAGCCCTGAACAGCTGAGAAAGCTCAGAAAGAAACAAACCCCAGGGAAAGAGACAAGCCTTATGCCAGCCTACAGCTAAGATTGAAAGGAGCTGGGACCACGGAGACTTAGGAGGAAGAGAAAGGCTGAACCCTCACAGAGACTGGCAACCACCTTGCTCCAACATGTGGCAACAGTTTTTGGTGAGGGAAGTAACTTGTGCTTTATGGCCTTGTGACTGTAAGCTTCTACCCCCAAATAAATACCTTTTTAAAAAGCCAACAGATTTCTGGTTGCATCAGCACCCCTTTGTCTGACTAATACAGTCTTTGTAAGTCCTATACCTTTTTGTCTCTCAATCCTTTGTTAATACCTACTTTCATATTTACTTTGTTTTTGTGTGTTGTACCATGTTGAGTCCCTTCTCATTTCTATCTGGATATATTTTTTTACATATTTGCATTATGATTACATGGGGTTAAAACTTAACATCCTAAATATATAAAAATAATATTTTATTTGCTATCAACTTGACTTCAAAACCAAACACATACACTGTTCTTCTACCTCTTCATCCTCCACCTTTTCTGGTATTTGTTACAAACTATGTTTCTATACATTGTGTGTCCCAAAACCATAGAATTATTACTATTTTTCAAGTATTTGCATTTTAGCACATGTAGGAAGTAAGAAGTAGAGTTACATACAAAAAAAATGCAGTAAATAGTATTGGCATTTATAACTACCCAAATGGTTACATTTACCAGAGGTTTTTATTTCTTTATGCTGCTTTGAACCACTGTCTAGTGTCCTTTCCTTTCAGTCTTAAGAACTCCCTTTAGTATTGCTGGTAGGTCAGTGTAGTGGTGATGAACTGCTCAGGTTTTGTTTATCTGGGAATGTTTTAATCGCCCTCATTTTTTAAAGAAAGTCTTGTTGGATATAAAATTCTTGGTTGGCAATTGTTCTCTTCTAGCATGTTAAGTATTTCAACCAATTCTTTCTTGCCTCCATGCTTTCTGATGAGAAATCAGCACTTAATATAATTGGAATTCCCTTGTACATAACACATTGCTTTTCTCTTGAGCTTTCAAAATTCTCTCCTTGTCTTTTGCATTCAGTAGTGTAATGTAGCAAATTTTTCTTCGTTTTATCCTGTTTGGTGTTGTCTGGGCTTCTTGGATGTGAATATTCACATCTTTTGCTAAATTTGAGGAGTTTTCTGTAATTATTTCTTTGAATATTCCTTCTCTCCCTTTCTCACTTTCTTCTCCTTCTGGGACTCCCAGAATGCTTATATTGTTAAGCTTGATGGTATCCCAGAAGTGTCTTTCGGTAATTTTGCTTTTTTTAAATTCATTTTTATTTCTGCTCCTCAGCCTGACTCATTTAAATTGTCTTGTCTTTGACTTCACTGTTTCTTTCTTCTGTCAGCTTCAATCTTCTCTTGAAATCCTCCTGAGAATTTTTCATTTCAGTTATTGTGCTCTTCATATCCAGTAGTTCTATTTAGTTCCTTTTTAAAATTTCTATCTCTTTATTGAGATTCTCATATTGTTAATTCATTGTTTTCCTGATATCATTTAGTTCTTTCTCTGTATTTTCCTTCATCTCCTCAAGCATATTGATCATTTTTAAAAGTATTTTTCCAGTATGTCTACAATCTTGTCTTCTTCATTGATATTTTCTGGATTTTTATCCTTTTCCTTTGGATGGATCATTATTTCCTGTTAGTTTGTTTGCCTTGTAATCTTTTATTTAAAAAAATAATTGAAGTATATCACTCATACATGAACATGCATAAACAATAAGTGTATAGTGAAAGTTGTGAACTTACAAAACAAACATGCATAACATCATACAGGGCTCCCATACATCACCCTACCACCAACACCTTGCATTGTTATGAAACATTTGTTAGAAATTATGATAGAATATCGTCAAAGTATTGCTACAGTACTAACTATAATCCATACCTTACATTTGCTGTATTTTTCCCCCAACCCACCCTATTATTTATTTATTTATTTACTTACTTTTATTCATTTTACTGCCCTCTCCCCCACCATTTTTGCTGTTTTTGTGTCCATCCGCTGAGCAACTCTCTGTGTCTCTTTCCTGCCCTCACTTCTCATCCTTCTCCTCCTGTCTTCACTGAGATTTGATCCTTGTAACCTCTGATGTGGGAGAGAGGCGACCTACTGCCTGCACCACCTAAGTTCCTGGTTTTTTGGCATGTTTCATCTTGGCTCTCCTTTGTGTCACTCTCCTGTTATGTCATCATCTTGCTGTGTGGCTCAGTGGAGCCTGACAGCGCACCCACATGCGGGTCCTGGGGGGCTCACCCACTTGTGGGGCCTGGTGGCACATCTGCTCATGGGGCCTGAAGGTACACCCACACACGGGGCTTGGGGGGCTCACCAGCTTGCAGGGCCTGAGTGCACCCATGCACGAGGCCTGGCTGCCTGTGTGCCTTCTATATATTTCTTTTTTTCTTAAATTTTTACCAGGAGGTACCAGGGATCAAACCCAGGTCCCTCCATATGGGAAACAGATGACCAACCATTTGAGCCACATCCACCCCCCTGCTATATCTCTTAAGGTTGACCAAGGATACCTAGAGTTACAGTCATTTCCCTTACAGGATGGTCATATAATAAATCAGGCTTGGTTTATCACCAGCACTCTAAAAACCAGAGCTAGGTAGAAAAAGTAGGTCTGAGGACACATACACGGTTTCTAATATAGCAAATGTTTAGCCTACCCTGATTATCACTAAATCAGGACAGTGAGATGCCTTGTAATCTTGTTGCACACTGTACACTATTTAAAATGTTAACACTGGGATTTATTCACTGAGATGTCTGTTTCTTGAGTTTGTAACCATCTAGTTATATGACAGAGATTTTCTCGAGTTTCAGGAGCTAACAAAACCAAGCAATTCTAAGCAAAAAACACCTTTCACCATCTTTGAAAACTGTCTTTGCTTTGGCTGTTGTTCTCCATCAGTGTTCAGCTCTCCAATCTGGAAGGTCAGTCCAAAGTGAATACAAAGTGCAGTGCCCTTCTGTTTTTTTCTGGGTCTGTGTCTTGTCCTGAGCTTGTGCCTACTAATGGCCTCAGGAGTTGCTTTGTTTATAGGAGTTTGAATGACCCCTTTACTCTGAGGAAACTTATATTTTTCTTCTTCCAAGTGTTCTACTGCAGGACTTAAGTAGGTCAGCCTTTCCCTAGGCCACCTGCCTTAATTGTCTCTTACACTGTGTATTAGTCAGCCAAAGGGGTGCTAATGTGAAATACCAAAAATGGGTTGGTCTTTATAAAGGGTATTTATTTGGGGTATAAGTCCACAGATACCAGGCCATAAAGCATTAAGTTTCTTCTCTCACCACAGTCCATTGCCATGTGTTAGAGCAAGACAGCTGCCAGCATTTGCCAGGGTTCAGGCTTCTGGGGTTCCTCTCTTCCCGGGGCTGTGTTTCTCTCCGGGCTTAGCTCCTGTTTCCTCCACGAGGTCAGCTGCAGACGATCAGGCGAACGGCTTGCTTCTCTTCCCCTGGGGCCTTCTTTCCAACACCAAAACTGCTTCGCAAAAGACTACCTCAACTGTCCTTTGCCTTGCCTTTAATATTCAATTCCCCACCCACCAAGGGCTGGGGCTCAATGCCCTAATCCTAACCTAATTATGCCCAGATTAACAGATCAGTTTACAAGCATGATCCAATTATATTTTTGGAATTCATAATTATATCAAATTCCCCAACGGTTACACACTGCTTTTGTTGTCTCAAGCTACTTTTGCCTGAAGCACACATTCTGGGAGGAGGGGAACACCAGAGAGGAGTTTCCTAAGTCAGTATTTCCCAGCCAGAACAAGGCCAGGGATGCACAAAGATAGCGCCTGTCAGTTCTAAATTGCCCTGGGGAGGGAATGAAGGGGAATGGGCAGGAAGAGCACTTCAAGCTTATTCCATGTCTCCCCAAAGTTGTGCCTTCATGACTTAGCACCTGCAAGAAAATGCAGACCCTCCACTGTCTTCTGTAGCTCTGAGGATGCTACTTTCTTTAAGTTTCCTCCACTGCCTTTGTCAGGCTAGTTTGGAACAATGACCACCATCAGAGCCAGACCCTCAGTAGCTAATCCAAAAGTAGTGATAAGAGACTAGACAGTGCCCCCACCCTTACTTCTCCCAGATCTTGGGGAAGTGGATTTTTATGACCCTTTCTGGCACCAGCAAGCTAAGCCAGTGGCCAGTCCCTGCTATTGCCTGTTGTGAGAGTAGGATATGGAAAAGAGTAACTACCACTTAAAGAGAGCAATTTACTGGTATTTATCATAATTTACCAGCCTCTTCTTCCCACTCTTCCCTATGTTGTACAGTGTTTTACTGGACTCTGAGTTTTAACATAGTTGATTCAGACAGTTCTTGCTTGTTTAATAGTTATTTTGGTGGAGGGACTGATTTCTGGAGTTTCGTACTCTACCATCTTCCCACAATTCTGCTCAGGGATACTTTTATGTGGTAAAATTATCAAATAAATTTAAGTGGGAAAAATGAAATGCGATGAGATCAGAGAAGGGCACATGAGAGACCTCCAAGTTAATAATGTTCTTCTCCTTCATCTGGGTGGTAGATGCCAGAGTGCTTGCTACAAAAGAGTAATAACTATTAGTGTCCTGTATATTTTTATTTTATTTTTCTTTTACATATTTTATAAATTTCTTTTGCATTTCTTTAATATTTAATTAAAATGATCTTAAAAAGAAATGATATTGATGGAATAAGAATTTTAAACATGGAGGATGGATGTGGCTCAAATGGTTGGGCGTCCGGTTCCCATATGGAGGGACCTGGGTTTGATCCCTGGGGCCTCCCTGTAAAATAAAGAAAAATATAGAAGGTGCGTGGGTGTGCTGCCAGGGCCCACATGCAGGTGTGCCAGGCCCTACCAAGCCATGCAGAAAGATGATGACATAACAGGAGAGTGACACAAAGGAGAGCCAAGACGAAACGCACCAAAAAACTAGGAACTAAGGTGGAGCAGGTGGTAGGATGCCTCTTTCTCACATTGGAGGTTCCCAGGTTAGAATCTCAGTGAAGACAGGAGGAGAAGGATGAGAAGAGAGGGCAGGAAACAGACACAAAGAATTGCCCAGCGAATGGACAGAAAAACAGCAAAAAGGGGAGTGGGGTTAAAAATGGATAAAAGTAAATAAATAAATAAATCTTTAAAGTAAAGAAAAAAAGAATTTAAAACATGAGAAAGAACAACATTTACAAATTATTCTGCATTTCTATGTCAACGGCCTAGGTTGGGTAGTTATTACCATAAACAAATTTCATTGAATCCCACATACACAGTGATGTGTTTGATTCTAGTCTGTGCCCTTCCCAATGCATCTTTCATATCACTCTCAAGTATATCCACACGGAAGACAGGTCTTCCTCTTTTAGAATCTTCAGGGGCTGACCATGGCTAAGGAGCCCTGTTTCCATTCCCCTTTATGTGATTCCTGCTCTCCTCTCTCATGGCTCAGCAGGTGGATGCACTTACAAGATGAAGGTCCAGTGAGTTTCAGGCAATCTATTCCTGCTGAGTCATCTCTTAGAAGTAGCTAGTCATGTGTTGTTGATCCTGGTGGTAAATGAGTAAAGTCCTTCCCCTAAACTCAGCCTTGTCTGTGGAACTGGCAGACACCTTACACCATGGAAAAATCCAGCTCTGAATGGGAGAGGGCAGCAGCCTGGTGTAACGATGGTGATGATGACAAAAACATGGAGAGTATACAAGTGTCTAATGCAGAATAAAGCCCGCTGATGGGAGAGGAACAGCAATTTGGGCATGAGACTCAAATGTAATTGACAGTAGTGGAGAATCTGCAAAAAGTTGGAAAGTTAGGAAGGAGTTCACAGAACTTATTTTAAAACAGGGATCCATGTGCTAAGTAGAAGAAAATGATATTTTATTTTATTTTATTTGTTTATTTTTAAAGATTTTATTTATTTATTCAATAATAAATGCTGGGCTCGCTGGGTCAGCGAACCACGCCGTGCGGGCGGGCTTGCCTTCACCAGGAGGCCCCGGGAACCGAACCCGGGGCCTCCCATATGGTAAATGGGAGCCCTACTGATTGAGCCACAGCCGCTTCCAAAAATGATATTTTAAATGTGTGGAATAAATTAGAGATTAAACTGAGGAATAAGAGTTTAATTCCCTAGCAGAGCTCTGGGACTGGCATCCATCCTAAGAGACTGAGGAACATAATAATGGCATGAGAGTGTCTACATAGGTATACACTCATGTGGGGATACTGTCCAGAAAGGGTGGGATTTAACTCTTATGCTAAGAGTTGTCTTTACTCTTTTCTCTTGTTTTCCTTCAAGTGTTCAAGAAGACTGGCTAGTAGTTCATCTTGGGGTTATTCATGACATGCCATATGAATGCTGGCTCTAAATTCCAAATAGTACCTCTAAATGCAGAAAATTAAAATAAAGGTATTTTTCAATTCCATTCCTTGTACCTGTTGTAGAAATTCTGCAATTAAACAGAAATCAACTAAATTATTTTCATTTTAAAAGGTAACTAGTTAGGAAAAATAATGAACTATTTAACAATTCGGTCCTGCGTGTTCTAAGAATGCCCTTAGGTTACTCTCCTATCATTTTAATGACGTCCCATAAATCAAACATTTACAATTTGCTGAGGTGGGATCTTAACCTTCTCCACTGATGTTTCTTTCTGTGTCAGGGGTAAAAATGCATGGCAGAAACCGATATTACTGGTTTACGTTCTTGCCTTGTTTTTCCATATTTTCTCATTTTCAATCCAGTAAGACAGACCAGTCCCTTTAAAGGAAGCTCCATTAAACAGGGTCTATTTTGATGAGCCATCCCATAAAATAATACATAACGGGATTAGAACACCTGCCTCTAAAAGCACTTCCTCCCTGTCATGTAAAGACTTGATTTAGTCTTGGTACAGAGGATCTCCCTGACAGCTCCTAGCTCCTTATGAGGCCTGCCTACAGGTGCAAAACAGATCTACCCAGCACTGTGAACTGGTCTTTAAGCAGAGTACAATGAAGTGTCAACGGACTGTGGCCATTCCCAGGGAAGAAACCACTAGGGATGAGGAGGGACAGATCAGGGTGGCCAAAGTTTCAGGGCTGAGTGCAAATTTCCCTCATTCATACAACAGCAAATAAATATCTGTCTGGCCGGAGCAGGCAACTGTATACACAGGTGTCTACTTGGCTGTCCTATCCTTTATTTGGGAACACAAGGTCAGGGGAGGGGGTGGGGCAGTGTAGAAACACAGATGTGCCTTTGGACCCGTTGGCTGTGCTCAGTGTGAAAAATGCTATCCCCAAAGTATGATGGAAAAGAAGAAAGATGGAGAAGGTCTCCTTGCACCTCAGTGCTTTTCCACCACAGGCCCATAGATGGGCTCCTGAAAAGTCCAAATGCCTATTCCTAGATCATGTGGACCTGCGTGATCTTCCTGAAACTGGAACTATGTGTGAAAACCCAGAATTACAGCAGAACTGTAATTTGCATAATAGCATCCAAAGTTAACTGCCCCATTAAGATTGGTGAGCAGAAATGTAGATCTAGAGGACGCACAGCAAGGACTTCGAGGTGAGATGAGACTTACCTGGATTCCATCTTACTATACAACTGGCGAAATGTACAAACTTGGGAAAACTATATAACTTTTCTGAGTCTCAGTTTCTTAATGTTTAAAATGGGGATCACACTGTGAAGATCAAGTGAGATGATATCTGCAAGCACGTAGCAAGAGTTGTCATGGAGTATTTACTTAAAAAATAGCAGAATTACAATCTTACTGACAGCCTTGCATTGTGGGAACTGACCAAGTTTTCTGTGTGGTGATTATCCAAACCATGCAGAATTTTAGAGAGTCTCTTTGCATTAGGTAGATAAACTATGATTCTTGATTACATTGGCTAGTAAGGGAGTATGGAGTGAGATACAGACATCTGCTTGTCTGAGGGTCAGCTTGTGCTCTATTGCCCTAAGTGCACACAGACTCACAAAATAATTTAATAGTTGGACACCTAGACTGGATGCCCTCAAACTGGAATAGAAGTAGCTCCAGGGGTTTCCTAGAGTCTTTCCATGGAGAATATGGGTGCGGAGAGCTTTAAGGTAAGGTAATCAATTTCAAATTCCTGACTTATATTTGACATCTTAGCTAAAAACCGATGCAGCCTTCTCATGTCTGCTGTCATGAGAGCACACTCAGTCTCCAATCCCACCATTCCTTTCAAAGCTTCCTTCTTCCCCTCCCTCCCTCCCTCCCTTCCTTTCTTCCTTCAATATTTATTGAAGAGTACCTCCTACACTCCAGGAATTGTTTTAAATGCTCCAGATACAACAACAGAACAAATAGACAAAAATCTGTCCATGTGAAACATACATTTGGGTAAGAGGACATCCAATAAACAAGATAAAACACATAGACTCTATAGCATTATGAATGGTGACACATACTAAGGAGAAATATAAAGGAGAAAAAAGGGATTGGAAAAGTTGTGGTAGGGGGGTTCAATTTTAGATAAAACATTCAGGAAAGAGCACATTGAGAAAGGGGCATTTGGATTAAGAGCCAAGTGAGTGAGCACATTCTGTAGCTATCTGGAGTAAGAGAGTTCCAATTAGAGGGAGAACAATCCTTGTGAGTTCAGGGAACAGGGAGGGGTGGTAAATAACGAGCTCATCTGAGTGGGTGAAGGACAAGAAGGGAAGCAACGTCCACTCTGATCCAGCATCTTTTATTTTGGGATCTTGTCCGCATGGAGCCAATTGGGAAGCTACTGTGCATTTCAGCATGATTGCCATTTCCAGATGGACCACAGTTAGAAGACTGTCCAGCAGCACTTCCTATCTTTGGATCTGTGCTTGTAGGTCTCTTTCTTTTCTTTTTCCCAACACAAACCCAAGATATATGTAACCACTGAAGATCAGCTGGAAACCATAGGAGCTTAAGTGGCTGTTCACCTCCATGGGTGTGAAATTCCTGAGAATGTGGAAAAATAAGTCAGGACCATGAAGATTCCTTTGACAATAGGATGTTTCCTGTCATGGGGACATGGACCAAGAATAGAAGGAGGCCTCACATGGGGGTGATGTGCACCTGCAAAAAGGTACAAGTCCTGAATGAGCAAAGGACTGAGATGAGTGTTAGACAAACTAAAGGATGATCACAGACATGAGCCATTGCTTGGAAATGGAGGTGTAAAGTTGACAGATGATTTGGAGAAAAAAGAATACTTCAAAGTTCATTTTGCATCACAGCGAATATTAATTAGAGTGGCAGACACCTAAAATATCTGTTGTAGGTAAGACTCTGGAATAGACTGCTCATTCTGATTCTCTTTTTAAGAGGAATTGATGATCACAAGAAGCTAGCACAAATTCACTGAGAAATGAAAATTTCACACTAATCCTCCTCCCTCCCTCCCTCCCTCCCTCCTTCCCTCCCTCCCTCCCTCCCTCTCTCCCTCCCTCCCTTCCTTCCTTCCTTCCTTCCAGAATACTAGATTAAACCATGTATTGGGCATTATGTTTTAGGAGAATTTTTGGCCAAATATCAGAGAAGACCCCACTCTTCTTATCAGAACTTAAATTAATTAATAAACTCTAGTTGTGAGGCAGTGAGTAAAAAAACAAAAAACAAACAAAAAACAAAAAAACAAACAAACAACAACAACAAAAAAAAACAAAATTCTAATAAGAGAAAAATGACAGCCAAAGGCTTTTTCAACAAAATCTAAAGATAGCATTAAGGACTACTCAGCCCTTTGCTAGAGAGATTTTCCTACAAAATGGTCTCAAAGGTGTGAGCAGACCTAAGTCTCTATACTTATGCTATCTCATTTTAAGAGGGGCAGAAAACACCAAAGTTCAGCTAAGGCAGTGGTTCTCAAAGTGTGGCCCCCAAGAGAGCAAGATCAGCACCCCTTGGGAGCTCGTTAGAAATGCACATGTTCAGGCCCCATATCAGAGCTCCTGAATCAGACACTCATGGACTGGGCCCAACAATCTGCTTGTTAGCAAGCCCTCCAAGGGCTTCTGATGCTCACTGCATTTGGAGAACCACAGCTCTATGGTAAAGCTACAGGGACACCATGTGGCTACTTAATGTAAATTACCTTGGGCAGTGGAAAGGTCTGGAGCTGCTGTGCTCTGCTCGGTTAGCAATAGTTCAACAACTTTCATTTGTTCACTGATGAAGAAGGCATTTTCACTTGGCAAGTGGCCAAGAGGCCCTCTTGGCATGCCAAATTTCAGTTAGATATTTGACAGGGTGTTTCATGATGCATTTTGGAAATTAAGGGGAAAAATAGAAAGAATCCTATGACAATTGTTTGGCTCAGTGGCTGGTTGAAAGGCTGTACCACCAAATAGTCTATCGATTGAAGCAGCATCCACCCATATGGAGAATTCCATAAGAACACCTCATGACTCTGAGCTCTGCCCTTTTGATTTACATTTTTTATTAGTAACTTAAATGAAAATTCCTGTGGTATGTTTCTCAGACTATCTAATGATGAAATAGGTTATTGATGACATTGTCTAACAAAATTAGAGTTCACAAAAGGAATAAATTGCATCAAACAATTGGCAGGGATAGACGATTTTTTTAAACATTTGGAACCCAAATGTCAGTGACACTAAATAAAAATGGTGAGGAAGTAGCCTAGAAGCTGTACTTATGAAGAACTCTTGCTTTGTATACTATCAGATCTTTAGGGGGAATCATGAAATATGGCAGTCACAAATTTGACTTTGAGATTTGGTTACCTTAAGAGAATTATCATGTCTAGAACGAAGCAGGTCACAGGTCTGCTTTACTCTGCCCTCATCAAATCACACTTGCAGAATTACACTCAGCTCTGGACACCATATTTTGAGTGGTGTAGATGTCAGTGGAGCATGTCCAGAGTCAGTCGACAGAAATGGAAGATCAAAACCATGTCTTAGGAAGTATTGATGCAGTGTGTATTTAACCTGGAGAAGAGAAGATTCAGAAAACTTGCCAATTATTTTGAAGTACTTGAAACATTCTTCACTGAAAGTATACCTAAGTTTGTTTAGTTTGGTCATCATGGATAGTACCCGAACAAGGAAGAAAAAACTTCAGAGACACAGATTTCCATTCAACAGATGAAAAAATTTCCCAAGAAACATAATGGTTCCCCCAGGTTATAGTAAACTCTCTGCTGCTGGGGTTGTTAAACAGACTCTGAAGACCACTTGGTAAAAGCAGTCCAAGTAAGACCACAGAGTTAAAATAAACTACCTTTAAAGTCTTTTAAATCTTGATATGTTTTTATCCATACCAGTAAGTGCCTTGGTAGCATGATAGAGAACATATCAGGCAGAGAGCTCAGTCTTGCAGAGTACTTATTGTGTCAGGGACTATTGTAAGCAACTTCCATATATTCACTCATTTAACCATCATGATAAGCTGATGAGAGTCATACTACATTATCCCCATTTTACAGATGGGGAGGTCAAGGCACAGAGAAAACAAATCACTCACCTAAGACTATACAGCTAGTGCATGGCAGAGCTGGGATCATATGCTGACCTCTGACATCATAAGTTGACCTCTGGCTTGTTCACAAAATTACTCTTAGCAAAAGCCAAGCTAGCCAAATCACAGCAAAGATATACAAATTCATGTATACACACACATATACACATGACTGACAGTCCCTGTGATCACAAATACTCTAAACATGAAAACACCAGTAAAAATCATTATTGAGTCTGGAAATTCATGTTGAACAGAAGATAGGGACCCGGCATTTCCCCCTCCTTTATGGTTTTGCATTTACTGTTCCCTTACCTAGAACACTTTTCCTTGTGCTATTCACAAGACAGGCCCCTCATCAATGAGGCCTTTCCTGACCAATTCAGAATACCTCCTTGCCCTGTTCAGTCCCTCTCTGGGAAGTCATCCTGATTTATTACTTAATAGCTCTTCCCTCCATTGAATATTATTTATTCACTCTTTTATTTTCTGTCCTCTCCAGAATGTATCTGCATGCACAATGGCTGGACATTATTTGAATCAGTAACTGGTTGAAAGGTTGTAACCAAGGGGTATGATGTTCAGCTGTGACCCTAAAATAAATATGTAGTTGAGTGAACAAAATGATAGAATGAGTGAGGGAGGGAGGGAGCTCTGAAAGTTTCACGTAATTAAAGATATCGCCTTCATGAGCTGGTGAAGGCTTTGCATTTTTCCTCTGGGTTAAGTCACTCCTTTTTCCTTTGACTGGATTAAATGTGCAAACATCTTGAGAGACAAACCCATCTGTTCTGCCGTTCATACCTAACATTCACTTCCAAAATTCTCCACAGGCTGCCTCTGTGTCGCCAGCAAAAATTCTTGGAAACTTTCTTATTTAAGAAGACTGATGATGAAAACTCCACTAAAAATACTTTTCCCATCACTTTTTCTTACTTGGAAAGCACATGTTTTCCAGCATGAATTCAGACCCATTAGTTGATCCATGTCAAAATCCTACATCTCTTCTATTGCACATTTTTCAGCCAGCTAAGTGGATTTCATGTTGATGGGACTTCTGCTGCCTATGCATAGACTCAGGTAATAGCTTTAGTCTGAGTAATTTAGGCAGACTCTTCCATGGGGGTTAATTTCTTGTGTCTGTTCAGGGAGCGTGAGTGTAGTTCAAGGTACAGGGGACGGAGCAGTCAGCATCGACCTGTGCAGCATCGATCTACACAACTCCCTTTGCCTCCCCCTGTCTGCTCAGCATGTCCACGTGACAAACTCAATGACCAGAAACCCTGTTGGGTTTTGACCTTGGATGTCCTACTGTGTGTACCTGTGCTTTTGACAACACATGTGTCGTCACCAAGATCCCTGTGCCTGAGGGCGACCACCTGTGAAAAAGCCACAGTGCGGTTTCCGTCTGCCCCAGCTCTCCAGCTCTTTCCCAGCTACCTTCCTTCCCTCTGCTCACCTCGCCTTTGGTGACTTGGTCTTCCTGACCTCAGCCTGGCCCCATCCCCACATGTTGAATGCAGATATCAAGGAAAGCATGTCCCCAGTTTCTTTCTGCCTTCGCTTTTTGTTATTTGCCATGGATGTGTCCCCAAGGCTGCATAGCAGGGACATCTGGCACACAGCTGCTTGTCAGGGCAGGGGGGCTCCTCACGGGTCCTCTCCTGAGAACCTCCATGGCTTCCATCTTTACCATCTGTATCCTCTCCCTGCTTCTACCCTGGACACTGCTTTTGCCTGAGTTATGGAGTGCTCAGACATTTAGGAGGAGGTTGGGCTATGATGACAGCTTGTGTCTCTTTCAGTCCCACCATTTCTGATTTAACCTTCCTCCTGAAAGCTTAGAACAGACAGCTGCTTCATGCAGATTCTACACTGCACACCCGACCTTGCAAACCCCCAAGAAGTAGATGCCCCATTATCGATGAATGGGCTATTGAGAGCCCCACAAATAGGAAATGGACTTGTAAATAGTTGTTCCTAAAGCAAAAATGCTTCAAAGGGCTTATCACATCTTTTCTCAAACTTTCAATTCTTTCTCTTCCCAGAAGAGAGTTTCAACTAGGCATACAGTATTTTCTGCAGTTCTCTGTCATACTCGCTGACTTCCTTTTTCAAGAGACAATTGGTAAAACAATTCCTTCAAGATCCCACCTCTGCCAGCTAGAGAGCTAATGCTCTGTTACCTAATTTAGGTTGCTTATTTTTCAGTTGACTCCTCCCTAGAAACTGTTCATCTCAAGTTGAAACCTATATCATCGCCAGACCAAACAAACAAGATTGCGGAAGACCTCCTCAAGCTATGATTCTCTCCTTCCTTTGCCAACAGAAGAACGTTCTCCAATGTCTGGTAAATACAATTAAGTGGCCAAAGCCATCCACCTGGTTATTTGCTCTGCATACAGCTGCCCAGGACATTACTTGGGCCCAGTATAGCACATACATGTTTTCCCAAACTTGGACTCTTTCGCCTTTTGTTGATTAAATTTGGGAAGAGTTATAATTACTGTGACATAAATGTGTTCAACTGTGGAAATCCTGTCCTTAGAAGAATCTGGCATAGCCTCCTGTAGTCAATCAAGGGCTTCAAAGAAACCAACTGGGGGCATCTAAAGTGACAACAGTTGCCTGACAAATTGCCATTTGAAATCCCTTTGAACTAGAAGAGTGAACTTAATAGCTTTCAGCCCCTGATTGTTACTTTTTAAACAGGGTTTTTTTCTACTCGTCTTTTGGGTCATCTGCCTAGTCCTGCTTCTGCAGCCGTGTGTTGCCCTCTGTCTAGGTTAACAATGAAATATTTCATACAGTGGAGTGGCTCCCATTTGAATTTTGTCTTCAGCTTTCCAAGTCAATCATGATGCTGAAAGAATGACTAGAAAGTCATGCCCAGAAGTGTGGGTTGCTGGCTAGCAAACCCTATTGGAACCAGGCATGTTCCTAGTTGAAGAGGTAATTTTAAATGAACACAAGAGACTTAGTACTGGTTTATTAGACCAGTATCTCACTGGGAGAGGGGGAATTAAATTGCATGGAGCGCCAAACTATGTTATGCCGGGTGATTCAGATAAAAGGATGGGTTTCATTTAATCCCTAAAACCTCTTTCTAAAGCTGCACTATCCCATACGGTAGCCACATATGAATAAGTCTAAATTAACTGAAATTAAATAAAATTGAAAATTCAGTTTCTCAGTCTCACTAGACACATTTCAAGCGCTCAATGACCATGGATGGCTGATGGCTATGGTGCTGGAAAGCACAGGTACAGGCCATTTCCATCATCACAGAAGTTTATATTGAATAGTGCTTCTCTAAAGCAGTTTAATTTTTTTAAATTGTTCAGATGCATAAGATGAGATCCAGATAAACTAAATGGCTTGGCCAAAGTTGCATTATGAATGCATGCCACCTTCATGTCCCCGAGGAGAAACTCTGGGAGTTAGGAGTGCACAAGTTGGCTTCTTTAAGTTATTTGACTATTCCACACTTCCTCATGCCGTGGGGGCATCTTCATACAATGCCCTTTGCTCTTAAAATGTGCATCACCTCCCACACCATCCTCCATCCTCCACCTAGTTATCCACCATGAATCCTCTGACTCAGCCGAAGCACCTTTCCCAGACCATGCTTCTTCAAGTGGGACTCCCTGTTCACTATCATACAGCTTCTCTTTATTGTCCTTCTCAGTGTTAGTCATTCATTTCCTTCTAACAGGGCAGTCTAATTGGCTTCTCTGCTAAACATCTGCCAGGAGCTTTTGCAATTGGCTTGTTTTGCAAGTTTGGCTTACACACATACATATATAAACACACATATACATGCACTTTTACACTCCTATACAATATGTATGCAAGCTAAGTAAGCTTTTATGAATGTTCTCCAGCTAGATTTAAATAAGTTCCTTGGTGCAAGATTGAGACTCCTCTCCCCAGCAAAGCAGTCCATAACTGACCCATGCATTGCATAATGGTCAATACTGACACTCAAACTTCTTTGTTTTGGAGTTGTTCATAATCACAAGCTTTTTTTTTCTTTCTTAGCAAAAGAGACCTCTAGCAGATGCTGTCAGGGCCCCACCTACTTCCTCCAGGCCTGTCTATTTTAGAGCAGAAGCTCAAGCAGCCAGTAGCTGCATCTTAATTATGATCTTCCTCTAGAGCTGGGGAAAGAGACTCTGCCTGAGGCCAGAGCAGGCTGGAAGTGCCCTGGCACAGTCCTCAGCCAATGACTGATGGGAGCTGATGTTTCAATACCCTAACCTTCTCACTCCTCATGCTGGGGAACTCTGAGGCACATGCTTTGAATTATTTCCCAGAGTTTCCTTGCAGGATTAAGCTTGAATTACCTACGGTAGTAACTTGCTTGGTAACATGCCTCAGAATTGGCTGCCTTCCCTTCTCAGTCTTATGTGCCTATACCCCTCCTGATGCTTCCTCTACCCATAACTAGCTTGGATCTTCTACCCATAAGTAGCTTGCAATATAAGTAAAAAAACCATGACACATATATTCCCCATATAAAAGACAATGATAGGATATGCAAACACCTAAAGAGAAAGTAAAATACAGGTTGTGGGTTGGGGGAGGGAGAATAGGGAGTTAATGCATAATGGGTGTAGGGTTTCTGTTTAGGGTGAAAGTTCTGGTAATGGATAGTGGTGAAGAGAACACAATATTGCTAATGTTAATAATCCCACTGAATGGTATGCTTGGTTGTGGTTGAGATGGAAACGTTTACGTTGTATATAGGGTCCCACATTTAAAAATAAGAGCAACTGAAGAGATAATGACAAGAAATGCATTACATGGTCCAAATGCATTGGATCTGAAATATCGATCATCTACTATATCTAAGATGATCTAGATATATTAGATGGATTTTTTTTTTCTTTTACCAGGAGGTCCCGGGGATTGAATCCCTCCATATGGGAGATGGATGCTCAACCATTTGAGCCACATCCGTCCCCCATTAGATGGATTGAATCTAGTAACAGAGGAGAAAAAGCTCAAAAGGACATTACTGGGACTTGTGGAAAACGAAATATAGACTGTAAGCTTTATATAAATGTTAAAGTTATTAAACTTGATAATTGTACTTAAAGTAATTACATAAGTTTCTATTTGTTCTAGGGAAACGTACATGGAATCACTAATTGTTCAAAGAGCATGATGTATGCTCACATGACTAGAAAATAGATAGAAAAAGTAAATAGATGATAGATAAACAATAGATGGATGTATGGATAGATGGATGGATGGATAGATAGATAGATAGATAGATAGATAGATAGATAGATAGATAGATAGATAGATAGATATAAGGATATGGCAAATGTAGTAATATTTTAAAATTGGTGGATCTGAATATCTGGGAGGTTGGTTGGAGTATGGGTTTGTTTTACTGTTTTTGGAAACTGTCCTGTAAGTTTGAAATTCAAAATAAAAAGTTTAAGAAAGAAAGAGACAAATGGTAACCTGAGGAAGGCAAGGGAGAGAAGAAAAATGTCTTAAGAGTCTACTTCATTGTGCTCCTGATATGTAGTGTCTCATTCAATCCTTACACACAGTCCTGTATATATCAGCATCATGCAACAGAAGAAGAAACTGAGGCTTAGGTAGTTTAAGTAACCCCACCAGGAGAGTATGTTCTAGGATCAGGGTTTGAAGCTATCCCAGCTTTTCCACTGCCCCATGAGCTTTCTCTATGTGATATTATTAAATACCATTTAAGCTATCCAATTAATAGGTGGTCAATGGGGAAATATTTAGAGTTGGATGACCAGATGGTGTTTCCTGGAGTTTTGACCTGGATGGATTCTTTTGTGAAGAGGGTGGAGAGTGCATTCCAGGAAGCAGGATTGGTCTGAGCAAAGACAGGGAGGCCGGAATGTGCACTGTGGCTTCACATGTTTTCCTTTGTTTTTGAGCATTTTTTTTCGCCTTTGCTTCTCAGATCTTCAAGAATTTAAAAATAACATATGTCAGAATAATTATCTTTTCTGCTATTGCCGCTGGGACTCCAGAATTAGCACACATTAGAAGGAGCTGCATCCTTGCAAATTCATGCGCCAGTTTTGAATAAAACATAAAAGAAAAGTTGTTATTTTTAGGTTCATATAAAGAAAACAAAGCTAACTTTGTCATTCCTTTGTTGCTGGCGAGCCATCTTTAAAACATCAAAGGCAAAGCGTAAACATAGAGTGGAAGAAAGACCACATTGGCAAGTGAACTATTACCAGCACAAATTGGTGAGGGGGTGCCATTGAGCCAGCCTTCTATGGCCAGACCATAAGAAAGCAGGTGACAAAACTGGCATTGTTCAAAGCTCTGGGAAGGACTCAACCAGCAAGAATGACAAATTATTTTGTTACACGTACAATCTGGCAATCTAGGAAATGGGGAACCCATTTAATTCCTAGTTTACAGTTTCCATTTCTGTCTGTGCTTGTATGCAGCTAGAGGTATAAAAAATGGATGATTCTAATATATTAATATGATCCCAGAGTTATGTAGGGCCAACGGACTCCTTCCAAGGATCTGTGTTCTCTAAAACAAGACAGGAAGTAGGGGATTTGTTCCCCTTATCTAATTGGGTCATTTCTTCTTCTAGATTGCTTCTACCCTGTCTTCCCATGCTTTTTTGCCAAGAATTCCCCCAATACCATCTGCCACTCTAGGAACAGGCTGGTTTCCCTTCTGTACAGGAGCACAGAGAAGACCAGGTAATAGTGATTCCCTCTAACCCTCCTGCCAACTTGTCTCTTTAAAGTCCTCAAGATTTGCACATGCAGACCATGAATGTCTCCAAAAGATTTAGAGTAACTTCAGAAGGCAATTACTATGCCATAGAGATGCCATGGTTCATCCTTGAGTATCAGAAAGAACACCAGCCCTTCATCATGGGGAAGTTGTCTTAAGTTGGTGTTGTTAGAAGGAGAATTTGAGGTGAGGATTCTTGTGCAAGAGACTGATTGAGTGTCTTGGTTTCCCAGCTGCTAAAAAAAACAAATAAAGTACAATAATTTGAGAGGTTAAAAGCCTTGCTTTTGCTCTGGGTGGGTATCTTCTGGGTGGCCGGCAACCTTGGGGTTCCTTTGCTTTACTGTACCATGGCAATGTCTTCTCCTTTCTCTTCTTTGTTTTATTGATTTATGGCATTTCCCCCTCCACATTGGTGCCTTTCTCTTCATAAAGTTTCCAGTGATAGGCTTAAGGCCCAACCTCATCCAGTTGGGCTACACTTTAACAAAAAACATCACATCGCCATCAAAAGGTCCCATTTACAATGGGTTCATACCTACCAGAATGGATTAAGGTTAAGCACATGTTTTTTCTCTGGAGTACATATTTCAATCCTTCCCAATTTGAAGTGGTGCTCTCAGGAGGCACCTGGAAGGGAGTGAAGAGAGGAAGATGAAGAAGGGAAAACTACATGAGAGTGAAGTTTCAGGTGAATCCAATCTGAGTCTGAAGGTACAGAGCACTCTGAAGCATAAATTGAATGGCAGAGTTTGTTCTTTAAGACAAGAGAGCTGGGTGTCTATACATTGCACCAGCCTATTGGTTTCAGGTTGCTCCAGTGTGTTGAGGCATAGTTAGAGGGCTTCTATGGGCAGATCTCTGGAGAGGCTGTTCATTGAGAGCTCCCAAGCCAGCCGGCAAAAGTAGGGTATCTGTGCCAAGTACTAATGGCATCTCCTCTAAGGTCTTCTGTAGGCTCTTCTACCTTCAGATTTGGGTGAGTTCTCTATATCCCTCACTACTCAATTCCCTCAAGTGATCTTCTTCATTCTCCCTAAAGTCTGAGTCATTCAGTCCTGAGGGTACTTGGACCCAAAGTGAGAAGCATTGTCACCATCATCTAGTCTCACCATCATCGGAGTGGAGAGCTGGACATAATTCTTCCCCTTGAGTTTTTATCCCCCACTAAAGAGAACTGAAGGACTATTGGGCTCTTCTTTGACCAGCATCAAAAAAGCACAATACTTATGGACATACACTAGTAATTCTCTAGAGACCATAGAGCTTAAATCCATATTGAGGAATGACCAGAAACATATTTAGCAAGGCATCCAGACCTCTCTTATAGTCATAGTCCTCAACGCCATGATTGATTTCTTCCTTGCTCCTTCAGGGGGCATATAGCATCCTCCAGAGCAGCACTAGCTCCTCATGGCTGCTCTTTCTGTTTCCCTGTGGAAGGGAGCTATTCATTATGAACTTTAGTTAACCATGCAGTTCTCCTTCCAATCTATTAGCAAAAATGATGGCAGTTTCTGACATTTATGTAATTAAAGGACATCATGCATTTCTGTTCTTATTAAGCTGGCCCAGTAGGGTATTTTAGGCTCTGTTCATTCAAAAAATAAACGTTAACTCACTCTTCAGTATAGCTCTGTAATAGAAGGCAAAGAGGGCAGCAGAGTGAAGGAGGAGAAAAGTCACAGGCCAAAGGTTGATGTTGAAGTGTGGTATGAAGGCTTCAAAGCACATTGAGAGAATTGTTGAGGAATGGGGGAAGTGCAGCTGTGGGTAATGAATTTGATTCCCTTAATGGTAGAATGGTAGACACAATGATTAGAATTCCTTTTTGGTTACTCTTCAGTGAATGGGCTGTGGTTCTGAGTTTACTTCATATAGAGAGTATAACACATGGGAATGTGGATCATCTGAATTATTTTCATGTGTTCAGCCATAGATATGTGTATATATATATATCATCTTATTTGATCATCAAATCACCCTATGATCTAGGTATCCATTTTGCAGAAAACTGACTTCATGATATTAAATAGCTATGCACTTTCCTTCAAATTTCATCATTTTCTCGCCCCATTCTTCTGAAGTGTCTTGATTTGCTAAGAACATAATTCTCCTTTAAGAACTTTCAGATAGATTGGCAGTATATTAGAAAGGGTCTTTCAACAGCAAATGAAAGGAAGCCCAACCCAAATAGACTTGAGCAAAGAAGACGAACTGACGTGTGTAAGTGGGATGGCCGTGATTAGTCATCAGCATGACCCAGGACTCAGATGATGCCATTGAAACTTCCCCCTATTGCTTGGCTCTGACTTCCTTTGTGATAATTTTATTCTTAGACAGGCTCTCAACAAAAGTGGGTTGAAACAGATGAAAGAATATGGATATTCAACCACCTAGTTCATTGGCTTTCACAGCCACCACCTGAGGGGGAGAAATGAGACACTTGCCGTACCCAGAAAGTCTCCAGCCTGCAAGCCTAGTTCCTTTTTTATACAACATCAAATGGCTTTTCTTAATTATCTCCTCTTTGTTTTGATGATCTTTCATGGACAAATCTCTAGATTTTTCTCCAAGGGAAGAACAAAAGTTGTGCTTCTTCCACTGACTCTCCCCTTTATTTACAAGTGTTTTTCTAATTATAACATGTGACAGAGTATCAGAGTAACCAGAGTGGAGCCAGTGAATTTTGTCTTTGACAAAGCCTTCATTCTACTCAGTGAAATACCACATTCTTGGATCTCTTAACCATAAGGGTTGTAGGGAAGCAAAACATTTCATGAGTCTACTGGCTTCTTCCTCAAATAGTGGTTGTCATTCCAAGTGTCTATTTGATCTATCTGATCTGTAGTTTTTTTCCAACCAACTGACCTTGACATCTTTATTTCCCTCCACACAGTGAATCCCTGACTCAGAGTGAATTTTGTTAACAAGATTCACCATGGTTCTGGAAAGCAAGGATAGGTACTTCAAACCGACCAGAACAGAAAGTTTGTGAAGATGAATAGTGGATGGAAACATATTGAGAGGGAAATCCAACAGAACTAAATGACCTGCAGCCTTTATACATGGCCAAGTGTGCACTTCCAAACAGAGTTTTCCTGCAAAGCCCCAGAGTGACCCCAAGGTCAGAGGCAGCAGGGCTGAGCAAAGTGGGCAGTGGACAGCACATCACTGGAGGCCAGAACAGCTGTGCTAGTGTCAAAGGGATTGATGCTGGTGTTTGCCCTCGGGTAAAGCCTCAACATGCCACAAATGAAAGTAGGACTTATGAAGAAGGAGAGGTCTAGAGTGGAAATCAGAACAGCAGAAAGTGGAAAGTGTTTTAGGTCACATATGTTGACCCCAAAAAGTCAAAAGTCTGATTTTCTAGAAGGCAGGCTCTGCAAACAGCCGTCCACATGGCAATGTCTCTAGAATGTAATGAGAACTGAACAGTAATTACAGAATCACGTGCATGGTAAGAGCTCACACATTTATTTATTTACTTATCCAACTACTCAAAGGCATGCACGTGCTCACACACACACAAGTAAAGGTCTGGGAGGGTAGACACCCAAATCTGGTTACAGAGGTGTTATGAACCTCTGAATTATTCTATTCTACTTTATTTGTTTGCAAAGAGAATGATTTCATATATTCTTTTGGAAATTTAAAATAATCGTGATTGGCAGAAAAATGGATTAACAGTAGGACTGGGTCATTCCCAGGCACTCCACAATGCTTTTCTTATTACCTCCAGTCCTAGAGTCTATCCTCAAAGCCTTTATTACACTTAGGTGAAAATAAGTACTGACAGATTCAAGCATCAAGTGTGACCCTATTTCAAGAGAATTGCACTTTGCTAAATACCACAGCTTTATGCTTTGGAAGGAAAATTCTGAGATGGACTTTGAGACACTGACAGGGAGTGAGAAGTGGGGATAAAATAGGAAAAAAAAGGTTATCTAATCTTTAGTTAGATAATACTTCCCAAACAAAGCCTGCATTTCCATTCAATGTATATATGGTCTCTGCCATTTTGATTGGATAGAACAATTTATTTGATGTATCAATTAATGTCTATGTTCTGACATGAACTGAGGAATTGGGTGAATGAATCCCAGTTGCAGCTTGGTGTGGACCAGGGAAAAGCCTGCAGAAAGAACGTTGTCCTAGGTTTGTGCCACTCAAGTGGTAGCCCCAAATCTATGACTGCTACTGCCATTTAATAGGTGGGAATAAGGAAAGGAGGCTTACCTGCCTCAATGTAGACTCAGCGAGGTTATAGCCTCTTTACTTTGGATTCCCACTCTTAGACATGTCCCAAAGCTGTGCATGGGTGCCTCAAGGAGAACAAGGGAACTTGTCTCTACACATATGGGATGTTAATACCCAGGAAATAAATCATTACATGGTAAATTGAAGGTCAAGTTTATTATAACATCACAGGAATTTCTATTATCATGGAGGAATGACACAGTTGCACCTAGGCTCTTTGCTTGCAGCTCCATGTCCTAGAACCATGTTAAAAGGCTTCACTGAAGTCCATTAGATATGGGATGCTCTGCTTTTTCTCTCCAGGGATGGGACTAGGCAGGTCTTATGTCTTGCTATTGAATTGTTTCATAAGCACTATCCTTTATTTCTTCTATTTCTTTATATTTTCAGTGGGAAATGGGTACAAGACCCCTGGGCTTTGGGGGACAGTCTGAAGGCCAGTGTACCAGATTTTTGGTTTTGGGGACCAAGTCTTCAAGAGAAGTGAATTCTAGATGTCAGGTCCAGGTTTTTGTAATTGCACCCACGTGTGAGACTCCTTGGCATTCTCAACAATAGTCCTTATTTCTGTTTATACTCTTCTCCTCCAAACACTGTGCCAAATTTCTGTTACCCAACTCAAAACACTAATTGGTCTTTTGTCAAGAGCTCATACATATATCTGGAAAGAACTGCATTTCATTCAGGCTACTTTTGTGTCTGCAAACACTTCATTAAAATTTGAAGTGAAAAGTGTTTTCTACTCTCAATCCCTCTAAACTTCCCCTGCCATACATAGGTTCTACTTCATTTCTGTCTCTCTAATTTATTTTGTACATTCATATTTTTCTTAAGCATTTTTTTCAATTTTATTGATACATATTAATAAAGCATAGGTACAGTTTTTTGTTTGTTTGTCTGGTTGGGTTTTTTTGGTTGTTTATTCTTACTATTGGAATAATGATTGAATTTATGAATATACAACTATGTGCTTATACCAAATACCATTGATTGTACACTTTGGATAGATTGTAGCTTTATTAATATGTATCAATAAAACTGATTTTTTAAAAAGTGTATTCTACCTACCAGGATACCAAATTGCTTAAGGTAGTTTCTTGATTGGATTTCTAGATTGACTACGTCTTTGTTCAGTTTCTGAATTCTGCACATTTGGTAAGTGGGGATGGGGTATCCCACTACATATTTTATACTCTTTGTTCCTTACTAAGTATATTGGAAAACTGTCGCTTCTCGGCCTTTTGGCTAAATTCAAGTATAGTACATTGGACAACTGATAGTTTATTATAAAGTTGAACACACATTGATGTTATGACCCAGCAATTCAACTCCAAGGAATTCATCCAAGAGAAATGAAAATGTATGTCCACACAAGACTTTTGTATAAATGTTCAGAGCAGTATTAATAATTGCCAAAATCTGACCATCAACGGGTTAATAGATAAACAAATTGTGGTACACACATGCAATGGAATATCAAAAAAAAAAAAAAAGAAGCAAGCTATTGATACACACAAAAACACAGATGAATTTCAAAAATATGCTGAGCAAAATCAGTCCAGTCACAAAAGAACAGCTACCATCCAATTGCACTTAAATGAAATTCTTGAGAAGTCAAAACTATAGTGAGCAAAAGTAGATCAGTGGTTGTCTGGGGACTGTTAGACCATTCATTGTAAGGTTAAAATTCTGGACTCCCACCTTCTGGGCAAGGCTGTTAAAGGCAAATATTGAACAGTGCATGGACCTTAGAGCTTTAAGTACTTCAAGGTCAGAGGTCCGACCTTACTAGTTTCTTCCCATTCCTTTTGTTCCCGCCCTGTGCTCCATTTACTCCATTGCCTAATACATTCTAGCACAATTCCCCCTCCCTTCCCAAACATGGGCAGTTTACTCTGGGTGGTGCTAGACTACACCATATTCAACCTAAAGGGGCATCAGGGACCACCAAAGGGATAGGATTTTGAAGTCTTAGATTTCCCCTTAGCCAACTGAAGCCACTTCACCATCCTGTGGTTCAGCCCTCACATGTAAAATGGGGACAATAGTACTAACAATCCTGGTGTTGTGAGGATAAAATGGAATAATATTTATGAAAGTGTTGCATGAACTTGCTTGGGATCACCTCTAAGTCAAATGATTCACACTAGAGGCCTTGTCTCATAATCTGTTTTTTCTGGAGTGCCCATTCTGAAACAGCATCTCTCTCCAATACACTATCATGAAGGCACCAAGCAATGAAATGAAGGTGACTTCCACCTGGAAGGGTGTCCAAGGGAAACTTCCCTGTAGCATCTGAGCCGAAGGAAGAACTGTCACCTGGATGTTATGGAGATGAGAAACTACTGGGCATAGACAGTAGAGAAACAGGATCCATGAACTTCCTCTCTTCAAATATATCCTATTTCATGAAAAAAAAAAGTATGTGCGATATTTAAATGATTAAACTATTAACCCCATCTGCTAATGTTTGCATTTGAGCTGATATTAAACATCAAACTAAAGATGCTGTATCTTATGTTTTACAGCAAGTGAAAAATGGATTTGATGTTTTCTTCTTTTGGCTTCACTCTTGGTTATAGGGAATATAAGAGGAAAAAGAAGTATTTGTATTTGTATTTGTAACCTCCCCCCACCCCCCGACCCAATTCTTTCTTAGGATGCTGGATACTTACAATTGAAGGGATTGTTTAATGGCGTGAAGTGGGTGGATATTTATGGACACAAGGTCAGGGCTTACTGGGGAAGCCAAGCTTGGGAAAGGGGAGATGGAACAGTGGGGATGAATTGAGGGCAGGGAAGACAGAAGCAGGATGACTTGACCCTGTGCCAGGGGAGAAGAAAGGTCAAAGGAAGTGGACTTGTTCCTGCATGGCCAAAGAAGGAAGATGTGGAAATACTGTTCCATGGAGACATCTGCCAACTTCAGTGCCCTCTCTTGGAAAGACAAGATCTTCAGTAGAATTCAAGTTAACGGCCACTGCATTGGTGCTAGAACATTCTGCATGGTGGTTGTGAGGGCTGATGTGGAGCAAGGCAGAGGCAGCACATGGAATGGTCAGGAACGATTCCTGATTGTGGGAAGGAGGCTCTGGGGCCTTCCAAACTATGATCTAGCCCCTCTAAGAAGACATATAACAGATTGTGTTTCTTAAGTGCCTGTACTGCTTCTCACCTAGATGCTATCTGGATTCCCTTTTGCTTGTGAGGTTCCTACAGGAATTGATGTGAAGAGCAGTGGAATAGCCCAGTACATCGGGCAGTACTCTTTCCATCCATAAGGATCTCAAGGCTAAGGGGAGAAGACCCCTAAATGTCTCCTTATAGTATTAGAGATAGTTCTTATATGGAAAGAGGCACAGCAACTCAACCTGGGGGATGGTGTGACAGGACATGCATGAAATCCCAGCAAGACTGTGGCAAATGATCCCAGAGCATCAGTTTCATGAAAAAAACATGTAGAGAAATATATTTAAGAATCTTAATTGGTAATTTAAACATTTAAAAAATATTAAAAGAAATGCAGGTACATTATGGAATAGAACATAATTCATAGAAAGTTTAAACATAAATACTAAGGAAATGTTTTGTTAAAAGAAAAAATTAAAACAACAACAACAACAAAGAAATAAAAAGTAAAAAAGAAAAAAAGAAAGAAAAAGAAATGCTTTGCTGATGATAGGCTTTTTTGGATCCTGTATCAGGGTACTCCAGAGAAACAGAAAAAGATGTGTGTGCATGTGTGTGTGTGTATTTGTGCACATGTATGTATATATATAGGCATGTATGCATGCATATGTGTATGTATATAGTAAGCTAGTTTATTTTAAGGAATTGGCTTATAGGATTGTGGGGGCTGGCAAATTCAAAGTTCAATCAGGCTGAAAATTACAGTGAGAATTGATGTTGTAGTTTTGAGACAAATTTCTTCTTCTCTGGGAAACCTCAGTTTTATCTTAAGGCCTACAACTGATTGGATGAGGACTGTCCTCATTATCAAGGGTAAACTCCTTTAGTTAAAGTCAACTAACTGGAGATGCTAATCACATCTACAAAGTACCTCCACAGCAATATCTAGGTCAGTATTTGACCAAACAATTAGACAACACAACCTAGCAAGTTGACACTCAAAATTAATTAGCATATCTCCCAAATATTCCAGGGAATACATTTCTAAACTTTTCTGATGTTAGAAAACAAATGATTTAGTTGAAATTCTGAGAAATGCTTTGGAAAAAATTCAGCCAAGATCCTGCCTTTAGGTATGTCTGAACCTTCATTGTGTGAGGTATTAATTTATTTATTTCATTTTTAATTCAATTAAAATAAGGCTCCACTTTTTTTTTTTTTTTTTTTTTTGGTAAGAAGATAGGCAAGTAAGCATCTTTGGAAGGCACTGTCATCCCCTCCTTCAATCCTGGAGGTGCCCAGACATTTCCAGGGTCTCCATGACTGAGAGCATTCTTTGGTTGCAGGAGTGTGCTCTTCCTAGAGGCTGAGGGGAGGCTGGAAATGTCGTGGGGTTCACTTGCGGTCCCCAAGATTGCTCCCCATGTCAAGCACTTGTGAGACGCTGTAATGGAAGTGCTATGCAAAGACGGGGAAGCCCAAAGAGAAAATAATGAATTCCATGGTGCATGATAGAGGGGCCGTGGAGAAAATTTCACAGAGGTGTTGCCCTTAGAGCTTAGTGAAGATGGTGAGTTGGAGTTCACAAGAAGGTTGTAGTTATGAGATGGGGTACACAGGGGAAAGGAGCACGTGTACATGAGGCCACCAGGGTGAGGACACTTGGTTGACCTGGGGAAGGGGAAGATCTTCTTGGAGCCCTATTGTTCTCATCTGCACAGTGGGGTTGGGAGCCAAATGATCTCCGAAAACTTGTTCCTCTTCATTGTCCTTCAATTCCAGCTGTCACTCTTGTTGAGGGGAAATAACTGGAGGCCAGGATTGTGGAGAGTCAAATCTGCCAAGAGCATTGCAAAGAGTTCTGTGCAGCAGCACAAGGTGGGAGCAAAAGAGAAAGAGGGAGGGCAGGCAACAACAGCCTGTCCAAGGATCTGCTTTTAATTTAAGCCCCATTGAGTGACAAAGTTGGGCCTTTTGGGGGAAACTGAGCCTGGAATAAGGGATAAAGTTCAGGAAGGAGGAAGAGAGAGCCCATCCACAAATGGAAAATGGAAGCTTGGCTTGAATAAACATGAGATAAATGGAATAACTAGCAAAAGGGGCCTAGATGATAGCTTCCTCCAGAGGCTTTGGGTTGCAGGACATAGAGATGGCTTTGAGCTGGTGTCCTTGAAGTGTCCATCCCACATGAAAGACATGTGGCCATGCTCTCTGGAGATCTCACCACAATGGATTTAATAGCCACGAGTCAAGGTGCAGAATTTATACAATATTGAAAAGGAAACTTCTTGGATTTATTCAGGTGCATGCCAGATGTTGTGCTGGCATTGGCCCCGCAAGGAATGGTTCTTGGAAATCAACTCCAGGCCCTGGAATCCCACTCCTTTCACCCATTAACCCTTCAGAAACCAAGCTGTTAGCTCCAAAACCATCCATTGTTAAGAGACCCTGGTGGCCATAAGCTGTGCCATAGGCAACATTGACTCAATGTTGCTCCATGCAGAGTGGAACATGTGAGGAATAGCACATGATGTCTTTGTGTTGTAAAGAACTTACAGTTTAGTGAGTGCAAAGGACCTACCTGTTGGATAGACATTTGGAGAAACATCATGCACATTGAAATTCATTTAACTAATTGTAAGGTCTTCTAATAGAGAAAATTGCCAAATGTTACCCTGTGTTTTCAGTGTTTTTGTGTCTGTGGTTGGGAGACTGAGCTGGAAGCTTACCAAAGGTGGGGGCTGTACTTTAGGTTCCTTTATATTCCCTGTCCCACATGAAGGACTGGAAATATACATGGTGGGTGTTTAATAAATGTGGCTTTTATGAATTTCCTCAGGAGATCTGGGGTTCACTCTTTGTGCTTGCAGGGCTCAGTAGATGTCATATGACATTTCTGGATCTCAGTTTCCCCATCTATAAAATGAAGTCTCTCTCTTCTCCCTCAAGCTGCTCAATGTTTTATGAAATACGTGTTAGCTCTAAATCTATCCCAGGACGGCAGCAGCCACTGAATGCAGACTAGAAGAGAGTTGTGAATTTTGGTTATAGAGTTGGATTTGTCACAAAAGCATGTCCCATTCTTGGCCTGGCCTATCGAAGAGTGTTCTTTAGTGTCTTCCTCTACCCTGTTCGGATGTGGGTCATGCAACACGGCCTCCATGTACATGGCAGCCAAAATTATGCCAAGGCAAGAAAGATCTGAAAAATTAGTTTCATGACCTGCAAGAGAACAGGGCACTGTGACCTCAGCAGAGCCCTAGTACAGTAATGCTTTGGGTGGAATTTGGATCAAATGTTTGTCTTAAGGAGACTGCTGGGCCAAAAGAAAGTCCACAGATGATCCAGCTTTTGCAAATGACTAGAAAAGTGATCACTGAGCCTGGAAGACCAAAAAGGTTTCTGTAGCAGAATTTGGCAAGGCATAGCCATCTGAGGCTAGAAAGTTCTAGCATGATCTGGCATAAGGTCCTCATGGCAGGAGGAAAATATATCACCATGAGAGGTAGACATTTATGATTTCATTTGCCCAGTACCAGCACTTCCTGTCTTTTGGGTTAAAGGTTTATCCTCCAGTTCAACTGTTTTGTTTGGGGTGGCCAATCATGATTCTCTAGTGGGCACACGGCCCAGGATGAATAAATTAGATTTCTCCATAAGGATTTTTTAAACCGGAATCAATGTGAAGGGCCCCATTTCATCTCTGGTCCCAGTACTGTAAGGAGGCAAGCCTCACAGTTTCAAGTGAAGCCATAGCTCTGAGTTCACTCTGACAGTTAGCCAGGGGAAAAATGCAAGCACACAGAGAGGAGCAGGGCAGGAGACAGAGTTCCCACACATAGTTTCCTGAGATTTGAGCTCCTTTTTTTTAAAATTCTATTTTGCAATCTGGACTGCTCTGTGTGCATGCTGGAACTACAAAGAGAAAGGAGGCTTCCTCAGAGGTGCTGTGCTGTTTAGAGTGAAAACTTACCATTTATTGTGATACCAAAGGTCCCAACTTGTTGGCCTATGGCTGTACCTTTGACTATGACCTAGGGAGGTTGGAAGAAACAGATGATTGGGTTTGCCCATTGAGGAAAGAGTTCTGAACATTCCTTGTAAGAGAACAGATAATTGTCTCTAGGATACATACATTTACGCACCCCAATATATGAGAATCCAAGGAATGTGAACCAACCCAGGCCTCTAGGAGTAACCAATTCATTCTTGCTTAAATAGCCATCCTTCTAGGTGGCTGTCAGAAGATAAGGGCAGCGATGTAACTTCAGAATAAAGTTAGATCTGCCTTTGCCCAGAACAATGAGGGACCTTTGGGAGGAAAAAGAATGAGGAGGGACACCTAGAAAATGTTCTCTGAGTTGTACAGAATTAGCAAAAGCCATCAGTATCAGAACTTGATGGACCAAGAATCCTTCATTTTAAAACAAAATCATAGTCCACTTGGGGGGCTTCTCCATGGGTCCAAAGAGTGTGGGACATGGCCTTTTCATTCATGCTCATGAACATGTAACATTTCTCATGAGGTATCTGACTGACAAATGTTGGAGGGAAAAGAATATTCAGCAAATTATCTCCAAGAAACCAAGGGCAGGAAAGAGTTCCTAAACACCTGACTCTTAGCATTCCCAAGACCTGAATTAATAAATATTTGAGGCTATGGTCAGTTTTCAGGGCTCTTGTTAAGAAGCTGGTTTCAGGTTCAAGAAGGAAGTAAAGTGATTATTCATCTTTTATCAAGAGTGCATTTTAGTGACTTTGAAGACTTTCCATTGCTTATAGAGTAAACTCAGTATTCTCTAGAATTCTCCCTAGGAAATTTCCCCTGATTCTTTTGTTTGTTTGTTAGTTTGTTTCCTGTCTCCTTTTGGGAATTGCTCTTTAGGATATAGAGAAATGGTAAATTTCTCTGTTGATGGTGGAATTGTAAAATGGTATAAGCATTTCAGAAGGCAATTTGAGAATTATCTAGTAAAGCCGAAAACGTGTATAAACTAAGACCTACCCCTTCCTCTTCCAGGCATAGACTCCTTCACTGCACAAGAAGACAAGTACAAGGATGCTCTTTGAATATTTTTTAATACCCTGAAATTTAAACAGTCTAAAATTCTTGGGAAGCAGCTGTGGCTCAATCAGTAGGGCTCCCGTTTACCATGTGGGAGGCCCCGGGTTCGGTTCCCGGGGCCTCCTGGTGAAGGCAAGCCCGCCTGCACGGAGTGGTTAGCTGATCCAGCGAGCACAAGCAGCAAGGGGGGGATAAATGAATAAATAAATTTAAAAAAATCTTAAAAAAAAAAAAAATTCTATTTACCAGTGATGGATGGAGGAATAAATTTGGGGTGTAATTTAACTACAACACTGTTGTTAAGATGAGCAAACTAGATCCACTTAGTTTAGCATAGAGGGATTTCTAAAATCTAATGTGGAAAAATAAAGCAAGTTGCCAAATATTATGTATAAAATAATAACCCATTCGTGTCAATAAAAAACTCAAATACCACCACATATTACTTGAAAATAAATACCTATACATTCTACATTTTAAAATATGTATTAGAAAAATATGAACTACCCCTTCTATAGAGGTTATCTCTGGTGAGAGAAGAAGGCAATGGGATTGGGGAAAGTTACAGCACCAGCCAACATTGTATTTATTTTTTAAAAAAGATCTTAGGCAAACATGGCACCATTTTAAAAAATATTAGCTAGAAAAATGTAGCTGACTAGTCCATGGTTGTTTGTAAAATCCATCAACAAACTCTTTAAAATATTTGAAAAGTTTTAAAAGTTTTAAAAGAACCAAGTAGATTTGCTATAACAGCAAATAAAAAAAGTAGAGGGTATAGCATTTATATAAAATGGTGTAAAATTAAAGGGTAAAATCCCAAATGTAGAAAAGTTCTATTTTATTTCCATCTATTTTAATTTCTATATTTTTTGGCTAGAACTTTATTAATAGCTTAATTTTTTATTATGCTATATGTGTTTTTATATATCACTTTAAACCCTTTGTAGAATGAAGCAAGGTATAAACAAAGAGACGAGACATCCAACCCTTTTCATAATATCAAGTGCAACAAGTCTGAATCCCAGTGTTTCAGAAGCAAGTTATATTCCTTTTCCATCATTGTGGCTGCTTTGATTATATAGAAAGGGTGGTTGCTCATCCTTAGCTAATGGACAAGTCTTTCCAGACATTCAGCGTGAAGTCAGTGAATGTTTTTCTAAAGATTCAGATAGTAACTCTTTTAGGCTTTGAGGGCCAGAAGGCCTGTCACAAAAACTTAATGCTACCATTGTAGCGGGAAAGCAGCCACAGACAACATGTAAGCAAATGGGTGTGTCTGTGTATCAGTAAAACTTCATTTACAAAAACAGGCAACAGGCCGGATTTGGCCAAAGGCCATACATTCGTCAGTCTCTGATTTAGGACACAGGACCCTGAGTGATTTAACGGGCCATCCCAAAGAGCATTTGGGATGGCATTCTCAAGCGAACATCTTCTTTAAAGATGACACAAAATAAATCACATCTTGGTTCCTTGCTTTCTATGGAAAAGAGCTTTGATTTCCACAACACTGGGTGGAATGAAGTATTTACTTGTATGTGTTTTTATTTTAAGCAGCTCTCCATCTGTATATTTTCGATTTTCACATTTAAGACAAGTACACCATGATTTCCAGAGACTTCAAACATTTCTTTTCAGTCCTTAAATTTGGTGATTTGGGTAATGTTCAGAGAAATTCTATTATGGAATCTTTGGAGACCAAACTGGAGATGAGAAGACCAGCCAGCAGTGACTTATCCAAGATTGGGTCCATTCAGCACCTCTGCCAGTAGCCATTCCTCACCAATATAGACAATCATGAGACAGGTGCAGAACACAGGAAGTCCACAAACCACAATTTCCTTTGTTTTGTTTTCAAGAACATGAAGAGAAAGGGAAAAATGTCCATTCATTCACTGTTTCTTTCATTCATTTAACTAAAATTTACTGAGCACCTCCTATGGGCCAGACCATGTTGGACATTGAGGTTATGAGGGTGAAAAAAATGGTCATAGTCTTTCTTTCTTTTTTTTTTTTTTTTTTAAAGATTTTATTTATTTATTCATTTATCCCCCCCTTGCTGCTTGTGCTTGCTGGGTCAGCTAACCACGCCGTGCGGGCGGGCTTGCCTTCACCAGGAGGCCCCGGGAACCGAACCTGGGGCCTTCCATATGGTAAACGGGAGCCCTACTGATTGAGCCACAGCCGCTTCCCAATAGTCTTTCTTATATAGAAATCAAATCAATATCTCTGTACTGGAGATTTGGATGGAGAATGTCAAAATCAAAACTAATCAGGGGCCTGTGTAGCTAGAAGTCCTCACCCCATTTAAAGGTAAACAGGAAAGAAAGGCAAAAGCACAAGTCAATTAGCATATACATAAGCCAGAAATGTGACCATTTGAAGTCAGCTGACGAACATCAACACCAAAATGCGAAAGGTTCTAGTATATTGGCAAAAATGTTAATCCTCCTGGAGAAACTCCTTCTAGCTAGAATTCAAGGGGGACTTTTACTAATATTACTAGTAGTACTTTTGTGGCTATTTAACTTCATTAGTATTATCAACTCCAACTAACATAAAGCAATCTGGTCATACAAAATGTAGGATTTTTGGTTGAAAATGGTAGCCTACAAAGAAGCTAGAGGTGGGCAAGCGTTGACTTCTCCCACGACAACCTGGCCAGAGGCAATAAGGAAAGTCAGTCTCAATTAAAATTCTGACACACATACAGACTTTTTAAATTAAAGTTATTATCAAGCAGTCATACAATCAGGTCATTCAACTAGTTCTGTGAGCTCAACCATGTTTTGACTTTCTGTCCTTTCACGGGTTCCAACCACTGCCTTGCATGAAGGTTTACTTGAGGCAGTCACCCAAGATTCCAGAGACAGGCTTCTGCTAGCATCATGGGCCAGCTTCAGGCAGGCAGAGTCCTCTGGATTCCTGGCTGGATATAGAACCAGAAAAAGATCAAGCCTCATGCACAATCACTAAGGATTGCAATTCTTCTGGTTGTTTACACCCTGTAAGTGCAGGGAAGTGTCTCTAAAATAGTTACCAATCCACATACCTTGATTGTCTTCAGTTTTACCAAATGACTGTACAGCTTATTAACAAGCCACACATTTCACCTTAACCCCACCTGTTAATTAGCTAAGGCTCAGATAATGATCACAAGATACATAATAGAGGCTCTTGTAACCACTGCCTCAGGGAGGGTCCTCTCTGATCTAAGTAGAGTAAGCAAGGTGCACCATCTCCCACTGTCTATGCTGAAGTACTTTAAATTCAATTATAGTCTAGACAAAAACCGAGGAAGCACATTACATGCCTGCTGTTTATAACAACTCTTTTTACATAACTTCAAAGTATTTGGGAAAAATGGTTATATTATTTTAAGTGGAAGGTAGGACATAATAGTAAACAAATACAAGTAAATAACCATTAGGGAAATAATCCTTTACATGGATGGATGGGCGGATGGATGGATGGATGACTAGAAATGGATCAACGGGGATAGAGATATAGATAGATGATGAATATAGAGAGTCGGAGAGATAAAGAGAGAGATAGAGAGACAGATAGATGGACCTTGTTAAATAAATATGGGTTCTAGGCCAGTGTTTTGCACAGCATAGACTATCAGCAAAGCCATCATCTTCATAGCATGACTATGAACAATAGCAAAATCTGAACTTAAAGCTGCTTCCTGGTGGTCCATCTTCTGCCCAGTGGCATAATCTGGAAAAGCATAACTAGACAAAGAAGTAATGTAGTGTATTGCTAAATGTTTCACCTCTAACACCACCTTAGTCCTTTTGGCAACTCCATATGGTGGATACTGTGACATCATTTAGGAGATGGGGGGACCTTCCAAGAGCCTAATCATTTTTCTCAAGGTCATCCAGTTGATAAGGAGCTGAGCTGGACTCCACCTAGTCTGGGTGACCCCAAGCCCATGGTCGTTGAACTATACTACATTGAACTTCTGCTTCCTTGCAAGTAAGGGGACTTCATTCAGCTCTTCTGAATTCATGATTGGAGGCTTGACCGTGATGTAAATGTTTCTGTGATGGTCATTTGTCCCTTTAGCTTGCCCTAAGTGTGTTTATAAGTTCCTTCATAATGTTAGCTATTTCCAAGGCTATTCCAATTGAATACTCTCTCAGAAGCATGACATTTAACTCAGGAATTTAGAAATGCCTATTATTTCATAAGATATCATTCAAATAACAAGTTCACAATGGATCTAAAATGGAGTCTTCTTAAGTCTCCGTTTTAAGCCCTTTCTGACAGCAGATGAGCTCATTATTTCTGGGAAGCTTTTGATGCTTTTTTACTATGAATTTTCTCAACTTGCCTTGTTTCCATTTCAATCATTTCTATCATAGTTGACTCATTCGTTCTCTGCCAAGAAATGATTATCTCTTTCTTTGTCAGAGTGAATCCTTCACTGTTGAAATCTGCTTTTTTTCCTCTTCTAAGACCATGATCAATTCTTTATCAGCATTCGGTCTTCAATATCTACCTTTCTTTTGAATCTTTGTTGACCAACAAAGGACCAATCTCCCTCTGGCATAAAGTAGGACTTTTTTTTTTACCCTGTGGCGTCTTCCTCCCTGCTTTACTCTCCCCTAAATTTTCTATTCCTACAACTTTTGAGAAGTCAGCCTTTCTGAGGACTAATAACATTTCTCACTCATTTGTGTATCTCCCGACCATTCCCATCCCCATTCAGATAATCTAACTTAGACTTAAAACAGTAGGCAGGCAACATTTGCTTTGGGGCTTGCCTGGACTTTGCTTTGTGATGTATAAACATTTTTAAATTAGTTTGACAACTCCAAAGAGGAGAGAGTATGTATGACTGCTGTATATTCAGCATATGGTAAACATGCAATAATCATGTGTTGAATGAATTGCTTGATAAAAAATGAAAAAGTCAATCAATCATCAATATAAGATATTTTTAAAAGGATGTGGTGGGAGGTGTGGGAGGTGGGCAACATGGGAATCCCAGTGGGTTCTGTGTAATATTTTGGGTAATCTAAGTACCTCTTAAAATATATTTTTATATATATATATAAATAACATTTTTGTAAGCAAATGCACATATATGCATATATATTTATAAAAAAAAAAAAAATCACCTCTCAATTCCTCTATCCTTCCATAGCCCTACATTACTAATACTCTATTTCTGTTTCTATAGATTTATTTAGATTTACATTTTGTATAAATAGAATCATACAATATGTAAAAAAAAAAAAAAAAAAAAAAAAAAAGACAACCAAAATGTATCCAAACATTTCAACATTTGATATTGTGAAATCCGTATTCTCAGACTGCTTCTCTCATTTTCTTTGGCTGTTAAAACTATGAATACATTATCCTGTACTGGTTTCCTTAGTGTTCCTGGAGGCAGGAATATGCAGGCACTATGTGTGCAAGGCTTCCTCGTGTTTGTTTCCTGCTGGATTTCCAATGCCTAACCCAGTGCTTCACATAGAGTGGGCATTTAACAAATATTTGCTCAGTGAGTTAGTTAATCAAGGAGGATAATAAGGAAGTTTCTTTCTCTCCTCACTTTCTCCAGAGTCCAAGACTGGACCCGGGTCCTGAGAATTGCATGATGGAAAGATTCAGACCTCACATTTTGCGTATTTTCAAAGCAGCTTATAAACTTCAAGTGGGATGGACTGCTTTTCCTTGCAGCCCACTCAAAGCTATGAATAGACGTCATCACAAAGGAAGTCATAAGATATTCACTACTGAGTATTGTCACTGAGCCTATACTTGAACACAAGAGCCCCTGGAATATAGTGAGATACCTACAATTTAAAAATTAAGCAAAAATATTAATATAAATAAAAATAAAATAAAAAACTATAAATTTAAAAAGACAGCACCAGACAAAACAAAAACAATCTCTGTAGTGGGAATTTATAAACAGGAGAAATCGGTGTGCTGATGAAAAGGAATTGAAATGGATTCAAGCAATATGGACTAGTACACAATAGATAATTCACTTATACACGTGTGCGCATGCACACACACCAACACATGCACACCCACACACATGCACATATACACACATGCACATGCTCACACACACGTGCACACGTTCACACACACAGAGAGACACCCACATCCATACATGCACAAACACATGCAAGCACACAGGAGATTCGATGAATGACGACATGTTGAGGAATGAGTGGCATCTAGATAGGAAGGGATGAAGAGAATGGATTTAGTCTTCACTCTCAAAGGACAGATAGTTTTGAAAGTCTGTTCCTTCAGAGACCTCAAATATTTTACTGCCAGACTTAACGAGTGTTTCCATTCCCACCTCCTCTAGCCATCAACAGAAAATGTCCATGGCGACACTGCTGAAGATTCATTAACTCATCCCGTGGAAGAGTAGATACGGTGGAGGGTGGCTGGCATGGACTGCCAGCTTGCCAGGACCCACCTGCTTTTCTGTGCTTCTGGACCCAGTTGCCTTGCTGCCATTACACTGGGCAGCCCCATCCTAAGGAGTCAGATGCTCAGGAGACTGAGTGGATGCATAGGGCAGTCATGGCCCTGGAGGGTGACTTTGGAATGACTCTCTGTAATGGCCATCCTTTGAACAACTGGTGTGAGAATCAATGGTCTCTTCTCTCTCTGTTTAATTTGATATGCCTTTTGGTACCTCACTGCTGAACTAATGGGGGCGTCATTGTCCTCAGAGCAGCAGAGCGACCATGTTGACGATGGGGAGAGATCACAGACCAGTACGTCAGGCACCTGCGGCCATGTTTGTGTTTCTCGTTTGGCACGGTCCTGGCCTCCGACAGGCAGAACGGAGCATATTCTATGTGGGGGACGTTAAATGTGGGCTGAATGCTCAGAACAGATCTTATCTTCTCCCAGACAAATCAGAGCAGATGGAACTTTAGGCAGTCATTTCACACCCTTGCTTATTTTTTCCCCAAATTACATAACTGAATAAAGCATTCAATTTAAACATCCCAAAGCATGTTGGGAAAGCTGCAGAGACATCTGTGCTGGAAAGAGTCTGGAGTTGAATTAGAAATGGGAAAATGAGTCCCAGGTCATCCCAAATCCACTTGAAATTAATGGATTTAAAATGCATTCATAACCCTTAGACAATATGTAATACTAGAGTACATTTCAATTTCACGAGAACACTGTTCATAAGTACAATCACCAATATCAAGGGCCTGGAGTAGTGCTTTTGCTGGGCATTGCCCATGCACTCGGGGGATTCTAACCATTCTATTTGAGAACGTAGCAGAACTAATCAGGATGGGAATTCAATATTCTTTCGGTTATTGAGTAGGTCTCACCCACTGAGACAATGCCCCATGGCCGCTTGAATATATTAATATGCTCTAGAGGCATGCCCTAGGTGCACCCTTCTCCATATATCCGCCCATCACCAACATCCCACACCAGTGATCCTCCCTGCCACAGATGTGACCCTGCTGCAATCCAAAACCTCCCCAAAAACAAAGCCAAAAAATAAACAGAAAAAAAAAATAATAAAAACAAATAGCAAGTAAAATACAAAAATACAAAATAAAAATAAAAACTTTTTTTGTGTGTGTCTTTCATCACCATGAGATCTGTTGTCTTTTATGTGCAGTGACAATTTCTTCCGTATGTTCCCCCAGTGTCTTATTTTTGTCGCTCTATCTTCAAAGAAGCTTTAGGTTACAGAAAAGCCACATAGAAAATATAGGGAAATCCCCTATACCCAACACCCTCAATCTCTCTCACTCTCCCATATTAATAATACTTTACATATATATGGTGCCTTTGTTACAAGTGATGTACAAAAAATATTGCTACTAACCATGGTCAGTGGTTTACATTATGGTTTACATTTTCCACTGTACACTTTTATTGGTTTGGATAAAATTTAAAATGGCTTGCATCTGTCATTGAAAGATCATGCAGAACAACTCCAATGTCCTAAAAATGATTTCTCCCTCCCCTCGGAACCTATGGTAACCACTAAGTTTCTAATTTTGAAGAGTAAGGTTCATAGTTACATGCAATAGTATTGAGGGCTTGACATACTGGTCTCTTTTCTTTTATTAGGCACTGCCTATGTTCTTGAGAGATTCTTGCCCCTCTAATTGAGAACATAGCAGAACTCCCCAGGATGGGAGTTTAATATTTTCTTGTTTATTATGTGCGTCTATCCCCACTGAGATAACACACTATGACAAGAGAAACACTTTCATATGCCGTAGAAGCATGCCCAGGTGCACCCCATCCCACATATCATCCCACCCCTGACACCCTGCACCAGTAACCTTCCCCTGACATATTTGCCAAGGGAACATTCCCACCATTGTAGTTTTAACCACAGATCTACAAATCCTCAGAGTTCACTTGTTCCTTCTAGCCCTCCCCCAGCTCCATGAATAGTCTAGCCCCACATCTTCACTCTACTCCCTCTCACATTCCAGCACCGTCAAACCCAATTACATCACTGCACCACTATCACCCCCATCCACTGCCCAACCACCCCCTTCCACTTTATCATAGATTTTGATCATATTGAGCTTCAGCTTACCATCTTATATTCCCTTTCTGTCTCCTGATAACCTATCTTCCAGACTCTAGCTCTGAGAGTCTGCTCAATTTGCTTAAGTCATATCAATGAGGTCATGTAATGCTTGTCCTTCAGTGACTGACTTACTTGACTCAACATAACATCTTCCAGATTCATCCATGTTATCCCGTGTGTTAATACTGCATTCCTTCTTACAGCTGAGTAATATTCCATTGTATGTATATACCACAATTTGTTTATCCATTCATCTCTTGATGGACACTTGGGTTGCTTCCAACTTCTGGCAATAGTGAATAATGTTGTTATGAACATTATTGTGCATATATCTGTTCATGTCCCTGCTTTTAATTCTTCTTCGCATATACCCAGAAGTGGGATTGCTGGATCATATGGCAATTCTATATTTAGCTTCCTGAGGAACTGCCAATCTGTCTTCCACAGAGAAGGCTGCACCATTCTACATTCCCACCAGCAGTAAACAAGGGTTCCCTTTCCTCCATATCCTCTCTAACACTTGTAGTCCTTTGTTTTTTTAATGGACACCAGTCTAATAGGTGTAAGATGATATGTCATTGTAGTTTTGATTTATATTTATTTCCCTGATAGCTAGTGATGTTGAGCATCTTTTCATGTGCTTTTTAGTCATTTGTATTTCTTCTTTGGAGAAGTATCTGTTTAAATCTCTTGCCCATTTTTTAAATGGGCTGTCTTTTTTTAGAGGGAAGATTTCTTTTTATATGCTGGATATTAGGCCCTTATCGGATAAATCGTTACCAAGTATTTTCTCCTATTGAGTAGATTGTCTTTTCACTTTCTTGACAAACTCCTTTGAAGCACAAAAGTTTTTAATCTTGAGAAGGTTCCACTTATCTATTTTTTCTTTCATTGCTCATGCTTGGGTGTAAAGTTTATGAACTTTATCATTGAAATAAAGGCAGTGGTCACCAGAGTTCTGAGGAGAGGGAGAGGGAAAAATAGGTGTAGCATGGGACACTGTGGGGACATTGGAATTGTTCTGCATGACATTGCAGTAATGGATACAGGCATTATACATTTTGTCAAAACATATAAAATTGAGTAGTTCAAAGTGTAAACCATAATGTAAACTATAGACCATGGTTAGTAGCAATGCTTTAATATGTGTTCATCAATTGTAACAAATGTACCACACTAATGAAGGATGTTGTAGGAAATCACCAAACTCAGTGCCTAACTCATGACATCCTTTAGCATTTTTAAAGCATAGCATCCTGGGACTCAGCCATTCATTTATTCATTCAGCAAATACTTGTCAAGGTCCTGCTGTGTGCCAAGCACTCTTTGGGGGCACAGAAGTTCCAGCAGAGACTAAAGCAGAAAACTCTCTGTTCTCATGGAGTATACAATCTAGAAAGAAGAAAAAGACAATTAATAAAATAGATGTGTTGTGGTGTAAAAAGTGCTGTGAACAAAAGAAAAGTAAAGGAAGGGAAAAGGAAAGGCAGAATGCTCTGTAGACTGGGGAAGAGGCCAAGCCTTGCATGCCATTAGAGCAGAAACCTCAGTGAAATGAAGGATTTCCAGGCAGAGGAAAATCATGCCACCCACAAGAGCCATGTTCAAGTCCTAACCCCTGATCCTGTGAATGTGAACCCATTAGGAACTTTGAAGATGTTATCAGCAAAGGTAAAGCCAAATTGAATGAGGGCTGGCCTTAACCCCATATGGCTAAGGTCCTTATAAGCAAAGAACACTGAAAATGGAAGGAGAAGACAGAAGGACAGAGAAATGGCCATGTGGTGGAGGCTTTGAAGGATGACACATCCACAAAGCAAGGAGCACCGAGGATTGCCAGCAAGCCAGCAGCAGAACACTACAGACTCTGGGTGTAGGCATGATCTGGTAATTCCTTGATGTTGGACTTCTAGACTCCAAAACCATGAATCAATCAAATCCTTTTTTTTTTTTTTTAAGCCAACCAGTATGTGGTATTTGTCATAGCAGCCCTGACAAACTAAGGCAAATAGTAAGTGCAAAATCCTTGAGGTGAGGGTATGCTTATTGTATTGGAGAGGTAGCAGGAAGGCACAGGGCTTGGGGTAGTCAGGGGAGGTAATGTCTGGGAGGTTTATATGACCAAAAATACATAGGAATTTGGAGGCTACAGTAAGGTTGTTGAATTTTATTCTTTAGTGGGATTGGAAGCCATTGAAAATTTGGGTCAGCCATGTCACTTATCTTGACTCAAGTTTTCAAAGGAGCTGCTGCATGGAAAAGAGTAGGGGGTGATCCAGGCAGAATGAAGAACAGGAGAAGGTGCTTGAAATGGTCCAGGCAGGAGTCGGCAGTGGCCCAGATCAGGGAGGTTGCAGCAGAGGTGGTGAAAAGCAATTGGATTCAGGTAAAACTGTCAGAATTTTCTGCTAAAGTTAGGGTATAGCCTGTGAGTTAAGGACTGCTGTAAGGAGTAGAGTCATCATTTCATGAGATGTGTAAGCGTGAGGGTATAGTGGGTTTAGGATTTGGCAATAATACCCTTAAGATAACAGTTATACTTGAGTGAAATACTTCCCTCCAAGGTTTTCCTTGTGTTTTCTGGACATGGTGAATGGTGGCAGATCTCTGTTTCCTTCCCTCTATGACTCCGTAATTAGATCCTTAGTTCCAAAACATTGTGTATTTGACTCATCTGGAGAAATTGTTAAAACACAGATTCTAGAGACCAGCAGAAATTCTGATTCAGTGAGCCTGGGATGGGATCCAAAAACAGAGTGGTTTTTAGCAGCCTCCCCAGAAGATGCAGATGCAGAGAGTCCATGGACTACACTTCAAGAAGCCATACCATAGAAAGCATGCCAGTGGATGGTTTTACTGTTGTCCAAACAATCTGGGAAGGACACATTATTCACAGATTGGTGAGGTGACATTGGGTGAGCTCATATTCCCAGATCACCTATGACAAAGAGCCATGTCCTCAGCCCAAATGACTTTGTACCCACAGCAAAGTCAATAAGATCCCATGTAAGAAAGAATGAGGAGTGGATGCAAGTGCGGGAAACATCTGCAATACATCTTTCCAGCTTCATTCATGTTTGAAGAGGGGATTGAAACAAGACTTGAGGCACTGCCCATTAGTAATTGACCAGGCGATGAACTCCTGTTATTGAATCCAAGGTGGCATGCTAAGAAATGAGCAACCTTGAAAGTCTTGTGGACAATATACAATGAGGATCCCCTCTAGGGTTCCTTGGGTCACTTGCTCTAATTTTTCTGGTCATCTTTTATTTTAGGTTTGTGGAGCATAATTAAAAGAGCTAAAATAAGTCATGGTTTTCTGTTTGTTTGTTTTTTTTACCAATGCTTATGCCAGCTGAGATTGGTGCAGAAATCATCATTTGGTAATCTTTGTGTGCCCAGTGACTTTACACAGGGCAGTCATAATTGCACCAGTGGCTTCAATTCTAACTTGGAGATCGAACTCTGCATCATTTAAAGAAGTCTCATATGACAAACATTCTTCCTTTGGCCTGATCTTATATACTATTTAAGATCCTATGTATTCAATGCACCAGCAACATTTGGTTAAAAACAAAGACTCCTGAGCTCTAGGCCAGAAGTCTTCATGATTTACAGCTCATTTTGCAACTCCATTGTTATAAAGAGGTAGAAGAAGGATTTTTGTCAATTATGAGAGTCTCCAACGGTGGTAGCAAAGCATGATACAGAATCTTCGGAGCAGGTGATTGTGAACACCAGCTTCACCATTACTCTCCAGACTAGTAGATGGTGTGAGCCATAAACTTTCACCATAAGTAGCCAACTCTGACTGAGCTACAGTGCCTTAGAAAAGAAAGGGCTTAAATTGTGAGTAAATGGAGGAAGAGTTGTACTTGGAACATCCTGAAATGTGGAGAAGAACAGTAGTTTCTTGGCCAATCTGTGCAAATGTGTTTTTTAAAACATGACTCTTGAATACAAACCACTGTGACTCATAGGCACCTGGCAATAATAAACAAGTACAGTTCCAGAATGTGAAATAGCCATGGTAAAGGAACCATGGTTTATGGTCTTCGTCTCATATTGGCACAGGCTGAGAAAGGTTACTTCTCTATTTTCTGGAATATGAACTTCCCTCTGCTGACTTCCAAAGTCTCCAAACACCTTTCCCTGGGAAGTCGTCAAGATAATTAGAAATATTTGCCTTTCTGGAGAGAAACATGGATCAAAGTTCTCAGTTTGCCTTCTAGAGGTGACCAAGCATGAATTGTGTATCTTTTACCTTGGGTAACATAAAACGACTGACCTCAGGACTTCTCCAAGTGGCAAAAGGCATTCCAAATTCACATTTTCCTCCCACTCTGCCTCCAGTCCTTGTCCTCCCACACACGTTCAGTATTTGATGGAAGACTTTCTGAATCTTTATGAAGATCCATTACAGACATAGTGCAATAAGTGATATTTTAGATACTCTTGAATTGTTGTATTTTGTACCTGGATAAACCATCTTCTTAATCTTGAAATGCTGGAGACCCCTGGGCCTTCTTTTCCCTTTCTGTGTTCTCTTTCTTGGTGACCTCATCCATGCTCATGGCTTCAATTACCAGCTACATCAATTTTTCCTCAATTCTACTTTAGCTGCCAACCTAACATTTTTACTTGGGTGTCTCCCAGGCTTCTTAAATTTAACATATCTCCTAACCAGGGTGGCTACAGGATTTTCTCCAATGAAGACATGATAGTAGCATCACTACACCTTCCACAGACATCTTCTGGGCAATCTGTGTCCTTATGAAGAATATCAGAATCTAGGGAGAAAAACTGTGGATGGGAACACTACTGATGAATGATACTTTAATTATGAATATGTTTCCCCAGAATTAGCTTCCACCCTGCAAACGAGTTGCTTTTGGGTGCCTGTGGAAATGGTAGAGAAACTCCTGTCCTGCTCAAAATATTGACTCTTCTTTTGTTTCTTAACAAAATCCACAGAAATGGAAATAAAGGTAAGAGCATAGATGCATAAAGAGGGGAAAAAAAATCTGGCCAGAGTTCCAGGTACCTTGTGTGGAAACAGCTGGGTAAGCAGGGATTTTGAGGCATTAGCACATCTAATTTGGACAGCACTGAGGGTTTCATGAAGCATTCATCTTTTGCACTCAAATTGAAGCCAGATATAACATTTGGTAAGGAGCAGGAGACTAGTACAGTGTGTCTCTCCTGAATTTCTACATAGGGTCAAATGTCTGCTCTACTGTTTCTCAACCAACATTTCAAGGAATCTTCAACAAGGTCACAACTGGTCTAGTGTGAAAGAAAGAGAATATACCTTTGTTCAGGAAAAAGCAAAACTCATGTCATTGCAGATGTTTGGCATCATGGAAGGCATAAGGGTGAGTGAGTAAAATCTTTCAATTCACATGTAAATGCCCTGATGTCATTCAATGGAGACAGTTATAATAAGCATATTTATAAGCCACTGATATCTTAATTTCTTCAGAACTAGTACTTGGAATCCTTACCCAGATTTCAGTTTTCAGGAGTCATATATTTCCAGTGAAGAAATCATATTCTAGAAATACAAAACTGCAGTTTGTCTTCAGTGTTGCCTTGGGCTCCCTGCTGCCCTGGGGAAGGAGATGGCTATGCTGGGGAAGAATGAGTTAGGGCAGGAAGGGAAGGTCAGGGATGGCAGGGGGACAGTCTTATTTGGAAATGAATTTCAGCCAAATGACAGGACTCTCAAATATTTGAAGATCATACTTTACTACATTTGAATTAGGCAATGTTTTCCTGTCTCTCTCTCTCTTCCTTTAAACTTCTAGTATGCACAAAAGCTGTGCACTGTGGCTCTGCTTTTAGGTATTTCACTGAAAATGTGATATAGAACGTGTTCATGGGTTTTGTTTTCTTTTAGATGAATGAGATTCTCCCCATATTTAGAAAGTAATTTATAATTTTAGGGCATAGAAACAGATAGAGACAGGTTGTTCATTGTTCTCCTTCTCCACTTCCTGAAATAGATATTCCTTCGCTTCTGATACAAATCTTACTTATTGCTTAATACCTAACTAAAATCCACCTTTCCATACCTTTTTCCTTTATGGCTCCAGGGTACTCTAATAGTGGTAATTGGGGGTATCTATCACATGTTTTAGAAAGTGCTGAGCATGGCACAGTCGTTGCATTTAATATTCAATTGATGTTCATCTATGAGGCAGTTACTACTATTGTCCTAATTTTTTCTGATACGAAAACCAAAGCCCAGAGCTTCCGAAGCATGCTCATACTGTTTGTAAGTGACAAAACCAGGCTCTGAAGCCTGACAGTCCCACCTGGGCGGGGTTAGCCTTTAAACCCTCCCCAGTGCCCTGTCTGCCAGGGAACCTGTTTGTTGATTCTTGAACATTTATTCTTTTATCTCCCACTGGACTGTGAAGCCCTTGATAATAGGCTTCGTTTTGGGCTTTCTTTGCATCCTGGATGCCCCCTTACAAAAGAATATGTGTGGGAGTATAGGATTGAGATTACAGGTTCACATGAGAATATATAGAATGATAGACTCAAAAAATAAGAAAGGAAGGCTTGAGGCAAGCATTCTAGGCCCTGACAGTTCTAGTTTATACTAATGGTTGTGAAATTGGGCTGCTTCCTAGCAAGTATCAAAACAAGAAAAGAAAACAACTAGCAATGCACATTAGCTTTGGTGAGTGGAAGGCATTGTGATTGGCTTTATTTATCACCACATTGTGGTAAGTTATAAGGAGGGGAGTCTTGTCCAGCCACTCTAGGGCAAGTAGTGTCAAAAATAGCTCCACTTTCACCCCGAGTCTGTGCTGTGAATCTCACCTAGCAACGGCTGTGAACGCACCAAAATCTGAGAGGGTAGAAGGCTCTTTTTTTTTTTTAAGAACCCACCTGTCTCAGCGAAGCCTCTTGATATTCCTTAAAGTTCTGTCAGTTGGGACAATCCCAAGCTGTGGTCCTCTCTCAGTATAGGCTTAAAGTTGAGGATGGAAGTGCAGCCACTTTGCATGGAAACAGACCACTGCCCATTCAGGAAAACCTGAGAAGGATCTGAGAAAGCCTCTCCAGATGCAATCATGACCCCTAGCAAAGCAATCAAGACTGGTCTTGGAATCAGGTTACTGAATCAATGTCAATATGAAAAGATTAGAAGGGATGGGCAGACAGGAAGTGAGTTTTGTCTGGGCACAGGGTGAGTGGGGAGGGTGACAGAAAGCTGAGCCCCACAGGATTAAGGGGGAGGGCACAGAAGGGGGGGGAGGGTACCCCAAAGAGGGGAGCTCCCCGGAGAAGTGACCCTCATTGTGCCAAACCAAACTTTGCCTATTCTGACCTCATTTGGGGCTCAGTCTGAGGAAAAGTTGTGGCAAAGCCAGAGTATGTCCTGGGCTTCTGGAAAGCCGCCTTGACAGGTAGGGAATGTCGACTTTCCATAGAGTAATACTCTGTTCACCACTTGTCTAAATAGTAATAAATCACCAGTAAATTCCTGGTGCTGTTTGGAAGGTTTGGACTTCAAAGCCTCAAATTCACAAACAGGAACCTTTCATTAACTCTGGAAAAAGAATTTCACTTTATTTCAATTTGTGTATTTTTGGTTATTTAGAGGAAGCATATATTGCTGACCAACATAGCATAACTGTTTTGACTCAAATACCTTTTATTATTTTACCATAAGACACTGAAATTATTTGCTTAAATGCTTGACCAGCCTTCATCTGTACCAAATGTTTGAACTCACTTTCGTAAAAGATGAAAAAAACTTTGCTGCTTAATTTTTTAAAGCTGTTTTTACTCGTGAGATACTGTGAGACCAAGAAACAAAACAAAACAAAACAAAAATAAAACACACACACGCCCCCTTAAAGCTGTAACATTTTTATTTTCTTGGAGCTCAAAGTATTACCTTTCTCCATTAAATGATTTAAAGCATGTTTCTTGAGAGAAGAGCATAAAGCAAGACACAATCTGAAATTAAATGCCTTGTGCTGTGCTGTTTTTTTTGTGGTGACTCGTCATTCTCTCTGTTTCTCCCCTTCTTCTTCCTTCTCAATCACACTCGGATATTCACTGTCAGAATTATTTCTTTCCTCAGACACTTGCAAATGGAATAATATTCTTTCTGCTTATCCTTTTAAAGTTCAGGCCAAACATCACTTTTTGCTTTTATTAAGAGGCACTGCAGCACACAAAGAAAATAGTAGATACTGATCCTGAGCAAGAACATTAAAAAGCAAATTGGGATCTTGCTTGTTTTCAGCTGACATAACCATTTCCTCCAAGCTTGACCTGAGCATCAGATGTTTGACTCTTGCAGGAATCAAAGTGAAGAAGAAGAAACATGCAAGTTTGGGGAAAAATAAAGATGGTCAAATTTTCATTTTCTATAAGAAACGGCAGAACATTTAATAGCCAGCCACCAGCAGGGTTTGGAAAACTCATCACTGTTCAAGTCTGGGTGGTCATCAACAGTGAAAAAAGGCAAGAAGGCAAGGGAGAAGAAAGAAAGAGAGAGAAAAGGAGAGAGTGAAAGAGAGGGAGAGAGAGAGGAAAGAGAGGAAAGGAATGTCTCCATACAAATCCTTTCACATTATGGTCTAGCTATCTGCTTTCCCACATTGCTTAGATGGCAGCACTGTCACCATCCTGCTGAAAGCTCAAATTAAGGTGATGCAATGAGGAAACATTTCATGTAAACACACAAAACACAGGTGACACATTGTCATCCATGTGTTTGAATGGGTTTCCTGGCTTCAAGCATTAAATTGTCACATGCATCATATATTATGCCTCCAGAAAGCCCTGGTCAGATGGACTTGAACATCTGGGCTAAGTCTCTTTTCCATTATTGAGTCCATTTTACTATTAGCCTGGCTATGCATAAATAAGGAGACCAAGACACCCCAACAAACAGTACAAATGTCAACAAACGCAACAGTCAAAACATCTAAACCTAATACCTTTCAGATGTACTCACATACTCTACCAGTTTAAGAATTATGTGAGAAGGAGAAAGCACATTCTTTGGATATGAGAAGATTTCTCTATTAAATTAACTATTATGATAGCATGGATTACTGGGTATGTATTAGGTTTTTTATTTTTTAAATGATAAATCGTGCTTCAAACATTGATTTCCTCTTTATTTGATTAGTAAGTTATTTTATGCATGAGATGCACATTCATCAGAAATTAATGCAGGTGTTTGTATCTCTGGAGAGGACCCAATGGCTCGTGCAAACCAGCCAGCACCACGTGACTCCAGGTTTCTGGCCTGTTGTCAGGTGGAACAAGGGGGCAGCCCTATTTCAGAACAGAATCTCACTCTGCATTAGAGTGACACTGTCAGATATAAAGGTTAAAGGTTTTAATTCTTTGCATCTCCCAAGTGAAGATTTACATTTGTGCTAAAAAAGAATGGTTTTACTCAATGAACTTACACCTCCTGGAGCCTTGCCACCAACCATAGACCAAGTGCTGACTCAAAGGTAGTTTGTAGTGAAGCTCTCTGCTACCGTTGCCTCAAGGCTCTAGGAATCTGGGATCGCATGAGCCAGTCTATAACTTCTCACTACATCTTATTCACTGAGAGGGAAGCAGCACAATGTTTTGAGTCTTTACAGGGCAATGGGTCTAATATTTATCATCACAATCAAGAGCAGCCTTCTTCACATCCTCTCTTCCAGAGGAATCTGTGTCCAGGTCCTGGTCAGGGTGAAGAGTAGGTTCCTGGCAGTTTCTTCCCATCTTTTCCTCTGTCTGCAAAATCACAATATGGAAACTTGAAAAGTGAGTAATAGCTCAGAGTTCTGGGTTTTCTGCATGGTACCGTAGAGATGGTTTCACTAGGTTTATTCAAAATACTACCAGCTGCCATGTGTTTTGCATAGGTGTGGGTTCTGGAAAAAAAGAGGATTTTTGAGTCCACTCTGTGGCTTTGGGTGCAACATATTTTGAGAGGAAAACACCCCACACATCAATAAATATAACTATGAGCATCTGATCACAGCTATTGGGTTCACTTCAACCTTAGCCATGATAAGTATTCTATGATTCTACCATGTGGCAAGGCTTTACCATCAAAGCTATTTTCCTTTTTCTTGCAACATTGGGCCAATAATGGCATGTTGACCTGATATTGGAATAAGGTCAGAGTTCAGTTTCAGTCACACAGCAGTGACAGGCTTCTGATTTTTAATTGGATAGTCCAAGTTAATAGTTTACCTCCTCTGTATTTGCATGCGTGTGATTAATACATATCTTACATCTGTTTTGTTAGGAAGGCCAAAGTCACATAGTTGGGGGCAGAGGGAAGGAGAAAACATTACAAGCACAGAGGTTGTTAGAGAATCCTGGATTTTGGCTTTAGCTCTGGCACTTGTTACCTGTAGAACCTTGGAAAAATTACCTGGCCTACCTTATATGATCGTTTTAAGAATCGAATGAGATAAACCTTGTTAAGCTTTAACCCTGCTTGTCCTAAGGAAACATTAAGAAGTGATACCTAAGATTAAGAAGTGGTAGATCATATCAGGAAGTGGTAGATAATAATTGCTGTTATAAAACAAAGTTCTCAGTCCTGTATTTGGAAATGCATATTTCCAAATGTTCAGAAAAATCATATCTCAATATGGTCTTTTTTTCTTTTTGAAGCTGCCACGTAAGGATTATTAAGATAATATTAAGGCAAAATATTTTGATTCTGTGTCTTCTTGTAATTTTTATGCAACAGAAAAATATAGGAATTTAAAAATCAGTTCAATAAGACACCTCAAAATAATTCCTATCCAAAATGATAAAGTTACTCATTAATCCTTTGATATCTTCAAATGGAATGAGACTAATATTCTTTCTAGCAAACAGACAGAAACAAGGCCAATATAGCATAGAGGAAAATACCCTGCTAAAAAAACAACAAGCAGTAGAATTAAGTTCAATCCTTTGCAGGGCCACTGACTGGCTGTGTGATTTGAGACAAATTATCTTCTAAATAAGAGAAAACACGCTCATGGGACTAGTGGAAAGGCTGAGATCCGTGTAGCACATATTATGACGCATACTCTGATTCTTCCATAATATGGGAGAAAAAGAAGTGTTGAAATTGAAAGTGATTTCAAATGGTTTATTCCAAAAATGGTTTTGAATGAGACATCCTCACAGGGTGATGACAAAGCATGGATGACAACATTGATGGACCGGCACAGAAATGCTTAAAAGGAAAACCTCTCATTGCTTTATTACTTTCACGATCGCAACATCTGACACCCTAGGTCAGATGCTAATAATTATTAAATCTTACACCCTCCTCAAATCTCTGTGGATTTCAAAAAGAGGTTTAGACTTGTGATATATAATCAGGACTCTCCGTTACAAATTGTAGAAACCCCTGAGGATGGGGGTGAGGCTTTGAGGGAAAAAAAAGGAAGAGATCGGGATATGGGTGTCTCTTGGAACCCTTCCACAAAGATTCCCTTGGGTCTGTGGTTTGGGGCTTTGATGGGAGCCCAGGGAATTCTGTGTGTGTGTGTGTGTCTCAGCCAGCTTCTCTCTGTGGGACTGCTGCAGTCTTGTCAATACTGCAAATGAGCCTCTGATTTCTCTCTTTGAAGTGGGAAAAATAGCTCTGGGCAACTTCTTCCTAAGTGACATATCCCTGCTGTCAAAGACCAGGCAGCTGAAACAGCTGGCTCTCATAGCAGCAAGACTCCATTTCAAATGAGGAGACTCACTGGCTCAGTTTGGGTCAGGTGTTCCTGTCTGGTCCAATCAGCATGGCCAGTTGGGGTGGAGTTTCATTTTATAAACATGGCTGCTCCCACTGTGACCAAGTGGTGAATATATGGAATTTGGAGTTTGACTCTAAAAATGTGTTTTCCTGATTGTGAGAATAGATGTGCCCATAGATATTGTTGTTTTGAAAGATCAAAGGAAGCCTCCTGTACAATTTGTTATTAAAGAGCAGAATCCAAGATTATGCATGTGCATTGGAGTTAACCTTTTCATATTAGAGTTTATTTACTGTCCCCAAAGCAATGTACTATACATTACTTCAAATGATATGAGAAAGTTAAGTTTGACTTTTCTAATAAAGAAAAGCTCTTCGTTAAATATCACACAGATTTAAAAGGATTGTACCAATTTAGAGTTTGTGAATTTTAGTAGGCACAAAAATCTCACTTTTGTAGGGTAGGCATGGAGTAGAAGTTCATGATTGAGTAAAAAGAAGTTATTTTGTTCATATACATACAGTAGACTCTAAACTAGAACCAGCAAAAAAACCATAATTTTGGATAAGAAATAGGAAGTATAAATGTAAAATCATATGGTTAAAGATTACATGGCTATCAGTGAAACTGATACATAGTAAGCATAAAATTAAGCTCCATATCATACCTTCAGTGTTCTAAAAGTACAGACAGTAAAATTGAATGACTATTTGCTGAACATGATACGTGTTTTCATTTATAGAGGAATTAAGCAATTTTGCCTATTTTTTTAATTGACTGAATTAAGTCGACTATATAGTATTTTGGTTAATTCCTGATAAATGTTTTCTAGTTATTTGTTTAAATCATATTTTTTTCTGACTTTATCTCCCCATATAGGAGATGGCATCACTGAACCTGGTGCCTTGTTTTCAGAAGTGCTTGGAAAAAAACAATTGCCTTTTTCTCCCCCACCAAAGTTATGGAAATTCTGTACAAGATCCTTTATCAAAAATAAAACAGAAAATTACGTGTGCTGCTGATTCATTTCTTTTGATGATAGAATTGTCCAGGAATTTGGATTCAGTTTCTAACAGAGTGCTACCTATGTGGATATTCATCTTCATTCTCCATTTTAAAAAAATCTCATGGGACTTGATGCCTTCAGTTCCAAGATGTTTCTTAATCTAGAGGTGCATCAGACAACTTGAAATTAGCCCTTGGAGCAGGCACAGTGCACACACATCCATTGCCCAGGGAAATTATAGATGAGTTGAGAGGTCCATGGTTAAACCAGCAGCCAAAGAGCCATGGCACCACTGATCCTATATAACCTACAAAATGAGGAGTGAGACACAACAGCAGTATATGGAAGGTATAGTGACTCAAGCTGGCCAGAAATGTTGCCATTTTTTCCCTCCTCCTAAAGAGTTAGTGTCATGTAGAAACTCTGCAGCATGTCACTGCTGCCACATTTAACAGTGTTGACCAGTGTTCCACATTCTCACGCATTCCATCTTGGATTATTCATGTGGGTTTTCTCAGCCCTCCCAGCGTACCTGAATGGGTTATGTTTCCAAATCCCTGCACTTCAAAGGAAAGACAAAGCAGTAACCTCTCAATCATAAATCTTCATTATGGACTTATCAATATTAGTAATGATAATTACACATTATGTTCTGCTTAATAATGTCTACACACTTTGCCAATTACTTTTACAACAGCCCTACAAAGTTGGTGTGATTATTTCCATTTTGCAGAATATGAAACGGAAGCTCATGGAGGTTAAATAAGTTGCCAGCACCTCTAGCTAGTAAATAATGTAGTCAGGATTGAATACAAATCCAACCAAATCCAAAATCTGTGTTTTCTTACTATGTTGTTTTCTTATTTTAATGAACTTTATTTTGTGTTTTAGAGACTCGGGTTTGAGGGTCCACTCATAAAATATTTATCAAGTGCCTGCTCATAACAAGCACATGGTTGAGCAATATAGGTCATAAAAAGAAGGATTAAAAAGGCTCCCTGCCCTCCAATAGGTCCTGCCCTCCTATTATGACATGTTTTGGCCCGGCCCACGTGTATGCATGCACAACTCGTCTTACTTTTCCCTCATTGAAAAGAAACCTGAAATATGTAAACAAAGTCCAAAATTGCCTTATCAACCATTTGGAAGTTGCCAATGGGTTGTGCAGAAGATATTCAAAGTGCCTGGCTCTGTACATTGAAAAATTGCAAAAATATCATTCCTGACTCACTATTTTATCAAAGTGCTTCGTATCAGACTGCCATTATACTGCATATGTGCTTAGCCACAAAAGAAGAGTATCTTCATTTACGGAAATGAAGAGAGAAATGAAAATTTTTTAGAAGGTTAGTAATTCACAATTTACCACTTCTTTCATGGTAATTGGTTCCATTTTTCATACATTCATTCATTGAAGATTATTAAGCGCTAGACACAGCATGGTCCTAGGTGCTAGCGATATAATGGTGAGCCTTGGGGCCACCATTCTCTCTAAGCTTAGCGTCTAGAAAGAGATATAGTCAAACAAACAGGCAATTGCAATGGAGTGTAACAGAGGTTTTGGTGGGGAAACACAGGATGTTACTGGATCCCAGGGGAACAACCGCTTACCTGGTCCTGAGGTGAAAACACAGGTGATGAGGGAACAGAACATCCTCAGGGTCAGGCAAGGGGAGTGGAGCTGTGCTGCCAGTTGAAGCCTTGTAACTGCAGGGTGAATTCTGGTTTTATCTTCCTAGCATTTTGCAACCTTAAGGCCCTGTAAGAAGAGGGCTTAGAGGATCTGGTGCAGGCTTAGGCCCAAGTCTCTAAGACAGTGCTGCTCGGTCTCTGGTTGTAATACATGCCCAGAAGCCCTCCCCCAACCCTCCCTACCCCCAGTAAAGGACTTATTGCCCAGCTGTCCTACCCCCTCCTGCAGGCCTCAGTGCAGAGAGGTCACGCCCCTTCCCCAGCTACTTATCACGGCTGGGCATAATGGCCCCAACACCCCTACCATTGCAGGGCCACTCTGACTTGTGCAGCAGGGTAGCATCTGGCCTTCATCACAGCTTAGCTCTCCCTCTGCCCATCCCTGCCCCATGTCCACTCTAACTCTCCCTCCTCCACCCCTGATCCCTGTCCCTTCCTGCTGCAGGTCTTTCCAAAGGTGCTGCATAACCCCCCTGCAGACTACACCACAACTTCTACACCTGTTCCCCGGGACCCATCTTGCCCCACTGGTTTTCGGATTCCTTATCTGACAAATAGAAAACTTAGCAGCAGGTGCTCTGGTGTGTTGCCAGCATGAAATGAAACATGGAAAGCCTTCAAACCCTATTGTAGACACCTGCCTTTCCTCACCCAGGCTGTCCCTCCGAGCTCAGCTGGGACCAAGCACTCAGCACGTGAGAAAGATGCTGTCAGTTTCAGGCAAACGGGACTGGAGAAGGTTCTTTCTCAAGTCCCTATTGATTCTCTCAGACTGTCACTTGAAACTCTTTTATAAACACTGACTGGCTTGTTCTGTGTGCCTTTGATCTTAAATGTTCCCACCCATCTTTGAGGACCTTTCATTTTGCATATTCAGAGACTCTAAATTCTATGGTAAATTGTAAGATAAATAAACAAACTGAGAAAATCTTAGTGGCTGCTCACTACAGCATTATTTTCAGTAACAAAACAATGGACATGAGGTAAATGCTATGTAGATTGTGGCATATTCATGAAGGAATATTAAACATCCCTTAAAATTATATTTTATGAGTTTGTGTACAAAATACATTCATCATTTTTTATATAAATAAACCAGTTTTACAAAGCACTGTGTATAATTTGACTACCAGCTCTATGGATAAAGTAATAGATTGTGATGGGGAAATAGATACAAATAATTTAAAAGAACTATAAGAATACACACCAAAATATTAGGAGTTGTCATTGTCATCCATAGAAGCGAGTGGCTTAGTTATTCCTTTATATTTATATGCATTCCCTAAATTTTCTACAGTGAATACATATTACAACACATATACATGTCATTTAAAAATAGAAAAAGTAAAAGCCCAAAGCCATTAAAAAATTTGCCTTGTTCGTTTTCAAACATTGCCCCTAATTGTTTGGTTACCTGGCAGCTTCACCCTGTTTCTTCCCAAGGAGGAAAAGGCAGTGTGGGGTTAGCTGAATTCCGTGAAGTCAGAAGGAAACATCTCTGATGACAGCATCTGCGCCTTAATTGGCTACAAAACAAGCTGGTTAGCCAGGGCCAGACTGCATACTTCTGGACTCGGAATGGGGCCCAAAATTTCTGTTTATGCCTCTGCTACTATAAACAAACACCTAGCAAAGTAAATCAGGTGGCCTCACCCTGAAGTTTTAGAATATTAAACTTAGATGAGTTCTCACATTACTAAAATGCTATTGCATTTAGGAAAACATACCGTCACATGCACTGTTTTCCCCAACCAAGCGGCTCCACTCAGCTGTGCTGCTGCTGAGCCCCTCCGCCTTGCTTGTCTCTTTCCTCCAGTCTGCTGGCCCTTCCTGCAGAGAAGCACCTGGTTCCAATGGTGATCCATCTCCACATGTCTGGTGTCTTTAGGCTTTGATGGGTGCTTGATTGTTGGCTAGGGCTTATTTTTATCCTACAAAAATAGCGAATTGAGTAATTTTTAGCTACTCCTGTTCCAGTTGAGTGAAGATATTGACTTCAGCAATAATTTGGCATCCCTAAGCTCATCATTGATGAATTCTGACTGTGGAGAGGCACCGAACTGAATGAAAGATTTGGGGACAGCTGCCTTTTGAACCTGAAGACCCAGCACCAAGGATTTATGACCTCAAATATCAATCTGGCATATAAGGGAGACCGGAGGCCCTCTTCTGGATCTTTCTAACAGAACCGAAAAAAATGCGTCTCCCAAATTAATTGGACAGGCAAAGAGGCGCTTTGAGCATTTGTGGATTACAGCTGGTAATGTTGTGCAAGAAAACGGTGGGGGTTTTCAAACCATAGGATTAATATGTCTCTTCATATGTAATTAGTGGGTGAATTAATGTATGGTGAGTAACGCTAGGTACAACTGTGGATCTTTGAAAATGATCCTTTACTCCCAGTCAAAAAAGCAGCAGCCCAATTTGAAGCATGATTCACTGGATCTATGCCAAGCCACTCTTTTCAGCCCCCCTCTAATCATGAGAAAAGTTAGCACCTTTTCAACAATTCCTAGCATTCACAAACTCTATTGTATTAACCACACAATACAATCCATCCCCAGCTTTTAGAGACCTTCTGCTGCAGTACCGCAGGCTGACAGTAGAGGTCAGCTGGAGTCAACTCGCTGAGAGGCTGCTCCCACTCTCCCAGCAATTTGCAGTCTAGTGCATTCTTGCCAACGTGTTTATCTGATTTTAGTGTCCCCGCCTATAGCACTATTAGGGTTATAGGTAACTAGAGCTTTCCTGGCACTTACAGTTCAGCTTTGCTTCTAAGACAATGTATTCAGGAGTTCAGCAATCAATTAAGATGCTAGGATTTCACTAATAGATGCATTGGTGCTGACCGAGTGAAACCTGTGCCCAAACAGGGGGGCTCAAGGTGGAATATCTGCTATGTGGGAGGGGAACCTGGCCATAAAACCCAGAATACAACACCGACCCCAAACAGGGGTGTGGAAAATGATTTATATACTACGCGGACCACCTGTAAGGTAGACGACTCGGCAGTCATTAAAATTATTTTTCAAAGGAAGCCTTACATGTTTTGACATGAGAAGATGTCCGTGCTCTATTTTCAAGTGAAAAGAGTCTGCAAAGTATGATCTCATTGCGTGTATATATATATATATATATTCTTTTTAATATGGATTTTTAGAGTCCAGAACATAATAGTAATTATGTTAGGGGAGTGAGATTGTGATGAGTTCCTAAGAATGATGTAAGTTTATATATTGTTTGCATTATTTGCAAGTGTGTATTCTTTTCAAAATTAAAAAAAGTTTTCATTTTAGGTAAAAGAGAAAACGTCACTTTTCTGATAACATCCCAGCTCCTTTCCTCCTTTCCCCGAGTCACGCCTCAGTTACCCTCTGCTCATGTGACAGTCTAGAGGTCCTTTCATTTTTGTCTTCTCAGCTGGAGGGCAAGTAACTCAAGGTCAGGGGCTGAGTCTTGTCTGCTATGTGGCCCCAGTACCTGGCACAGGTCCTGATGGGGACAGGCATCCCAACAATGTCTTATGAATGAGGGAAAGGAATGGAGGATGTGTGGAATCCATACCAGGTCTGGGGTGTGAGCTCTCCTTTCCCCCACGACCCCCACCTAAGTCCCTCCACTGGAGCTGCATTTGTGGGCGTCCTTGTTTCTCATGTGCACGGCCTCAGGGAGGATGCTGTGCTGTCACTAGACAACAGTGTTGCTGTGTGATCAGCCTGGGACATATCTGGGTGAGGCAGGTGCAGGAGTCACAGATGAGCCACAGCCCTCGTGGGCAGGACAGGGTCCAGGGCAAGTTGGAAAGTTGCTCCAGCTGGTTTTCATCTCTGGGTTCCACGGCTCACCCCAGCAGCCTCTAGCTTCTAGTAGATTATCTTTGGACTCTTCCTGCTGCAATGAGAGTGCTTGGGCAGGGTGGGTGCACATAGGTCCATCCACTCCAGAGGGCAAATGGCAACAGGCACAAAAGGATTAAGTATACCAGTTCCCTTAAAACAAGCAACCCTGCCTACTTTCAGGAATTTGTTCAATGAAAAGTCTGTAAAGATATATGTGCATTGATATGGCAACACTGAGGGAAAAATACAGAAATTGCCTCAATGTCTGTCAATAGGGCATCAATTAAGCAAATTAAAGAAATTAAATAAATACTGGAAAACTCCGGGGCATGACAAAGATGATGGCTCTCAACATGTAGTGTGCATAAGAATTAAAAACAGATTCTTTAGTCCTTCTACCGGGCAGTATTTTGATTCAGTCGAATGAGGGGTCCAGGAATCTGCCTTAGCAAAATGCAGCTTGGGAGATTCACTGTACATATGGTGGGCATCCATCTTGGAGAAACACTGATGCAGCTGTATGTGAATGGACATAGAAAGTAACAATTGCAGAAAGAATTGCAGAAAGAAAAAAAAAAAAAATCCATAGCCCGTGCAGGCACAGAAAAATATCTGAAAGAACACAGATCCAAATGTTTGCTGCTGGTGGCAGTATTTAGAGGAAAATGTTTGCAACTAATTCAGTTTAAAATTTTTTGCTTACCTGTGTTTTCTAAATTTTTAACAAGAAGTTTGGGTGGCTCATGTAAAAAGGAAATGATAAAACCCAAAACAAAAAATCACTGTCTTGCTTTTCCGGTAGTCATTGTCACAAGGACAGTCAGACCTGAGCAGTGACGGGGGTGGGGGAGTGGCACCTGGGCTTCTGAAGACCAAGTCTTTGATTCCTCCCTTCTCTCGAGGGTTGAGCAGGGGCCCAGTGCCCCTCACACTCCCCTTCCTTAGAACACAGGGTTCCCAAGCTGAACATGGGGCTTCGGTTATTATTGTTTTAGAAGTGACTCTTTTTCTGAATCACAGAAAAATGAAATTAATAGATTTTTCTCAATTTTTTGTTTTTTCACCTGTGATGCCTTTTTAACACCTGCTATGTGGAATAAGAATAAAGCCTGAGGTGTACAGTAGAAGGTGGTATCATTTAGGCACTTTAAGTTGTACCTACCGGGATTTCCAAGTGATCCCCACATTACAAAAAAGCTCAGACCTTCAAGGTTCTCTGGCATCTGACCCATTTGCCACCCACCAGCATAACAGAAAGAGCGCACATTTTGGAATTAGAAATCAAAACACGAATTCCAGTCTCCACGTTGTCTGAGTAATACAGAAAAAGAAGTGAACTTACCTCCCCGAACCAGTGTTGCCTCTATATAAAGGCTAATTACATGTATTGAAAGAATTTTTATCAGAATCAAATGGGGTGATGCAAATCTCTTGGCTTGTGCTCTGGTCCTGAGTGGGACCTCAGGAATTGTGGAGTCCATTCCTTATCCTCCGGGTCGAGCTCCGCCTCCCACAAGGACAGCATCTCTGCTGGGTTAAAGTTTGCCAAGGTGACGCAGGTGGAAAGCTCTCCACGCCTCATTTGGCAAACTGCAGGTATACCCGTCGGCGCCCGTGCCCTCTCCACCAGCCTCGTCCTTACTTGCTTTATTTTCATCCCATATCTTCCTGTTTATCCAGTCTGGGTGGCTTCTGCAATGAATGATTCTGCTTTCCACACCTCCCCCTTCTCTGCCTCAAGATGTTATTTATTGAACAGGGAAAGAAAAGGAAGTGCTTCCACTTGGGTCTCTCTTGGGGCCCTTTAAGTCTTGGCAAGGGGGAAGGAAGGAGGGAGAAGCAGGCCATTCCCGATTTTCCCAGAAAATCAGCCTGCCTGGAAATGCATCTTCTAATTAGGAAAACAAAGGAAGGAGTCAGTAAATCCCAGGGCTGTCCCCTCCAGGGCCAGGAAAACAGAAGGTGGGATTTAAATGCCAGGGGCAAAGGTATGCTAAATACACAAGACAAAAGAACAATGCAGGATGTGACCAAGAGCCACCTTGGCTTACCAGGGTGGTTTTCTCTTCATCTCAAAGTATGTTTGGTTACCTGAGAAGGTCAGAGAAGAGAGAGATCAGGACCTATCTTCTTGCGGGATCTTCAGGCATTTCTATGCCATTGTCCACCACATTGAAAGCTCTTGGGAACCTCAGGATGGCCATGGCAACTTACAGAAAGGTGTGAGGTTGAGGGAAATGAAGATCTGGGACTAGGTGAGAGGAGTTGAGCCAGAACCTGGCCGGGGTGGAGACAGGCAGGTCTGTGAACCACAAGGAGGGGAGTGGCCTCAGTGCAAAAGGCAGTAAAGAGCTGGTGAAGGCTACAGAGATGTTGGAAAGTGTGCCAACTGGGAGACAATTTTTGAGCGTCACTACTTGACTTTGCAAACGTCAATATTGCCAACAGATTCTGCCAAGTGGGTTATTTTTTATTGTTATTTGCAGTTAACATAGAGCAAAGGGGACTTTTAAAAAAAATATGAACTCACTGGGCCAGAAACCAAAACTATCACCTTGTCAAAGTTCGTGTGCAGCCATTATATATCTTGTCATAACTTAAAAATTTACGCAGGAGAGAGTGTAGACTGCAATGTAATCTGTGATACATGCTTAGTGGCAATGCTCCAAAATGTGCTCATCAATTGTAACAAATGTACCACACTAATGAAGGATGTTGTTAATGTGGGAAGACGTGGGAGGGGTTGGGAGCAGGGCATATGGGAATCCCCTGTATTTTTTATGACACATTTATGTAATCTCAGCATCTTTTTTTTTTCAAATGTATATTTTAAAAAAAAACCTTTGTGCATCATAACCAATTCTTGAATTGATGATTCATAGAGCACTGATTAATATTTTTGCTTTATGTGGACACTTATGTAAAATATTACATTCCTGGAGAGCCTTGCATTAGTGTTATTTAGAAAAAGTAGCCATTCCGTATTTGGATATGAAAAGAAAACCACCACAGCCTTTCCCTCATTATGTTATTAAATATCCTGCAGTTGGCTTTTATTCTCGTTTGATACTTGCTTTTTTTCTGAGGAATCAGCACTTACCTGCACCAGGTGAACACCGGCCCTGTTCTCCTCAAAGGGAGTTATATGCAGACATATAATGAACAGTAGTCAGAAATAGTCTGAGCCACAAGTATTTATGTCTCGTGTCTCCCACAGCTGCAACTGCAGCTTTCTGTTCACACATTCCTTCTTTATATCTTAATAATCCTGATCTGCCTCCAGCCCTCTGAGCCTTGACTAAGGATCCAGCTGGCTTTGTAAGGTCCCTGAAGATGTCTCATCTCACCCCATCAGGAGTTGACGCAACTGGTTAAGCATTCATGTCAAAAAGGGGGACAATGCTAACTCATGGATCTCCCGGGGTGCAGTTTCACACACTGGGCTGTTCAAGGAGGGGTGGGGGAGGTTTCCCTGGACTTTCCTGAATCCTGCCCCTTTAGGGGCTGCTGGCTCCAGCCACACGCACAGGCAACTGCCAGAATCTGTTGCCTTTGTGGCTCTTCTCAGGTCCCAGGTCCAGTGTAATGCTTCACGCCACAGTCAACTACCTCTTAGGACTGAGATGTATTGCTGCATCCCCTAACAATGGCAGGAAGAAAAAGGAATCCCGAATTATGCACATTCTAAAGGCCAGACCCTGTGCTAAGTGCACTGCTTGTCCCATTTCACTTAATCTTCTTGTAAACTTGTTCTTTAAAAAATGAAGGGACCAAGGCACAGAGAGGTTCTTTAACTTGCCAGAGGTCACTCAGAACTCAAAGGGGAAAATGAGGATTTGAAGCAGTCTATCTGCCCTCAAAGCCTTTGAGCTATAACCATTGTTCTCAATGTTCTTTGAAAAGCAGAATCATAAAGATCGTGGATCATGAGAGCTGAAGATGAGGGATCTGAAGTCTCTCCAGAGTCATAGGGCCAGGACTTCTAAAGCTAGTTCTCTTCTATACACTGGCAAAGAGGAATAAATTTGCTTTAAATGCCTGAGGCTCTACATGATATTCTGTCTCCCTCCATTAGGGAAAATGTAATAATGTGCCCAGGGAGGGATCCATTTTACTTTCTATGAAGGCAAAAGACGGGATTGTCTTGCGCCTTACTTGCCAATTAAGGGAGTAAGAGCAGGAGTGGAAAATCTACGGGAAATTTTTTGCTTTTTCATTTGCCTCATGAAATATCTGTTTTATTTATTTGAGAGAATCTGCAGAGACTAGAAAATAGTACATATATGCAATATATATATATATTATATGTGTATGTGTTAGAGGAACGAGTGAAATAAACACAATATAATATGGCAAACATTAAAAGGAGACTAACTCTTATCTGATCATCATTTTACTTTAACAATCTGTTTTTTTGTTTGTTTATTTATTTATTTTTATATTTTAAAAGATGCTTAGATTACATAAATGTTACACAAAAATTACAGGGATTCCCATGTTCCCCTATTCCCACACCTCCCATAACCTCCCACATAAACATCTTTTGTTCATGTGGCACATCACCTGCAATGGATATACACATCCTGGGGCTTTGCCACTAAGCATGTACCATAGTTCACACTGTAGACCACACTCTTTCACACACAGTTCTGCATGTTATATGCTGATATAAAATGACTTATATCTGTCATTGTAATGTCACTCAGGATAATTCCCAAGTCCCGAAAAAGCCCCTGTATTACAACTGCTTTTCCCTCTCCCTGCCCCGAAAGTGTCCAGTGGCCACTGGCTCCAGCTCAATGTTGTAATTTCTTCCATTGCTTGAATCACAATATGTCTATAACAGAATGCCAGTAAGTCCACTCTAGTCCATAGCTCTTCCCCTAATCCTGAGGAGTCTGGGATGGTGATGTCCACTCCACCTTCAAGTGAGAGGGGGCTTATATGCCATGGATAAGATGGATGGAATTATCCTGCCTGCAGTTGCAGACTCTCTCCATTCCCTGGGATGGCTGTTGTCTATCATCATCTCCTCGCCAAGTGACTTGGGTGAGTCCATTGAGCTGTAGAGTAACAACCTGTTTTTAAACTGCACTTTTTCTTTAGCTTTGGAGACCTAGCCACATAATTCTGCTGATCTATTCAACACATACTAGGTGGGATGACAAGCCCTTTGGATGTATGCATATGTAATATTTATCATGCCCGTAGCTTTAGTCACATCTTATTAATTCTCAATGATGGCAGCTTAATGACAATGTCCTATCAGATTACTTTACAGTAGAATTTCAGAAAATTTTTCTTAGAATTTGCTTGATCTTGACCTTCCTTAGAGCCTGAGAAGAGAAAGTTCTACCACTATGGATCTTTAAAAAATGGAAATCAACATTTGAACTATCATTTGTTTCTTATTATTTCTACTTGTGAGAGGATCAAATAAACTGTATTGCAAAAAAAAATGGGATAAAATAAAATAAGCATGTCTTCTTTGGCCTATAAGCAATGTTGCTTAAATCCAATCTTGAATTGGCCTTTTCTTGAGCACAGGGAGAAAAATATTTTTGGTTTACCCATGAACTCTTCCAGGTTTCTTTCCATCAAGCAGGCTGGGGAAATTGCCATGCTGTCCTGCCATATGGAAGAAGTGCAGAGTTAATCAGCTATTGTTCTTTTCTAACACCTGTTTCCAAGAAAGTGGAAACAGTGTCTGGTTCCACAAAGGTTGCCAAGAAAGTTTCAAACTGTACTTCAGGTGGTCTAGCCTCCATTGTATGTTCCGCACCTTCACTGGCTTAGGGGGTAGCCCAGCCCTTTGATCTTTTTTGACTCAGAGGTTTAGAGGCAGGACCAAGATTGGGTGTTCAAATCGAGGTTGAAAACAGAAAGACACCTAGGGTTCCAGCAGTGGTGAGGGCCTATTGTCCCTTCCATCACAGCGCCCTGAAGAGGTGACAGGACCTCTGGAGGCCAGGATATGATTGTGGGGATGTCTTAGTTTTCCAGGGCTGCTCTGACAAATAGCACACAATAGGTTGGCTTAAATAATCAGATCTTATTGTCTCACAATTTTGGAGGCTAGAAGTCCAACATCAAGGTACTGTCAGGCTTTGCTTTTTCCCAGAGTCTGTAGAATTCTAGCAGTCCTCCGTCACACGGCCATCTCTCTCTCCATGTGTCTGCTCCTCTGCTTTCTGCTGACTTCTGGCTTCTACTGACTGTCTGCATCCGAATTCCCTTTTCTTATAGGAACTCCAATCCTAGAGATTAAGGTCACCCTGATTCAATTTAGCCTTATCTAAATAGGAGCTTTGCAGAGATGAGAGCCTATCCACATGAATCCACACCTTTATTAATAACTTCTTTACAAATGGGCTCACACCCACAGGACCAGGGCGTAGGACTAGAACATGTTTTTATGGGGGACATGGTTCAATGCCCAACAAGGAGAACATTGGGAGGCTAGACCCATGCCCTGCAGTTCAGGATGGCCAGGCTCTAAGCATGGCAAGACCCCTAGACTTTAAGGGACCATGTGTACTACACAGTGGACTCACAGAGAAGACCAGTATAGACCGAAGTCTGGGGGAAAGGGGCCCTGCAGAATTATTGGAACAAGGGGCCTTTCAGTTCCTGCATTCTAGAGTTTTATGAGACCACAGGAAGGATTTTACCCTGAACTTCTTCATTTGGTCTCTACAAGCAGAATCTCCTTTAAGAAAACTGGAATTTTCAACAATATCAGGCTACATTATAGCACATCAACAAAAATTTATTGAATTTCAGTTTCCCAAATTATAAAATGTGAATAACTCAATATAACTCTCCAAATCTATTCAAATTAATAACAAGGGAATGTTAGGATTCTTAGCATAGTGCCTGGTAGAGAAGTAAAAGTTTTTCTACCTCGAAGCAAAAAATCACCCAGAAAAATCCTCTTACCTTTTTATTGTAAAGTAAAAAACACAAATAAAGAAAGTTATACAAAACAAATGCATAGCTTAGTAAGCCATTATAAGGGAACTCTCCTGTAACCATTACTCAGGTCAAGAAAAAGGACTTTGCCTAGAGCTCTCCATGTACCAATCCCAATCATAAACCCCTCTGTCTCTTTAAAAGTACACATCAACCTACTTTTATGATAATTCCTTCCTTATATCATTTTAGACTTGAAGTATCTTTTTAATTCTCTTTCAATTTATACATTCCTTCTACATACCTTTCTTTTCCTTTCAATTTATCTGTTGAAGAACCCAGACTGTATGAAGAGTTTCCCACAGTCTAGGTTTGCTGACTGCATACTTGTGATGCAGTTCAACACATTCCTCTGTATTTCCTACAAATTGGCATCTGGATCCAAATGCCTGATCAGGCTAATGGCAGCATTAGAGGTAGTGTTGATAAGGAGCTTATTAAAAAGATCATTACAAGGGTTCTACCCCAGACTCATTGGATAATAAGCCACATTTTAAAAGAAATCCACAGGAAGTTCTGGTCATGGTAGACAGCAACAAAAAAAGGTGCCCCAAAAGTTCCTTCCTTCCTCCTTATAACACCTGAAAGGGAGATAATTGGTCAGAAAAAGACCTATTTTCCCCACTCCCCTTCACCTCGGAATTGTACAGTACTGTAAATAATTTTACAATTGTTACATTTACCCTCTAATACTTCCTCCAAGATAGCTTATTGCTTTCCCTTCTCCTCATCTTTTATATTGGAGATTTTAAGCCATTAAAATATGGCATAATAAAACTTAAGCCCTATGAAACAGCTGTTGAAGCATGAGGCCCATGCTTCCTCTGCACAAACTTAGCACACATACCTTCTTTATAAAAAAGACTCAGTGTGCTGTGGGGAAAGCGTGTTGGTACCAGGGCCAGGAGAGCTGAGTTCCACTCTGCCATTTACCTCCTTGACTCTCATTTCCTTTTAGTGGAATGTGGGGGTTGGACTCTTCTAAAGTCTCTTCCAGTTAAAAAATTATATGAATTCAGAGTTCCACTTCTTGTTAACACACAGATTAGTTAACACAGTACATAGCAGGGGCTCAGTTCATGAACTGAGATAGGTAGAAACTTAGTACATTCTCTACTGCACCTTCCCCTCCAGCACAAAGCATACTGTCACAGCACGTGGTCAATAAATATTTATTGAGTGGATGACTCCCCCATTTGCACTCAATTAGTACAGGTAAAAATTGTGTCATGGCTTGAAGTCACAAGACTATTTTGTTTGTTTTGGCCCAGATTCTGGGTAGTTGAGCTGTCTCATAGTAGGTATTTGATAATCCTGCAGAGTGGGTCATTAAATATTTTTGAACAATAATATGGTATATCACAAAAGTTTCGTTTTCCTGAAGTTTATAATTCCTCTCTTTCCTAGATTACTTAATTTTCTGTATACCTGTTACCTGTTCATTCTCAAATTCCTATGATTGGAAAAAGAAAATTACTTTGTGTAAGTTTAAGAGAGTAAGTGGAATTTCCCAGTTATGGATGTGGAAAGGACCATGTATTAGTCTTCTATTGCTGTGTAACAAATTATCACAAACTTAGAAGCTTCAAAAAGCATACTTTTGTTTTCTTACAGTTCCCATGGGTCGGGAGCAAAGGTGTGGCTTAGCTGGGCCGTCTGCTCAAAGTCCCACAAGGCTGCAATCCAGATGGTCACCCAGAGGTGTGCTTTTATCTGGAGCTCAGGGTCCTCTTCCAGGCCCATTCAGTTTGTTGACAGAATCTAGGTCCATGTGGTACAGGACCGAAGTTTCCATTTTCTTGCTAGCTGCTGGCCAGGGGTTACTCTCAGCTTCTTATACTCAGGTAGCCCTCTCTTCAACATGACTGTTTGTTCCTTCAAGACTAATAGAAGAATCTCTTTCTTCAGTATGCTGAGATAATGTAATGTAATTGTGGGAGTGACATCCCATCACCTTTGCCATATGACATAACCTAAGCACAGGAGTGCTATCCCATCGTATTCACAGGTCCAGCTCACACTCAAGTGGAGTGGATTATGCAGGATGTGTACACCAGAGCATGGGAATCTTGGGGGTCATTCTATAATTCTACCTACCACACACAATGATGAGAATGGCCTGAGGGCCATATGGACACATCAGAACCTGCACTCACCTGTGCTTCTTCCAGAATATGTGTTGTCTTTATCTCCATGCCTGCATAAGAGCTTGTCTTGGTGACAAGGGACATAATTCCTGGAAATTTGGGGCTTATATCAGCAGCTTCAGAACCAGAGGAGCAATTGACTTTTCCTTTCCAATTAGAAAATCCTACTGAAAATTCTGATTGGCTCTGATAAGGCTGACAGCCTGTCACCATGCCAGGGCTGGGGAACCATGGCTGACCTAACCTGTAGTCATGGGGCAGAACTGCTGCAAGAAAAAGTGGGGTAAAACTAATTGTCTCTATATTAGAAGACACTGAATCACCCAGGGTTTTGACATTCTTTTAGAGTCAAACTGAAAATTTCGGAAATCAAATATATCAAATCTCACCAAAGCAACTCCTTGCACTTAATTCCTTAGTTTAGTGGATGGAACCATTCATTTCCAATGTTCTCCCAGTTATCCCAGAAACCAGTTTTTTTCTTCTTGTTCTCCAACACAATCAATCACCAACTTCATTTCCCTACCACCTTTGTGGTTGGGCTCATTAAAAGTGAACTCTAAGGTGAACTTTAGCATACAGGGTGTTTATTAAGTACTGTCGTTGGGACCAGCACCTATGGAAGGAGGAAAGGGGAGCAGGAAGGGACAGACGAAGAAGTGGAACAGCTATGCATGGCCACCATCAGACTTGACCCATGGAATGGGCAGTTCTGGGGCTAGAATGGACCTTCAAAATTGACCCAAGTTGGGCCAAGAACCAAGACTGACCAGTCACTACTTTAGGACACTGGAAAGGAATATGCCCTAGGACAAGGCTGTTTTCTGAAGCCCTCCCAAAAACAACTAGAGCTGAAGGGTGTCTACCAACAGCCCTTCTAGCAGTGGAGCCCCAAGACCTCCCTTAAAGGGGGATGTGGTCATGCATTGCAGAGTCATCACACTCTGTCAGTCTACTCCAAGAAAGTCTACCCTAGTACAGACCATTATACCTTTATTCTTCACTCTCTTGTCTACTGGATTCCTTCTCTGGCAAATACAAAGTCTTTTCTGCTATCACATTGAACCACAGTTCCAAACTCTTCATGGCTCCCAGTTCTCTACAGGATCAAGTCCCTAAACCTTAACTAAGTTCTAAGACCCTTTATAATAGTTTGAGGATTTTTTCCACTTTATCTTCAACTTTATCCATCATAATATCCAGTTACTGTTCTCTAAGCACCTTATGGTGTTCATAGGAGGAAGATTTCACTGTGTCAGGAACTGTCTACCATAGAGTAAGTGGACTCCAAGGATGACTGGGGGTGTGGAACAGGGCACCAGCAATATCCGAACTTCCCCATCTTTATTATAAAATTGTGAATTTTATCTGTCTATATTCTCCACACATTTACTTTTACACCTCATGGGCTATCTTAGTTTGCTAAGCTGCTAAAACAAATACCACATAATGGCTTTGCTTAAACAACAGTAATTTATTGGCTCATGGTTCTGGAAGATAGAATTCCAAACTCAAGTGGTCAACAAAGCCATGCTTTCTCCCTGAAGTCTGTAGTATTCTGGTGCTGGCTTGCTGTAATTCTTGGGGCTCCTTGGCTTGCATCTCTGCCTCCCATCACATAGGGACCTCTCTCTCCTTGTGCCTGCTCTTTCCCCTAATTTCTCACTTCTGGCTCCTACCTGTGGCTTTATCTGACTTACTTCTCTTTAGGGAATAAGGTTCCCCCAGATTCAGTTGGACCACACCTTAACTAAAAATAACATCTTTAAAAGGTCCTAATTACAAATAAATTCTCACCCACAGGAACATAGATTAAGATTAAGAGCATGCCTTTTGTGGGTGTATGTAACTCACTCCACCACACAGGTACTCGACAAATATTCATTAAAAGGACATCTGAGAGCCAGAAGAATGCCTCTTAATGTCGGAGGTGTCTTGCTCTCTCTGCCAGTTATTTGCATCCTCTTTCTTCAGTCTTCCTACTTTTGTCTCCCACAATACTACTTTCTGATGATTGACCACCTAACTCTCTGACCAACCTTTTCAATCCTCCATTGCCAGATTATCCCCCTCTTCTTTATCCATACAAGTTGTCTTTCTCCTACAGTTACCCTAGCCTCTTTGCCTTGTCAAAGTGTAGGTATTATTTGACCTATAAATGCCATTCGTCCATTAAACTCGCTTTCTCTGAGGGCTACATGGGGCCCAGCCTAGTTCTAGGGTGCAACTGCAGCACTTAAGAGGTTACCTTCTACTGTTTGCAGATCCACAAAAAGAAATATCATAGCAAGGTGGTGACAAAACTAAAAATAAAATGTAGTGATAAAATTAAGGAGATTAAAAAATAAAAGTCAAGAAGGATGGGGGAATCATTAAGAGGGTGGGTAGGTTAGGTGCCTCCTTGAGTAAAGATCTATCTTCATTTCAGAGCAGAGAAAACTGAAGTTCAAAGCGGGACCTGTCCAAGGTCGCTCATTTAGGAATTAGAAGAGATGGCATTTGCTGCTATGCCATGTCACCCACGCCATTGGAGGCTGGCGAGGGACAGGTATGGGTTCAAGTCGTCTATGAAAACATAATGTCAATTAACAATTTATTGCTCATATTTAAATAAGATCAAGAAGCATTTATTGGTCCAAATGATTAAAAAAACCTGATCATTTCATAGTGAGCTTACCTGCCACTAAAAAGAATGAGAATCAGAAGGAGAAGGAGCCTGAGAAGAGTTCAGTCCGTTTTGGACATAAGGCCTAACAATCAAGTCGAAGGAAGCCCTGTTCTGCCTTGACAAGGTAATATGTGCGTAATATGATCTCCAATCTCCTCTACATTTGCTGTATTCTGGTATTTGTGGTTGCAAATGTAGCACAAAAAGTCCTTTAAGAAACTAAGCTTCCTGGTTATATGATATTGATTAGGTTTTTATACTTTCTGTCATATAATTTCATTTTCAGGCCCATAAACTATGTTGAACCCAACCTTGGCTGTTTCAAATATAATGAGACTTCGGCAAAACCTTAAAAACGATTCTGGTTTTCTTCAGTAGCATTTTGTGATGGCAACACCACCTTAGGTTTAAAAACGTTTTAGGTTGGTTTTGTTGGATGATTTCCTAAACTGGTATACATAGTACACATTTTCAACCTGGTACCCATACCTCCCCTCCCCGTACCCACAGACACATAGGAGCGCCAGGGCATGCCTGGCCAGTCATTAGCTCCCAAATATAATACTACATGAAGTAAGTTCAATGTATTAACGGTGTTTGCTGAGTTTTCTTTTAATTTCATGGGCATTGAATATTTCATTTGAATTTCCCTACCGGGAAAAATCATACTTAAACGAAGTGAAAGGAGAGAGGTGAGAGAGCGAGTCCAGCTCCTCCCAGCAGGTAACGTGTGTGCTTCCTTCCCAGGGCAACCCCTGTGTAATGTACCTCAAGCCATTACAAGGAGGAAGCGGCAGGCACAGTTCACCGGAGGCTAGGTTAGGAAAGGCAGACAGGCCAGGGTGGGGGCAGGGAGGTTTGTTTTCCAGGCTGCGCTTTGATTTGTTTCAGCATCGTGTCCACCTATAGTCTGGCTTTCTCCTGCTTGACCTGTTGAGCCCCTAAACTCTCAGCGGGTTCAGGGTGAGTTCCCAGGTCACACGCCTCACTAGTTGTACAGAGAGACATCTGCATCACACAGAGAGAGAGAAGGACAGAAGTGTGAGACCCACCCCCAGAGACCAGAGGCACGTGCTATAATCCAGGTTCTTTTCCTGCAGCCAAGGAAGACCTTGCCTTTGAGGTTTCATCACATAGAGGAGATTCTGACCTCCAGGGAAGGCAGGGTGAGGCCTGAGCCACAGAAGCCGCCTTCCCCCTGGCACAGAGAACCTTGAGGCTTACTCCGCTTCTAACGTATGAGCTGCTGACAGTGCTGCCAATGTCTGAATTAAAGTTTATGTACTGACTCTCGGCGCTAAGAGAGAACTTGAGAGTCAGGATGTGAAAGTTCTTTTTCTTTCCATATTGAAGGTAATTACAGCCGCGCCCTGTTCCCAGGCTGCTAAGCCACGGAGAGCTGGTCCAGCATGAGCAGAGCTATTTATTGCTGCCCAGGTGAGCTCCATGCTGAGAGAGCTCTGGCTTTGCAGAATGGATGGTGCTAAATCACTGAGCAAACAAGAGCACAAATCATGCCGTTGGCTTCATGCTAAGACCCAACCTTCTCTCAACTCCTCATTCAACCCATCCCCAAGTCCTGAATTGAGAGCACTTCCCCAAAACATCTCAGCAGTATTGCCCTCTATCTTGATCATCACCTCCATTCTCGTCCTCCCACCATCATCCCAAGAATGGAGGCGGAAGTGGCTTCCCAACAGGTTGTCTGGGCTCCTTTGTCTCCCACTGCCCACCCGGCCACCTCATCGCTGTCCATCCCCTCCTCACTCCCACAATCTGGACACACTGGCCTTGCCTGCCTTGGGGCCTCCACCAGTGCCTCTGCTCTAGCCCACATGTTCTCAACTTTAGCTGACCATTGGGCTCACCTGGGGAGCTTTAAAAAATATGGGTGCCCGAGTCTGCCCCCAGGGATTCTGATTTCACTGGTCTCGGGTGCAGCGTGGATGCATGTTTTAAAAGCGTTCCAGCCTGTATAACATAGTGAAACCTCATGTAAAACACGAATATGGGTGCTATTGCATATATAAAATATAAATATATATATATTTATATTTTTACAAAATATAAATACAAATAAACTAGAGAGAAGGAATCAGAATAGCAGCTACGTACATCAAGGAAAGCACAGAGAGATTGAGAGGGGATGAGTTTTGTTTGGTTTTTAGTATTATTATTATTACTGAAATAATGAAAATGACTGAAGTGATGAATACACAACTATGTGATTATACTCAATACCATTGATTATACACTTTGGATGGATTTATGCTTTTTAAATCTGTATCAATAAAATTGATTTGTAAAAATAAAAAATGCTACAGGGATTTGAGTGGGCAGCAGGAGCTGAGAACCACTGGATAGGGACACACCTCTCCAGGCGTCCTGCTCCTGCCACACTTTAGAGTCTTGTTCAGTGTCACTTCCTCGAGGAAGCTTTCCTGAGTTCCCCAACCAAATCTTGAGCCAGGTGTTAATCTCTCAGTGTGGTCTTTGCCTCCATGACCCTTCTCACGATGTATAATTAACCACTTTCTGTTTCTCCCTCCCTCTGTCATCAGGGACCATATTAGCTGCTGAGGTGTAGACAGCAAGGATGGGCAAGCTGGGGCCCTAAAAAGAGACTAAACATGGCCTCCAGTGACATGTGCCCAACAGGCTGCAGCCACACTGCATTTGCTTTAATCTGAAAATGACATTTTAGCAATCAGTTAATATTGACTTTTCCAGAAAATGTGCCTGTTCTATATCATGGCCTCACCTGCCCCATAGCATGCCAATCGGCACATGCACCCACTTTGGGGAGGTGTGCCCTTTAGAGGGTAACCATCCTGCTCGGCCGCTAAGATGGTTGGGGAGAAGGGATGGGCTGCTTTTCAAGGCGAAGCTGGTATTGTGACTTCAGTTTGAATCTCTAGACTAATAAATACCTGGGTTCAAGTCCTGTCTCCCATAGGTACTGTGTTGTATGGCTTTGATCAAGTCGTTGAATCTTTTTATGCCTCAACTCTCTCATCCATAAAGTGGGTGACATGGCAGCAGAGCTTGTAGGTAACTCTTGAGGGGATTATTTGAATCAGTTTTCCTAAAGAACTCATCCCACTGCCTGGCACTTAGGAAACCCAATCAATGCCAGCAGTTTGGGGTGGGGAAAAGCCCCTGCCATAGGCAACAGCCCTTTCGAATCCCACTGAGGCTGATATTACCAGCAGGGTGGCATGAGCAAACAATTCCTTTTAATGTTTCTGATGCTGATTAAGAATGGCCATTCTGCTCTCACAGTTCAAAGGGAGAGGGCAAAGCTGGCAGGATGTGGCCTTCCACCTGCCATTCTTCTCTCTCTGGATCCCACTCGGGAGGCATCAAAGTTCATTAAAGGGGTGTCACCTGAGGCATTAGATGATACCTGCGGTTTCCTCTCTTTGTTCCCTCCACCCGGTGTCTGTTACACACACCCCACACTCGTCACTAAGCCTTTGATTTTTTTCAGACCATGTGGGACAGATTCTGCAAGATGCAAGTGTTCTGGAGTCAAAGTTGGTGAGCATCATGTTTACAGCGAAACATCATGTTTGGGAAGGGAAGGGAAAACCAGACCCCCGTGTTATATAGAATACATGCAGACCCCAACATTTTGACTCTTTCCCACCAAAAAGGTTTATTTATTTATTTAACTTTTAAAAATGTAGTAACACATAAACAAACCAAAATTTCCGATTTTAACCACTTTCAAGAGGACAATTCAGTGGTATTCATTACATTCACTATATTGTGCTACCATCTCCACTATTGATTACTCTAATTTTCATCACCTCAGATAGAATCCCTGTACCCATAAAACAATAACTCCCCATTCCCCCTCACCCAGCCCCTAGTAACCTGTAATCCATTCTCTGTCTCTATGGATCTATTTTGTTTATTTCATATAAGTGTGATCATACAATATTTATCCTTCTGTGTCTGGCTTATTTCACTCAACATGATGGCTTCAAGGCTCTTCCATGTTGTCGCATGTAGCAGGACTTCATTCCTTTTTTACAGCTGAATAATATTCCATTGATTAGATATACCACATTTTGCTTATCCATTCATCTATTGATGGATGCCTGGGTTGTTTCCACCTTTAGCTATTGTGAAAAATGCTGCAAAAATGGTTTGTTTTTACAGTTGTCATCTTGCACTGTTCAAGTGAAACCTGGGAAAGGGGCCAAGTATCAGACAGACAAGTATTTCGAGGGGTAAGCACTTGTGCCACTGGCAGCATGTGGGCACGTGGGGTCATGTGTGTGTGCTGAGATCCGTGCGGCTGGTTTTCTCTGGAACCACACTCCAAGGCTGGGACCCCAGTGCAAGCAGTGTAGTTGGGAAGTGATCCCAGGAGATACTAGTGGGAAAATTGGGACCTGAGACAGGCAAGGAAGCTAAGGAAAGGTCTGCTCTCAAGCCACGTCACTGTGGGCTATCGTAGTTCAATCTCTCTGGGGAACCGTGGGAGACAGTGCAGAACATGCTTAAGAATTTGATTTATCCACAAATCTCCTGCCTGTCATTGTTTCTGGCTCTGGCCTGGGGCCCAGAAAGAAGCCTCAAGGCAGACACTCACCTTTATCAGCAGCAATCACCTTCGGCCTGGAGAGGTTGCCAGGGGTTTCGGCACCTGCTACAACCTAGGGGTGGATGGATATATTACACATTGAGTTTGGCCCAGATATTTCCTAGGCGTATGCAAAAAAAAAAAAAAAAAAATAACAACACAGAGTTTGCTCTTGCAAGTGGAGCAATCAGCCTGTGAGCAGAGAATGAAGCTACCTGGGTCTCTCCTCCATCAAAGATCAGCAGAATTATAGCCTGCTTTTTACACCTGGGCCCGTTGGAGCCATAACTCTGACTTTTGAGCTAAAAGAAAACAAATCTCAGTTTAACATGATATCAAGGAAATACTTTACTTTGTGCCAAATCCTATTAAGTATATAATAGGATATATATATATTTATATATATATATTTCTGAAACCAGGACCTCAAAAATCAAGGTCAAAGAAACATCACAAGGGTCATCATGAGAGGAGAGAAGAGCTCTGTTTCCTGGTCATACTTCTCTGGAAGCTGCTGCAGCAGGGTCACCACCCCTCTGAGATCTCTCAGGTCTATGGGACCCCTAAGCAAAGAGACAGTACACTGTGCCTACCCAGCTGTCACAAAGACGAAGAAGAGCCTGCAGCTCACACCCGCAGCTCACACCCGCAGCTCCTAGTGACTGATTGGCAGCTTCCCTGATGGTAACCTTTCTAAGTCTTCTTGACTTTCCTTAATTCCCCAACAATTTTTGGGAGAAACAAAGCTTCTTTCCTATATTTTCTAAAATTTTTCTTTTTAAATTCACATATAGTAAAATTGACTTTTTTTTTCTTTTTGAGCATAGTTCCGTGTTAACACATAGGGAGATTCATGTACTCTCCAGCAAAAACAAGATGCAATCCCACTGCTTTTTAACACTTCCTCTATCTCCAATAAACATTTTTCCCTCTTTATTTATTTTACTATATCTTAGAAAAATATTTAAGTGACTTAACGGACCTGGATTTGTCCTGATGTTATCATTTGGGATGCCAATGAAGTTGGTATTTCCCTAATAAAAGTAAATTGTTTTTAAAAAAATAATTAAAAATATAAGCTCCAAATATGACAAAGTTGTGAATTGGGGGGTGGGGGGAGGTCAAATGGCAGAATTGTAGGTAAAGAATTTTTTCCCCTTTCCTGAGAGCAATATGTTCCACACAGAACCACCTGTTTGTTTGATTGAATGGGCTGTCATCTGGGTGGGTGGGGGAGAGGTGTTACTATCTGACAGAGGGAGTTTAATATTTCAGAGTCAGACTACTTATCAACCCAGGCTTCTCTGTGCTCCCAGCTTCAGTTGCAGAGGCAGCCAGGGAAATTCGGAACACAACGTGCTGTAGAACCAGGCCAGGCTCTGACAAGGGCCACTGACAAGGGCTTCTTCACCAGAACCTCTCATGCAAAACCAAGATTTTATGTGACTTGAAAAACATGATGCTAACAGAATGCATCATACATTTTGTGAGATATGGTTGCCTGTAAAATAGAATGGAAAATTCTTTTCCTCAGAAAGACAAAATGTTTATCTTGTCTAATTATTTGGTATTCTTTCTTCTTGACATTTTAAATTTGAATTCCTGTCTTCACCAAGACTTAGGTTTACAATTCTAGTGTCAATAGAAAGAAAGCTTAAACTCTCTATTTTAACTGTCTTTGGCCAAAATAGCCCTACAAAAGAAACCTTTAAAGGACTGAGTCACTCTTTCAGGTTGTGATATTAAAAATAATCCAGCTCATCATATTCCTTTTGTTCTATTCCTTGTAGGAAGTTTCTGCAAATTAATTGAGGAAGCATTAAATGAAGAGAGAGCTGGGCTGTATTCAATCAGCTTCACCACTAAGTTCTTCCTTCAGTCTTGTGAAGGTCGCCCAATGAGAATTTCACTTTTCTATGTAGAATGAGGGGTTTGGCTGACATTATTTTTAAGGTCTTTTCAGTCTTTAATCTCATCTTCTTCTTCCTTTCTCCTCCTCTCATTTCTCTCCATCCCTCCCTCTCCCTCCTTCCTTCTTTTTCCCCTTTCCCTCCTCCCTTCCCCTCCCCCTTTCTTTTCTCCCTCCTCCTTCCCTTCCTATGAACAGCAGGTAGCATTTGTGGAGTGCTTTCTTCACAGAGACCTGTGTTATGTACCTTATGTGCACGACCCCATCTAATCTTTTTTTTTTTTTATTTTTTTTAAAGCTGTTGAAAGGGACTTTATTTTAAAATTATGAACTGAAACGTATATTACATTGAAAGAAAAATTTGTTTTTTAAAGGTAGTGTAGGTAAATCGATAATTCTGTGCAGACCTTTTCCCCATAATTTCCTGATTGTTTACTGAATGATTAGAACACTTCAGGTTTTGTTTCAAGGGAATAATATCTGATATTCTGGACATCAATTTGGCTGTTCTCGAGTGCAGAGGGATTGTGATGAAGGTGTCCATATATAAATACCTCCTTTTCTGACATATTGTAATTTTTTAGATATTATTTGACATAAAATCAAACTCAATCTTATAAAGAAACAGAATCTACATATAGAGAAATGACAACAAAGGAACTCAGTGTACAAATAACTCCCAGCCTCCAAATTTTTCTAATGGCATAGGAAGGATCTTGGCAACACCCAGAAGAGAAATAGGGACCTGTAGTGTCCCCAAGGTGACAAAGAGTGACTCAAATGTTTACAAGATATCATGGGGAAGATGATGGTTCATAAAAGTCAAGGACCTAATCCATTAAGCAGTGTGTACTGCCCTCCATTATATGCACACTTGATTATAGTCAACAACAATGAAGAAGCACAAAAAGAAGACCACTTTAGAGAATCAGATAATTGCAGAGCTACATATTTGTCTCTCACCATCCTTTTTCTCTTAATATATATTTTTAGTGATGTATATCAATCATACATCTAGACTTGGGTCTAGAGCAGAAATCAAGACTTTAGAAAATAAAGGGGCACAACACCTTAAGGTGGTCCCATACACACATCTCCACTAGAAAATTGAATTGTGATTCATTTCCAAAATTAGCCAGGACATCTTTGAAAAACGACTAATAACTGTTATCCATAGCTCCACTTGGGTGTACAATTCTTGACATCCCCACCATTTTTAAAACCAATCTGTTTTACTAACCCATCTAATCTTGATGCTTACTGGGCAGAGAGGACTTAGAGCCCCTGGTTTCAAATGGGGAAGTCAAGGCTCAACGTGAATCATGTGCTCTAAATCGCACAGCCCATGAGTGAAAGGGAAAGATGGAAAGGAAAGCTGGACCCTGTGTGCATATCCATTCTGCTTTACTGCCACCCCTTGCCTTTCAAAAACAAATATCATAAAGGAAATGACATTCCTCAGCCAGGGACTCCAGCATCATTTATTTTTCTAAGGTGTCTCAGGCAACTAATGTACTTCTGGCTTAGAATGAACTCTTTGGGAGTAGCCCCCACCTGTGGGGAAATTCTCCCAGCAAGTTCACACGGCTAGGCCTGCAAACCTCATGTCTGCAGCCACTCCCCAAGAGACAGCTCTCCGGATGCTCGGTCGACTAAAAAGCCACCAGGAGAGGCTGGTACTCTGAAGCCTGCCGCCCACAAGGGTTTCTTTAGTTTGGAAATGGGTAAAGAGAAAGCAAATGGTCCAAACTCATTTCACAAATGGAAAGCATGCAACTGGGACAGAATATTCATTCCTCTGTATACACTTTTAGGGACTAAGAGATAATGTAAGATTCATCCATGCTGCTGCTTAAAACAGTAATCCATTCATTCCCAAAGTGGTACATTATTCTATTGGATGAACGTATACATCTTCTCTAGTGTTGTTGGCTAGTTGGGTTGCTTCAGTGTGGGACTATTACAAATAGAGCGGCTGTGAGCATCCTTGTATGTGTCTTCTAGTGAACATTTGTGCAGATTTCTGTTGGGAATATATTCAGGGGTGAAATTGTGATGTCATGGAATTTGCATATGTTCAGGTTAAGTAGATACCATCAAAGAGGTTTCCAAGTTAGCTGTATCAGTTTACACTCCCCCCAGCAATATGCTAAAGCTCCCATGGTTCTTATAACCCACCACTTAGCCCTAAGCCTCTCTTTCCTGGGTAGCCTCAAAACGTGTCCCTTTTCTCACTCATTGACACCTTCTTCTCCTGGTTCCTCTTTGCTGGGTTCTCCTATTGGCCCCCTCTGTGACATCTTGTCATACCCAGACTTGTCTTGGTTTTCTAAGTCTAGACTTTTTTCCATATTTCCTTGATTCAGTAGTTTTCTTAGTTCTAGGATGACTTTTTCCTTGCCATCCTAGTATACCTATCTCAATTTCTGTTAGCTAAGAATGAGTGGTTATGAATTAATCAGATAAATTATTGAGGGGATATGGAATAGTCTTAAACGTTTAGGGCATTCACCTTGGATAATAGTTACATCCCGTTAAGACTTAGAAATACTAGGAGGTCAAATGGGGACTTTGCCCATGTAAGAGACCTTTACAATGCTTCTCAAAGTCATGACAAATACGCAGCTTACTGTCTTAGGCATGAGTCATTTCTGGGCATGGAGGAAGAGTTCATGGATTTTCACTCTCCCCAGCTCTGAATCTCTTGTTCACATTGACTGACACATTCATATTCATGCATCATTTTACCATGTTTCATAGCAACATGGTATGTCCAAAAGGCTTCATCCAGATGTCCAAGAGGCTTCAGATAGAGTGGAATGCTATTAACACAAGAAAAAAATCTTACTGCAGTGTGGCAGAGTTGCTTAAATTCCTTGCAAGTCCAGACAATTATGATCATCAAATGCCCTGTATGTGTGAATTAATCCTGGAAAGTAAGGGAACTATAGAGAGAAACAGAGACCTTCCCTTAAAAGCTCTGGGGGCAGTTTTCTTGACAGATGACTTAAAAACCATACATTGAGAATCCACTGTGTGCAAATCTAAGAGAACAAAAGCATGGGGCAAGGGACAAAGAACTGACATTGGTGTAGGCCCTGCATGTAAAGCACATGGCAAAATTATTTGCAAGTATCATCTGTTTGGCCCTCAGGTAATAGCTATACATTGGTACCATCCTAGGGTGGTAACTAAAGTACAGAAGGGTTAATTAACTTATCCTGGATCAAGGACAAGTTGATCCAGGAGCTGGGGTTTGAATGATGGTCTGTCTTGCTCTGGAATCCTTATTCTTTACTCTAAATATTCACTGCTATTCAAAAGGATTTGAGGGAAGATTCCCTGAAATAAATGGAATGCTATTCAACAAGAATACATTTAAAATCTTTTATTTTGGTTTAACAGCCCTCCCCCCCACACACACACAATCATACAAATACAGGGTTAGGAAGACTTCGTGTAGATAACATTGAGCCATGGCCATTGCACTGGATTGAATAGTGTCCCCCAAAATTCACATCCACCCAGAACCTCAGAATGTGACCTGATTTGGAAATAGGGTCTTTGCAGAAGTCATTAGTTAAGATAAGGTCATACTGGTGTCTCCTCCTTAAGAGGAGAGGGCACAGAGATACAGAGAAGAAGGCCATGTGAAGACAGAGGCAGAGGCTGGAGTGATGTTGCTACAAGCCAAAGAATGCCAAGGATCACCAGGAGCCATCAGAAGCTAGGAAAAGGCAAGGAAGGATTCTTCTCTTGAGCCTTCAGAAGGAGCCTGGCCTTGCTGACAACTTGATTTCAGACATCTATCCTCAATACTGTGGAAGAATACATTTCTGTTGTTTCAAGTGAGCCTGTTTGTGGCAATTTGTCATGGCAGGCTCAGAAAACAAATTTCAAAAAATTCGTGTGTGCAAACTTGACACACATGAATTTAAGTATATGCAATTAGCAATCAAAAAAATAAAGGCAGAGAGAATTAAATTTTTAAAAAATCATTTCTATGATTAATTTTATTTACTTCTTATTAGTAGAGTGTTTATTTGCCTGATTTTTTTTCAAAAAAGTGTGATAGGTATGTTCACATAAGAAATATTTATTAAATAATGGGGTTTGCTATCATGCTTTATTTTCAACTTATGCGGAAATTCTTAGAACATATTTGTCATGTGAAATGAGGTCCTACTCTATTGCCATCCCAGCCAGTTTTATCAGTAGTACTTTCACAAAGCCATACTCTCCCCTGAAACTTATAGAGTAATGCTTTAGCATGCAACATCTGTTGTCAAAAGATTTGTTTCCCACATGTATCATTTAATCGTTCTTGGGCAAGAACTTCTTTCTGAGTCCCAGTTTACTGATCTATCAATGTGAATAATCATAGTTCCTAACTGACAGCATTGCTATGAGGATTAAAAGTGAAATGTTTAGCACAATGCATGAGACATAGTGCCCAGTATATTTTTGCTAATGCTGTCACTCCATTTGGAGTTTCATATCTGGTTCCAACATCTACACATTAACAGCTAAGAACAGCCCTGAACTGCCTCTGGAAAAGGTAAGGGGAGATCGGTACCGGTAATCCATCCCAGTGGCTCTAAGAAACAGAAAAAGACTGGTATGTTATAGGACAGGAGAGAAGAATGGTTGTTTTATTTTGTTATTCCTTCCATTATCTAACAAATCTTTCTTCAGGGTCCAAGGCATGCCAGGCATGTTCTAGGAACAGTAGATAAAATGGTGAATGTCTTGCTATTGCCCCTCAAGAGACTTACATCCTTGTGGTGGAGACAGACATAGAACAGCTAAGCAGACAAACCAAAAGATTGCAAATTATAAGTGTCATGAAGAAGCCAACAACAGGCTGAGACTTAGAATAACAAAGGGGTGGACTGTGTTAGGCAGTGTAGGCATGAAAGACCATATTGAAGAGGTTACATTTAATCAGAGACTTGAGGCTGAAACGTGGATGGAAAGCATTCCTGGTTTCCATGCAAAGGCTCTGAGTGGCAATGAGACCAGGCTGTTGAGGAAGCTGAGAGAAGAATGTGCACAGTGAGTGAGGTCAAATAGTGGTGTCAGGTGGGATTGAGAAGATTTGACAGTACCCATGTGCGGTGTGAAGTTTGGATTTTAATTTTAGTGCAATGGAAAGATATCAAATGAATTTTTAAAAATTATTTATTTATTTATATATATTTAAAGATACTTAGATTATACAAATGTCACATAAAAAATATAGGGGATTCCCATATGCTCCGCTCCCCACACCTCACACATTTTCCCACATTAACAACATCCTTCTTTAGTGAGGTACATTCATTGCAATTGATGAACACATTTTGGAGCATTGCCACTAAGCATGGATTAAAGTTTACATTGTTGTTTACACTGTCTCCCACCCCATTCTGTAGGTTATGGCAAGATTTGTAATTGCCTGTATCTGTCATTGCAATGTCATTCAGGACAATTTCTAAGTCCCAAAAATGCCCCTGTATTATACCCATTTTTCCCTCTCCCTGCCCTCAGAACCTCCAGTGGTCACTGCCTCCACATCAATGATATAATTTCTTCTTTTGTTAGAATCACAATAAGTCTATAGTAGAATAACAGTAAGTCTACTTTAGTCCATAGTTCATTCCAAATCCTGAGGATTCTGGAATGGTGATGTCCACTCCACCTCTAAGTGAAAGGAGGCTGTGATCCCATGGGGTCAATGGATGGACTCTCTTGCTTGCCATTGTAGACTCTCTCAGTTCCTTGGTATGGTAGTTGTCCATTATCACCTCCATGTTAGTTGTCCTGGTTGAGACCAATGAACTGGAGAATAGATGTTGCAACTCCTTTGAGATTCAGGGCCCAGCTGGCACATGGACAGCCCAAAGATTTAAGTCACTTGGCCATACATCTAACAACTCTAGTACTAATTATAGGTTCAAATAGAAGGACAGAAAAGCCATGTGTAGGGAAACCACAACTGAGTCCAACTCTGTCACTCTGGGGAGCATAAATTCCAAAATAGGGCCCACTGGCAAGGTACCAAACTCCTGAGCTATCTGCCCTGACTATAGTGTCTGGATGTCTCCAGAGCCCTCAGGAGCCCTGATATTTGGAGGAGTATCTACTTTAGCAGTCAAAGAGCTCCTCCTGCTGAGATGTGCATACCAAACGACCTTAAGTGGAGGCTGATGTGAGTGGGTTGGGGAGGCTTAGCAGTAGTTTTTGGTGATTTGCCCTAGAGACAACAGTGGCCTGGATAAGGTGGTGACAATGGTGGGGAGGGCTGGTGGATTCTAGGCATGTTTTGGAAAGGAAATTGAGAGGAAAAATCATGTTTTCAATCCGTGAATGGGACCCATGAAAATCACAGTTTCCTGCCTGTGCTATTTAAGGGACAGGTAGTCATCTGACAAGAATGTTGTTTAGTCAAAATTTAGAGCCAAAGAGTTCCTTAGAATTTTTCTATTTTGAGTTTAGCATTATTGAATACCTGACATTCTATATCAATTGCTTTTTTGGGATAAATATAAAAATTCTCTTTTAATGCTGATGTCATTAAAAAGAACAGGGTATTAGACCATCATATAGAGCTTTTTTAAGATTAATCAGACCAAGCTAGGATGATACCTCACAAATCCGCCTAGAGAAAGGGCTAGAGGGGGAGAAATTCAACCCATGAATTATTATTTAAGGAGAGCTGCCCCTCACAGCCCCAGAACTTCTGTGGGTTAGTGGGCACATGAGAAGGGGCTACACAAAAGAGGGAAGGGTGATCTGTAGAAACTTCATGATACTCCCCAACTTGCCTGGGCAAGCTCTAGCCCAATAATTTCTCTTGCATGGTGGTTGTTGTTTTTTCTGTCAGAGTGGATTTTTTGTCAGCTTTTGATCATTAATGAATACTGCCTCTCAAGCTATCTTTAGAGATTGTCAAGTTTTGGGGAGTAAGCAAATGTTACTTATTTTCAAGACTTCTATGAAACCCACTTTTGACTCTTCTCTCATCCTTGAGTCAGACATAGTAGAGGGTCCTGGACCAGTGGAGGACCACCCTGGCTGGACATGAGACTCACTTGGGATTTTTCAAAGAAAATTTATTTCCAGGCATCATTTCCAGGGATATAGGGGAGATTGTCAGTAATTTTAAAAAGTTCTCCTAGGAGATCCTAATGTAGTCAAGGTTGAGCAAAGGACTGTAAACTTTTTGACAATAGACCATGATTTCTACTTTTAGGAGGTACTGGGGATTGAACCCAGGACCTCATACATGGGAAGCAGGCACTCAACAACTAAGCTACATCTGTTCCCCAATGAGGGTTGGTTTTTTTGTTTGTTGTTTGTTTTGTTTTTAGGAGGTACATGGGGATCGAACCTGGGACCTCATATATGGGAAACAGGCACTCAACCACTTGAGCTATATCTGTTCCTGATATAGTTTTATTTTGACATCTTTCTCTTCCAAAAATCTCAGGTATTCACATGAATGATATACACATATATTAAGGGCAAAACAAGTCTTGCAAAATGAAGAACTTGTGTAAAAGGGGGGAGGGCCATGTATGGGACGTGGAGTGGATTAATGCTAGCTGGTGGGTTTATTTCCTCTCTCTTGACAAACTCCAAGTCACTGCCTGGTAGCCAGACATACAGATGTCCCATTCACCAGGCTTCCAGGATGTCCCGGCCCTGCATTTTCAATCTTCTCATTATTTGTAATTACAAAATTTTCCATTTCAGCTTTTGGTCAACAAGATTTTCCAACTTCAGCTCTTCTCAGATGAGGATAGCGATGAAGAAGAAAAATACCTACCTGAGTTTTGAAAACATTTCCACTGAACCCACACACAGGCTGTGTATAGTCTGAGGTACATAGCTAACCCCTTTGTCAATACAAGGCCTCCTTCCAACTGCACAGTGCTTGGCTCGCGATCAAAATGGCTTCATCTTATGAGAAATCTCCATGGCGTAGAGATTTGAAAACTTGGACGTTTATTGTACACGTTAACAGGACTTATTCCACAAGCTCATAATAAATCTTTATAACCACATATGGCCGAGTTATAAATATCAGCTGGGAAGAGCAATAAAAGCAAGGCTAGGGAAAGGTGTCTGCCCAGTTTGGAAGCACTTTAGACTTTATTAATTTACTTATTTTATCGAACTGTAACAGTTCAGATGGTGGAGTGAAGTTAATTCAGAATGGATGCAAAGCGGAGAAAGTTAATACAATAATAACATCGTTACAAGACAAATAATGCAGCACTTATTTGAATACGAGTTCATTCGTGTCAGAGTAGTTTTCTTAAGACAAAACAAGACAAAATAAAACACAATAAATTCCTCATGAATTATCTCGTCATTCCAAAGAGAGGCGGACCAAAACGGGATTTCCTTTCTGTTTGCAAGTTGTGGTTCTGTATCTCCCTCTTGAAACCAATGAAAGACGGAACTGGATGTTAATCCAACCCGAAATGTAGAATACATAATAAAGAATAAAAGAATGGACCTGCCCACTGGCCCCGTTCCCCCAGGCACCTGAGCAGTAATGCCAAGCACAGGCTACATTCTGGTTTTCTAAAAACCTGTATTCCTGGGCAGTGCTGGTGAGCAGGGTACTGTTCAGACTTTGTGGGGAAAAAGTCACTTTTTCAACTGCAGTTCTTCCATCTCAGCACCTGCTTATGTCTATTTACCTGTGAATGTAATTTCAGCCATAGACCTACACACCAAAAGGTCCAGTTTATTTTTAAAATATTAAAATTTGAAGCATTATGATTTCTAAAATTGTACGTTCAGTTATTGCTTTCTTTTGAGAGGGAAGTGAGAGTTATAGTTTGAATCCACGTCTTTCCCTGGCAGACGTGTTCCCTTTCTAAATCATTTCAAATTAACAATATAAAATGGCACCTTAATGAGAATAGATATTTGGGGAGAGATTTTTTTATTTTATTTTAATGTATCTTTTAAAACTTTTTAAAAATTGAAGTTTATCACTCGTACATGAACATACATAAACAATAAGTGTATAGTAAAAGTTGTGAACTTAAAAATAAACATGCATAGTATCAGAGAAGGCTCCCATACATCACCCCATCAAGTCAGGAAGCTTTTAGAGAATTAGGAGAATTCTTTTCGAATTCTCAAACACTAAGAGATCTAAACTTTAATCAAACTGATTATCATTTGAAATTACCATTCTACTTTCACTTTCTAAAATTATCTTATTAGCGAATTACAAAGATGGGTATTTCTCACGTTTGATTGTTTATTTGCAAGAGTATTAAGCAGTCCTAAAGAATGTTCCTTTGACTTTTCAACTTTAACTCTCAGGCATAACAGTTTCCTTGCTTTGGTGGGGGTGTATGGGAAGCTCAAAGTTGAAGGTAAGACTCCACGGTTTAGAAAAAGGTAGAATTGAAAATACAGCGTTGAGAGCCAAACCCACAGAATTTCTTGGTTACAAAAATTACATTAAACTTAGATTTGATGCATGTAGAAGATATTCTCTACCTTCTTTTTGGAAGTTTACATTTAAAAAATAATTTATCAATTAGATAAAAATAGGATACATTTTTAAAAAGTATTTTTCATGTTGTAGTCTTAAGAATTATGTTGTCCATAAAGTGAATAATTGCTCAGAATCATAAAAAAAAGAAATATGAATACATATATATTCAGACCTAGTGTATTTTGGTAGCTGCATAAATGTTTATATTATAAAGAATCTAAAAGGAAATGGTTTCTCAAAACTAAAAATTCTTAGATAAATTTTAAGGAAAATAGTGCTTGGTTTGCTTCTCCCAGACAAATGCATAAAATTATTTTCTTTGTAATTTGGGGGTATTGTAGTGTTTTTAGACTACATTCAGCGGAATAGTTAAAAGCTAAAAAAATATGTACTTTGAAATGTGTCTGGTGTTTTAGGAGAAAATTCCATTTTACCAGGGTTAGGTATGTGCTAGAGTATTGCTTATTTCCTCCATAGGGAAGAGGAACTATTCATACTGGAATGGAAAAGGATTGTGGAGGGATCACTTTGGTCAAGGGGCACTTTCTGAGATGCATCATTAACAATGAAATTAAGTTTATCATCCCAATACTATCTTGTGAATCTTTTTGTGGTTCTGTCACTACGGTTGAGAAAATTGGCCCATTATTTTTCACATGGACCAGCTTACATTTCAGTATATAAAGGGGAGCATTAGCAAAAGTAAGTTGCATCACCATGTATTATTCCTAATTATAGTTCACAGGCTTTGCTATAAACCATGCACCTAGAAAAACACTATGCCCAGACTTTGAGGTAGTCTTACACTATTGTTAGGCACACAGAAATTATTATAAGACAATTTTATAAGACAGCAATATTAAAGACAACCTCTCTTTCTTTAATCTCCCTGCACTTGTGGATGCTCATCACATAATTTCCACATTTATTCACAAGAAGTTGGAGCAAAGGGCCCTCCAATAAGCACCAGTCAAGCACCAAGACTGCTGGGGCTTTTCCAGGTAAATTTTGGTGGAAATCACAATTAGTATGAACTGTAATGGCTCAAATTGTGCTCATGCTGTACTCTTATATTTATATTGTCAAAAATCGACTATCACTTAATCTTCAAGTTAGTGCATCATTTAAAAAATAATTTAATTCCAGTTTCATTTGGTAGATTTTCCAAGAAGTTCAATGTCTATTATATACCACCTCATCATGTTTCAGACCTCTCCCACATTGTCATCTCATAGGTTTTAAAATAGAAATAAAGCCTTAAACAGTCAGGCTGCCAGCGAGCAAAGTTGTGACGTTCAGATGTCTGCTTGACAACTACATGATTTCAAAGCCTGCAGATCCCTACAATACCTATACTCCAAAGGGTTGATTTAAAAAGAAAATTCTTCCCTAACTTGCAATTTCTTAGGCTGGCTTAGCTGGACTCTAAGAGCTGTAATAGTGTAGAGGAGTTTTTAACTAACATTAGATGACTTTCTTTTCACTAAGAGAGATGATAGACTTAACACAAGCCTGGTCTTTGTAAACAGGGATTTTCCTTCCTGCACCTTACAGTTGGTGACATTTAGCTTTTCAGAACTCTCGTTGGCACTTAGGTCATCAATGAGATTCAATTATTTCATGCACAGGCATTTCCTTTAAAGCCTTGGTCAGACAAAGCTTTAACTTTCATTTGGGCTTTGTATAGGCGACCGTGCACTGTACCTACACTGGGGAGGAATCCAGCTCCGACCTGCTTGTTTTATTGTAACCCACACATCAGTTCTGTATGTTTCAACTGTTTTGGGCTCCTGAGAAATAAAACCTGATGTCCAGTATCAGCCCCATAGGAAGGAGACAGAAATATCTACTGGCTGACTGATTTAGGGCAAAACTTTGAACATGATTTCAAATCAATCTCAAAATGAACTGGGAGTGATTCTGTGAGTTCAAATATTGGAACAGCCAGTTTTATAGACAATTCGAGACCAGACTTCAGCCCTCAGTATCAGTTATTTTTTTTCCCTTGATTGAGGAATGTTTATATTAAGTTCTATTCCTCTCTGAATAAGTGCTCCCCTCTCAAAGGCAACCCAGTTGGAGAGAGGCTCCTCAAGGGAGCCCTCGTGTAAAACACATGTGTTAAAAATAAGCAGACCTTTCAGCACGTGTCCTCAGGAGCTGGTTAAATCTTAAACACACTCTTCTTCCTCTTAACCCAAGGCTTGCAATTGGGGGAAGGGATGGGGTTTGGGAGAAAATGAGTAGGAGTGAAAAAAACTGAAGAAAGAGTGGGACAGTAACACACTGTGCTCCAGGAGAGATGTGGAATTATATGTGTGGGGAACCCGGTTCCATGGAGGGGTTCTCAAGGAAAACTTTGGGGTACTATAGATTTCAGGGCCTCTATCTTGTTGACAATTTCCAGAACCTACACCAGGAGGTCAGGTGCATAAGAGGCACTAAATTTATATTTATTGTATTGAAATGAATTGACACAAGCTAGGCAAATATTCATATCTATTTATCAATTCATCTAGCCATAGTCTTAAAATATTTAGTGGTTCCTAATATATGTCAAATAGAGGGCTTATAGAAGATTATGGAAATAAAAGGCGCCATCCTTGTCCCTAAAGCAATCCCTCTAAGGGGTGAAGGTGACAAGAGACAAGTGATCAAACATTAATGTCAATCGGCACCCAGAGAATTCGAGAAAGTTAAAGAGATCTCCTGCAGAGGTGACCATGAGAAGAGTCTGAGGGACACCTAGGGGTCAGCTAGTAGAAATATTGAAGAAATTCACACAGGGGAAGACGCAGAGGCACTAGGGAATATGTCAGGAAATCAGAACTGTTTGGGGCTGAAATGATATCCTGCCTTCTCCACCCATCAGCCTTCCACTCTTCCTCCCAGCCCTGAGTCAGACGCCAACTTGTCCATGACCTCTTCTCCCACCACTCACCTAAGTACAGATATCAAATCACCTGAAGTGTTAATGGAACGCTAAGACACTGGTTCTCAAATTTGGCCACCTACTGGAACTACCTGATGGCTGGGTACTGCTTCCAGAGATTGTAATTTAATTGGTTTTGGGTGTGGCCAGACTTTGGGATATTTAGAAGCTCCCAGTAATTCTAATGAAAGTTTGATAACTCCACACTAGGAGAAGATAGTTATTTTCACCTGTGCCAAAGTCAATGATTGCTTATTCATTTTTCCTATATTTTCCAGGAAAAACAAGGAGGCTTATAATTTCTATCCCTTTTGTAGGTATGCCAAAAGAATTTATGAAGGGTAAGATTGCTTAAAACAACTTTGTACATGGGGATATGACTTTTGCCTAAGTAATTTGCTGCTCAATCTTTTGTCTCCCAAGATCAGAATGCTGGACAACTATTGTCTGGGGATTGGGGCTCTGAACAGCTGTTTTCAAATCATTTATAAGGGTGTCATGTCAATGGGTCTTAAAATATAAACCCAGAGCTTGGAGTTGGCACCTGTGTCAGACCAGAAAACAAAATACTTGTTTTGTCAACTAATGAGCATGGCTCCTTCCGAATGGTTCATGAAGCACGATGCTGGAAAGCTCAGCAGCCTTTGAATTGGCTGGACCTAGCCTGGCTCCCAGCCACGGCAGCATATCAGCTGAGGCCTGGAGAGACTGGCTGCCAATTACACTGCTGTGTAGACAGAATATAGCTGACGTGTTCAATAGAAAGTTATGTTTGGAAACACTCTGCCCGTTTTGACTGCCAAGTATGTGGACCCGGCTCGATCAATCCTGGGCACAGGAGGAAGCTCACTTTCTGGAAACACAGGTGCTGTCTGACCGCCCGCTCCCTGCCCAGGATTCCACGGATGACAGCACAAGCATTTTGAAATCTGGAAGCTCCTCTATCTGGTGTTGAAAGATCCTGTCCTAAGTCATTTTAACTCCAAACTTACTTTCCTTACAGTATTTGGGGCACAATTCCATGACCACCTACTGACTTTGAGGTTTCTCAGCCACACAGCAGGATAAAAAAAGTCACGTAAGACATGAATTAGCATGGTGTGAAAAGAAAAGTCCGTCAAGAGGCCAGGGTGCTAGGAGGTACAAAAACATGTTTTGCAGGGAAAAGGGATTTTTGATATGCTGAGAGACAAGTGCTGGGGAAATCAACATTCCCACTTTTATTTATTTATTTATTTCTCCAAGCAGTGAACACTATTTTCTTTGCACTTTGCTGTCTACAGCATTCCCCAAGCCCCTCAGATTTCACTCTGACAGACTTCAGCCAAGACGAAGGGAAATTGCAGCAGTGAGTGGCACTACCTGTTTTCAAAGGTAGCATCGATATTAAAATGTTCAGCAAAGCGCTTCTGAGAACATTAGTGTTAAATCCATTCTACCTTCAAATCTGGATGTCCTTGCCAACCTCATTTATTCCTAGTATAGAGGAAGGGAAAACTCGACCCATTCTCCATGCAGAATCTTTCCCTTGAGTGGAGGCTTACAATGTCCATCCCCCAACAGGTGTTCTGGAGACCCCGGAGCCAGAGACTGGAATGAGCCCAGCTGAACCGGGAGGGCCCTGGCCTCATGTTCTCTGCTCTCCCCACCAGATCGCGCGAACTTTCTACCAGGACTGCAGCCTGTCCTGAGAGGGAAAGCGACATGGTTCTCCTGATCCACCTACACCCTGGAAATTTAAACGAGAGGCTTAAAAAGGGAAGGGAATGGCTTCTGTATAATTTAAAATAGAGAAACAAGTATGTGAAATGGCTGGTCTGCAGGTCCAGTAAAAGAAAACACACACACACAAAATCTGCTTGCTGGCAGCCAGGGAGCTGAAATATTTTGAGATTCGTATTTCCATTAACCCATTGTTTATTTTTTCTTCTTAGAAAAATGAGGTAATGCATGTTAGACTTGGAAAAGCATAAAGTCAGAAAAAATGAAATAAAAAACGACCTATAATACTTCCAGCTCATATAACTCTCATTAGAAAAATGAGATAATGCATATTAGACTTCAAAAAGACTAAAATTGGTAAAATTGAAATAAAAATTTCTTATAATACTTCCTCTCACATAATTACTATTTTCTTTTTGATATATTTACTTCTATGTAGGGACACAAAAGCAAAAATTATAACCATAGGGTAAATGCAATGTCAGATCTAGCTTTTCAGTGTTTCTTTCTCCTTTTCTAATTATAAATGTGGTCTATTTTCATTGCACAAAAGTAAAACATTTCAGAAAGAGAAAACACCCAAGGGAAGACTCCCCAGTAATGCCAGCCCTTCCTACAACCTTTGTTGAAGGTAGCCTTCATTTCTGTCAACATAGACATTTTTATCTCAATTTTAACCAATTTTTGATTTTTAAATTTGGTGAAGATATTTTTGACATTTTGGGCAAATTTTCCTATTGCTTTTGCCTTGTGATTTATTTAACATTTAGAAAGCCCTTCCCCATCATATTCTTTGCTCTTTTTAATTTTTAAAAATTTTTAGTCTTAATTATTTTTCCCTCTTAACTCATTTTAATCCATGTGGAATTTATTTTACTAGGTCACATGAGGTGAGGGTGTTTTGTTATATTTTTCTAAAATAAGTAATTGTCCAACTCCAGTCTTTGAATGAGCCTATATTTCCTGGTTGGTAGAATCAATTGGTAGAACGCACCCTCAGTCCAGTGTTCACTTTTCTAGTCCCACCTGCATGGTAGCAGGTGGATACTGGAAATGGACAGTACTGGGTTCAAATCCTCCACTAAGCTGTGTGACTTTGCGAAGGTAATCAAAGTCTCTGGCCTTTCCGAAAAGGATTACAGTCCTTACTGTTTATGGTTGTTGTTTAGCACAGGCTGGCTACAACTGTTACATTTAATATCTGCTGGAAGAGTAGCACTCAGTGTTCTTTTTTCTTTTCCATTCCTTTCCATTTGTTTCCTTCCCTTCCCTTCCCTTCCCTTCCCTTCCCTTCCCTTCCCTTCCCAGTTCTGGCTATTTTTGCCCAGTTATCTTCCAGAAAAAAATAAAAAATCTCTTTGGCACTTTCAAAAGAAATTCCATTAAGATTTTGATGAAAGGTTTATTAACTGTTGCATTCATCTGGGAAAAACTAACATCATACCCTCTGTACCACATGAGGTATCTTTCCGATTACAAAGATTTTATGATCTTCAGTAAAATTTTGTGGTGTTTATGTTTTGTGTTTGCACATTTATTCTTAAAGTTATTCCTTAGTGGGTTTGTTTTTAGTGCTTCTAGTTTTGTTTTGTTTTCTGAATGACTTATTTGCATTTACTTGAAAAGCTATTTAATTTTGGAATATTTATTTTATACTTGACATCACCCACTTTTAATAGTTCTAAACTTTTAACTGATTTTTAGCCTTTCTAAAATTCAGTTATATCATCTGCAGATAATGATAGCGATGCCTTCCTTTCTCCAGTGAATACCTCTTCTCTGTTACAGGACCGTTCACAGTCCAACTCTGCCGCATGCTGGATGAGGGATTTTAATCAGCTGTGCCCTGTGCCTCAGTTTCTTCTGCTTAATGCAAATAATGATAGCACTTACCTTAGAGGTAACTCTGTGCCCAGGCACTGATGAATCATACCTGCATCTATCTACATCTTCTCTCCTTCTTTCTCACTTCTATTCACTTGGCATTTTTCATTCATCTCAACGTATACCCTGTTTTTTTTTGTTTGTTTGTTTGTTTTAACAGCTTTTCTCACTGGCTTTCTGAAACTGCTCACTATTTTCTCTCTCAACAAAGGGTAAAGAGCTACCTGTCCACACTACTGGTTTAGAAGCCTCTTCCTGAGGAATCAGTTCGAGGTTAGAGGTTTGAGAAAAATAATTGAAATCTATTTGTGGCTTGGGAAATTCAGAAGCATAACATCTTGAAGAGATCTTCAATCCAAGAAACTCTGGAAAGACATGGTCTGGCTTTGGGCCAAAAGAATTTAGGGAACCTCAAATATAAGTTGTGATCGTTTGGACAGCAGAGGATTTTCGGTCCTAATAAGGCCACATTTTAATTCTCTAGACACCAAATGAAGGCTGATTATTGCATCATTCACAAATGTCTCTTCTCTTTCCCCGTTTCTACTAATGTCACCCTAGAAATAAGATAAATGGGAATTTATTTGAGCACTTTGGTCTTGGCCTGTGGCCACATCCAGTCATCTTCATTGTTTATCTTTGTGATTCTCCTCTCATAGGAAACAAGAGTTATGTGGTAATCTGCTGCGAGATTAAGTCGACCCTGATGTCTTTTCTCTTCCATTTAGCAATTCCTCGAGGGCGTGTCAGTTCATCAATCAAGAATGTGAGCAAGAGAGATGACAGCGAATTGGATGAAGCTGAGAGATAGATGTAATTAACTCCTTATGACCAGGCTTTATGAGCCTGAAAGTACTATCTTAGATGAAAAGACTGAAAAGCTACAGTGATTCCTCTGGATGGCTCAATTCAAAGTAGGGAACGAACAGCAGTGGTGCAGGCCAGGGAAAAAAGCAGACTTAGACACGAGGGGCTCAGTGCCAAGCGAAGGGATGGTACAAGTATCCCAAAATCAACCCAGGCCAGTGGTTAGGACGTGGTAGAAGCTGGACTCCCTGATTTCATGGCTTACTGGCTATGTGACTCTAGGAGTCTTAATTATCTTTTTTGTGCCTCAGTTTCCACATTTGTAAAATAGAGATCTTAAGAGGATGTATAGGGTTATTACAAGAACTAAGTAAGTGAATGTGCGGACAGAGCTGAGGACACTGCCTGACTCAGGGTAAGTGTTCTATTAACATTTGCTGAGGACCTCCAACGAGGCAACCAGAAACCAAAGGGAGTGTGTAGACTGGCCAGAGCTGGGCAGGATTTGGGTCTTCCATTTTGTGGAGGTGATGGTGAGGTTAGAGCTAAGGAGAATCCAGGATTCCGGGGAACCGCAGTAGGTGTGAGGTGATGTAATAACTTTTGCTTTACCCAAGAGCAAGTGGTGAGTTGGGGGCATCTTGTTGGGCAAACAGGAGCCCATGGGATAGATAGCCAGGCCTATGGCGTGTAAATCAGATCCTTGGGTACATCTCCAAAACAAACAGAAAAGTCCTTGATGCTGGTAATCCTGGCCTTTCCAGAGCAAGAAAAAATTGCAAACAGAGGGTAGGAGGACCTGAGAGGAAAAATGCCACAAGAAAACACTTTTCTTGACTTTGTTCTCCAATTGTGGGATTCTAAAAGAAATATGCATGAAAGGGGAATATTCTACTAAATATGGACATGCATGATCCTTATGGAACAAGCTACAGGAAAATTAATTTCCCATTACTAACTAAAATGTGTTCTATTTATTCAACTATGATTTCAATATGGAGTAAAATAGGACCTATTACAATTTTACAGTTTTTTAGGGGACAATTAAATTAATTATAATTAAGCTATAAGTCAAATTTTCTCTCTACTTTAATACATCCCAGCCTGGCCGACTCTCCTGTAAATGTTTCACTTTCTATGTATAGGCTTTGATATTGTGAATTTTCCTCCTAGTGACAAAACAATTAAGGAGACAGCAACTGGGGATATTGACAAATGCATTAAATTAATTCTTCATAAGAGTGGAAGTTACCCTCATATTGCCATTTATTCGCTTAACTGTTTTGGCTGATAAGTATATCTGCTTTCAGAATTTTCTGTTTTTTTAAACTTCTGTTCTCCATTTATAAAATTAATAAAAAAATTCAAAGCTATTTGCTCATATTTTGCTTTTAGTTTTTCTTTTTAATTTTTTGGGGGGATTTAAATGATGCCAAAATATGAACAAAGATTAACTGGAAACTATGGAGAATTTCAGTGCACAGTAAGGAGCATTTAAATATATCTAAAATGAATTGATTCACTTAACTTACTCACCATGATTCCATGGCCTCTATATTTAGAAATATAAGTCTACTTTTAACCCATTCTGAAACTTGTCAAAGCATGTTTATGGATTTCCCTATAAGAAAAGCAGGATTTGTACAGGCAAATTTTTCTTCTTTAAAAAAATAAAAATGATGTGCTTAAATTGAGCTTGAAATCTAGTCTTGACTTAAATATTACCCAAGTGAGCAATTATAGACACATTTCCTTCCCTGGCACCATGAACGAAATCTTGGAAAGTCAGAGAGAAGGCTTGCATGGCTCTTTGGAGAAAATTCTTAAAACTCCCCAAATCGATTGTTTGCCTCTTTTGTTTATTCCACCTTTTAAAAGATCATTTCCTTCCCCAAACTTAAATCAGAGTGGTTCATAGCAAGGGTTAGAGAAAGTCCACTTTATCCTTTGAAAGTTTGCAACTTCCTCTGTGATCCAAAATTCTAACTCTGCCTTTTGAATTTTAATAGGAGCAGCAATTGCTAATTTGGGCAGATCAGGTGGTTTGTGGAAAAGTGAATTCCTGAGAACCATTCTTTGGTATTTCTCTTCCTGGGACAGCTGGGACAGGGTGGCTTCTTAGAGTCTTGTAAATAAAGGCAGACAAAATATCAACTGTGACTGTCTTTCCACATGCTTCTATTTTGGAGTGAATGGATGGGGGGGTGGGGTGGAACGCTGTTGGTGAAAAAGGGTGGAGATCAGGAAAATTTGAATTCAGTATCATAAAATGTTATTTGGAAACTAAACAGATGAATAGAAAAAATGATTCTGAAGAATATTGTTTTTCTCCTAATAATTTGTTCTTTGATTAAATTCAACTTGACCTCTATTCCTTACTCCTAGTATTTTTCTACTTCCAAATTCTTTAAACAGAATTTTATGGTAATAGGATGTTTAAAAATAACTGCATTAGCTATCATTTATTGAGCTTGTATTCTGGCTATGTATGTTATATATTTCAATTACTTCTCTCGACAGTTCTATGATGTAGTTACTATTATAATGCCAAGTTTACCAATTGAGAAATTAAGTCTCAGAGAATGTATATGCATTTCCCAAAGTCCCTTAACTCATACTTGGCGGGGCTAGGATTTAAATTCAGGTTTATATGAGTCCCAAGCCAAAGCTCTTGACCACTAAATTATATTATCAGTCTATATTAGTGGGTGTTACGACCCAATAAAGACACAGTTATTAAGTAATATGATGTTGGGATGTTTGCAACCTTAATCTTCTCTGCTTTTGAAAAGACAACATGGTATAAACTTTTAAAATAAAATGCCACTCTGAAAATTGTATTTTAGGCCAGTGTTTCCTCAGAACACATAGATGTAGGGCCAATTAATTTTAGAAATCACCAGGTTATTAGCATATTAAATGCCCTGAGAAGACTTATAGCATAGAAAGTTAAATAAAAGGATTCTGCTTTTGCAATGGAAGTGTTGCATACAATAAAACACAAATCTTAGTGGTTTAAAACAAATATGTATTTCTCATTCACTAGTCTGTGTGTCAGTTGTGCTGGCTTTGTGGCAGCCTGTGGGTCATACATAGATTTGATTCCTGTGTTCGTCCTTCTGGGACCCAGTCTGCAGTAGCAGAGCTTAGGTGAAGAAAGTCTTCTCACAGTGATGGGCAGACGTACAGGAGGCCAAGCCAAAGCATGCATTTGGCGTGGATTTAAATCCTCTGCCATGCACAGTGTCTGCTCACATGACCAAGCCCAACAACAGTGGGACAGGGATATATAAATGCCTACTCCCACAAAGCAGAGAGGGAAGAATACACATTTACTGAACATTAAACCATTCTACAACAATGCTTTATGCCCAGGCACTTCCCAAACCTATTTGACCACACAATACCCTTCTCCCTCTTCTTCCTCTTTCTCCTTCTCTTCTCATCATTGTCATCCTCCTCCTACTTCTTCTTCCTCATAGTCTCCTCCTCCTCCTCCTCCTTATTTCTCAACTTTCTTTGATTTCTCCAAATCCCTTACTGCTCAAGATACATTTTTTAACCACGGAATATCATTTGAGATGATTTTGGGCAACTAATATAATAGAATCTGCTATTTGTCAAGTAGTAACTATGTTTTAGTTAGTAGAAAAACAAAATAGCCTCTAATGAGAAGTTTTATTCAGAAGAAATAATAAAAATCAATAAAACTTTGAATTAATAAAGACTCTTCAATCTGAAGAATTTTATCAATGGGCATGTTTATATCTTCTTGTTCTATCCTCCAAAAAATGTGCAGAGCATTTATTACAAACCACGTGTTACAAGTAGAGAATCTGAGCCCAATAGGTAATGGGATATTTTTCCAGGTTAGAGCAGTAGGACTGAGTCCAAATTTCCAGGTTCTCATCTTCTAGCCACTTCATTAGCTATGGCACAATCATGAGCACAGGGACAATTGTACCATAATGCTACAAGCTGCACTTAGTAGGTTTAGAGGTTACAAAATGAGCTTTTGCATAGAATTGTTTTTAAAAGTGTTTCAGATATGTACTAACCAGGAATGGGACCCACTAAGAAGAAAACACAGAAATATCTGAAGACTTGTTAATGTGAAAATTAAAGCCATTAGCCCCAGATCGTTTTATCACACTATATTTGAATCATAAAAGGCTTTATTGATCATGTTAAGTTTGTCCCAAAGATAAGGGTATTGTCCAAAAATTGGCAGTAGGCTTTTCATTTTCTTGTTTATTAATTATCTGGGAAATGGTGGTGACTCTTTCCAGATCTTTCCTCTTTTCTCTCCCAAAGGCAACAGAAAAACATAACCTCCCTTTGTCTCTTCTACCTTCACCAGATAGACACAGATACAAACTTCCAAATAGTGACTCTACAAGCCCCATCTTCTTCATATTTTGTAGCAAACAGGGTCTGGGTCAAATAATATATAAGAAAAACAAAACCAAAGAAAATCACAAAATGGCAAATTAACAGCATGAATGACCACTTTGGGCCAGTGAATTGGCAGAAGATGTGTGCTCAATCATTCTTGGCCTCTGCTGATTATACATCTCTCCTAATCCACAATTTGCACTTCAGTACAGCTTCTGGTAAAATCTCGACAGAGTCCCCTGGCCTAGAGGATCATTGCCATCTTCCTTGGTTTAATCATTTTCTTTTTGGCACACAAGAGGAGGAATGAGGCCGGAGGTGGGGGTTTAAGATGCAGTGAAGTATAAGAAAAAAGAAACAGCAGCAACAGGATAGAAAAGTGGCAGGAACTCAATCGCCTTGTGACTGTTTCTAAATAAGGCAGAAATAAGATTAAATGAAGCAGGAAATAATCTGTCTTCTATACTGAGCTTAGAAATGCGGCATAGTTTAGGGAAAGGCACAGAGATTGCTGAGTTCATATCATGACTGTACTTTAACCAACTGTGACTTTAGGCTGGTTTATTCACTGATTCTTGGGTTATCCTGGAAAACGAAAATAATAGCAACTACCTGGCAACTTTATTTTGACAGTTCATAGAGATAAGGTGTAAATTGTAGCCAAAGAGGTGAAATGATACAAAGATATTTTATGTGATCACAGAATGTATTTTACAATTTGGAATTCACTGCTAGCATTTAAAAGTCAGGGATTTCACTTAAATTTTTGGAATCTTTATCTTCCTTGAAAATTTGGAAGAACTGATGATTCAGTTATCTATTGCTATGTAACAAATCACTACAAAAAACCTAATGGCTTAAAAACAACTTATCTCACTTACAAATCTGCAATTTGGATAGGGCATGATGTGGAAAGCTCATATCTGCTCACATGGTATCAGCTGGAGTGGCCCAGCTGGGAGCTGGAGAAGCCACTCCCAAAATGGCACAATAACATGGTTGACTGGTGGGTCAACTGGAGTCTCAGCCAGGGTGCAGGGCCCGGGAGCTCAGTTACTCCCAACATGGGTCTCTTTATGTGTGGGCTTACTCACAGCATGCTTGCTGGGTTTCAAGGATGAGTGTCCCAAGAGACAGCCAGGCAGAAGCTCCATAGTCTTTTAGAACTTAACTTTGCACGTCATGTATCATCATTCCACTGCACTCTATATGTAGAGTCAGGTGCAATCTTTCTCCCATCCCCAGCTGCAAGGGCATGAGCCATAGACTACTTCTTAATGACAGAGATGTGAGGCTCTGGAAGAGCCAAGGGATGGGAAATACTGCTCTGATCATTTGTAGAAAGTACAGTCTATCATACCTGGTGCTTTGGGACCATTGTTTTCACGTGGCCACAATCACTGGGAGCTGAGTATCGGCTGTGCCTTTAAGCAGGTCACGAAATCTGCAGGCGACTGTGGTGCCCATTTCCCCTCTTCTGGCTCCTGAAATGGTGTCTGACCCTTAGTTCTATTTACTGGGCACTGACACATAAATGTTTTCATAGAGCAGAGTTCAGAGTTAAGTGAACTATCATCTTGTAGTGCTTATCAAGAAGGGTTTGCTCTGCCAAACCTGCAAGGAACAACTGGCTAAATAAGTAGGGAATGGAAGTAGGAGGAGGATTTCTGTGACCAAGAGTCCCATATACACTCTGGAAAATATATTTTTGTTCTCTGAAAAAGCAAGAGGCTGGTCAACACAATACTCAAGAAGAACAAATTTGGAGGACTCATAGTACCTGACTTCAAGGCTTACTACAAAATTACAATAATCAAGACAGCATGGTGTTGATGATAAAATAGATGCACAGATCAATGGAACATAATAGAGAGCTCAGAAATAGACCCACACAAATATAGTCAACTGATTTTTGACACTGGAGACAAGGATAGTCTTTTCAACAAATGGTGCTGGAACAATTAGATGTCCCATAATGAAAATAATGCATAGACTTTACAACTTTCACAAAAATTAACTCAAAATGAATTGTAGGCCTAAATTCTGAACCGTTGTAAATGTATACCAGATTTGAACAATTAAATAAATAGAAGGCAGATGGTAGGAACTGGGTTTCTCACAATTGTAGTGGGAATTCACAGATAAGCAAGGAGAAGAGGCTAAAATGATTCATATGATAATGGATTAGAGTTGGAGACATCAGTATGAACTCATATTTTGCTTTAGATATAGAAGGTTACATACAGAAGTATTTATAGATATGTATATATACAGGAGTTGATATACACACACACATTACCTTGCTCTGTTAACTGAGAAAGCCTACAAGTAATGGCATTCTATTAGCCATCTAGTGCTCAAATGGTGTCTTCTATTAACATTCTCCAGGTAGGAACCAGAGCTTCCTGAGAAATGGCTGATCCTAGGTATAGGGCAGAAAATATACAAGATGAGCTTGGAGCATCTTTCAGAGCCAAAAAGTAAGGAAGTGTTAAATACATACTTATACACATATATAAAAACATAAAAAATTTTAAAACCCACAATGATGAACATATATCAAAGGGTACAAGAACCAACTGGAAGATCTCCCACTGGCCAAAGCTGAAACAATTTGACTGACAAGAGAAATAAAGTAATATTGGATTATAATCTGAAGTATAAAACAAATATCTGTGAGTCCAGACTAATATGTGAATGAATGAATGAATGAATGGCTAAAATAAGTAAATAAATAAATAGGGGAGAAGAGACAAATCTCTCATGCAGAAAAATTTCAAATAACTTATGCAAATATTTTATCCTCAAAGAGGTGGTGCATAATTCCAATCCCTTAAATGTGAGTTGGGCATAATGATTTCCTTCCGAAAAGTACAGTATGGCAAGGGGGTCCAAAAGTAACTTTACAGTGAAGAAAACTGATAAACAATGCCTCAAACAGGTGCTCAAGGTCAAAATCAAAGATGATAAGTCATGTTGATAGCATGTACCCTATCATGTGATGGAAACAGCACTTTATCTCTGTGGTCTTCTTCCAAAAATAACCCACAACCGAAGTCTAATCATGAGAAAAATATCTGGCAAACCCCACACAAAAGTATCTGACCAGCACTCCTCAAAACTGCCAAGGTCATCAAAAACAAAGAAAAGCCAAACAGGAACCTAAGGAGACATGACGACTAAATGTAGTATGGTGTCATGGATGAAATCCTAGAATGGCAAAAGGATGTTAAGTAAAAAACAAGGAAATCTGAATAATATACAGACTCCTGTTAATAATAATAATGACAAAAATCTTATTATTATGATTAATGTATCAATATTGGTTCATTAATGGTCACAAATCCTCCTTACTAATGTAACATGTTAATAGTAAGAGAAACTGGTTGCAAGGTTTATGAGAACTTTCTTTTTTTTTTTTTTAAAGATTTTATTTATTTATTCATTTATCCCCCCCTTGCTGCCTGTGCTCGCTGGGTCAGCCAACCATGCCGTGCGGGCGGGCCTGCCCCCACCAGGAGGCCCCGGGAACCGAACCCGGGGCCTCCCATATGGTAAACGGGAGCCCTACTGATTGAGCCACAGCCGCTTCCCATGAGAACTTTCTGTATTATCTTTGCAATTTTTCTTTAAATCTAAAACCGTTCTAAAATATAGTTAATTTTAAAAAAAGCAAGAGGCATGAGCAGTGATTGTCAAATTTTCTTGTACTTAAGATTTAGCTATGGAAAGTTTAAAAAATGCCCATTCCAAGATCGTACCACCCAGAGTCTTGATTCACAGCCCACAAATTCCCCTCTTGAACCTTCCCCCAAAGTGATCCATGTTTTGAGACACAGCAGAAGACTCGGCATTACATCTCAGCTTTGGTCGCTCATATAATCTGTAAAGAAAATAGCAACCTTGCCCTCACACAGATAGGGGGGCACAATGTTGTGTTTGTGTGAAATTAACGTCTCCAAACCAATTTTGGGAACAGGCTTCCAGCGCTCAGGATCATGCCTGCCTGGAGCATCAGAGGTGGTTCTCTAAAGGGGAGGCTGGTGTGTCATCACAGCAGCACTGTTCCTGCTTTGATGAAGGCTGGAAACAGCAGTCATCTGTCTCCCCAGATCTCCCCAGAGGTTGGGTGACATCCATATCCTTAGAATGGCGCACAACGTTATCATGGTCTGGTTCTTGCCTACATCTTCCTCTTGCCTTTTTCCTTCCCCATGTGCAAAATATAACCAAGCCATCCAAATTACTTGCTGGATGTCCAGTGCAGTTTCTCCCCTTAATTGCACTTCTCCTGTCACTGTCTACATAGGCTTAAAGATGCAGCAAAATAAGACTTTTCCTACGGCTATTTTTCCTTAGCCTCTCCAAGAAAATGAAGGCAACGTTCCCAACGTGTCCTGGTGAACAGTTCACCCTGCTCACTCACAACACAGCTGCAGAGCTGACTTCTCCACTCTCTGTGTAGGAAAGCAGAGCCCATGCTGCACTTAATGAATACATCTTCGGAACTGCAGTAATTGGCAAGCTGCCTCATCAGAGCCAGAGTTTAATGAATGGTTATGAACGGATGACTAAAACGCTCAATTTTTGACTCTTCCCATCACTCCTCAGGAGAAAGATGCATGAACTCTAATAATACTGACTCATATGCCATGTTGTACTTAATTGGGATGAGAAAACTGTGACAAAAAAAAGAGAAAGATAAATAACCACAGAGGTCTAAAAAAGTGATCGCAGAGTAAAGACTCTCAGGAGGAATATGATGCAATAATAAAAAGAGATGCATCTTGTAATTCAGTGGGTGCTCAATGGAAACTGAAGTAAGCCCCAACAGGGTTTAGAAAAGTCAGGACTAAAGAACAAATAGAAGCTAACATTGAAGCTCAACCAGTTATACATTTTCTCTATAATTAAACTGGAAGCTCCTCACGGGAAAATAATTGTCACCATCTTGTGTCCAGCCCTGTAGGTACTTTTCACACTTCAAATGATGCAATCATCCCAAGAAGCTGGTGGGCAAGTCTCATCAAACCCCCTTTTCTGGTAATGAAGCCTGAGACTCAACAAAGCTGAGATATCCAAATTTACTGGCTCCTGAGACACAGAGACTAGCTCCCTGTATGGCTGTACTTCACACTGTCCTCTCACACCCTCCTTGGCTCTGGCAGGACACTCCACATTCATTATGTTCTCAGCAGGAGCTAAGTTAGTACTTACAGGCTAATTGATCAGCTACTCATTTAAAGGAAACTGGTTCTTGATGTCCATATTCTTAGAAGCTCATAGGCAGGCACGACTGATTTTTCATAGAATTTTTTCTGTACCTTTTGACCACATGAGACAAAATAAGCCTTACAATGATTTATCCAAATAGGAGTTTCCTTTTTCCCTGTAATGAGCAGTCCAGGGTGGCAGAACAGTGCCAAACAGCCACCTGGTGCCTGGCCTCCATGTGGCTTTTCTGCTCTGCCATCTCCAGTGTGTGGCTCATGAAAGGCTGCTTCATCTCCCCCACAGCCTTTCCGAGTTCCATGTAGGAAGTAAGAGGCAGTGCTAAAGACAGAAGTCCACAGGGCTTTCCTTGTCCTTTCTTTCACTGCATTTTCTTTCACTGCATTCCCTGATTTCTCAGGACATTCTGGTTACCATTATAAATAGGACATTTTAAAGATGTTATTTTTAGTGAATGTATAACCAACTGAAGCATGGAGGGCCTTAATCCGATTGTGGAGGCCTTAGAAAGCGCACCTGGAACTCACAGGAGAAAGAACTTTGCAGGAACCCAGGAGATAAAGAAGAGGACATGGCCACGTGACGAGAAGAGACAAGCCAAGGGATCCTCGGGATTGCTGGCCGCCATCACCAGAACACTGCAGTCTTTGGAATAAAGCAAGTCTCACTAATATCTGGATTTTGGGTTCCTTCTACTCTCAAAACCGTAACCAATAAACTTCTGCTGTTGAATCAAGCCCACTGTGTGGTAATTGTGATGGCAGCTCTGACAAACTAAAACAATTGTGCTATCCATTTTGACCAGGTTCTGAAAAACCAAATCCTCTCAGGGATCAGGACAAAGTTAGCATAAAATTGTAAAGCTGGAAGAGTGACTATGAGGCAACAGGGAATCTTGGAGGTGAGTGAAGAACTGGAGGATACAAGTTCCTTCAAAATGTAGTAGTAGTAACTACTTTTAAAAAATTACCCAAAATGTGTCATAGTTCAAACAAAACAGAAGTTTAGAAGTTTATTCCTAGGTAATGCAATGTAAAAGAAAACACAACACAACAAAACAGAAGAACATTCGTTTCTGATCAACAGATGGCCCTCATCCAAGTGGAGCCTAGTCTCTTTCCATTTCTTCAATTCCATTCCTTTGCATCATTCTGCTGTATTCCCCTGGTAAGAGCCAGTATGGTGGCATCACCTAGAAGCAAGGGTTGCTAGGAAATGTAGTCTCTGCTGAAAAGTTACTTTGCAGCAACACTTCTCTATGCTATGGAAATTGGAGTGTCGATCTCTGGTGAGCATTAATTGTTTCTGTCATATAATGATCTTAAAACTCAGAAATTTAGGATACCATGCATTTATATTTATTGTTGTTTACTTGTTTTGAGGGTTTTAATTTAATATTCAGCTTGTAGTTCTTAACTTAAAAGTCGTAACTTAGAATAATCTATGTAAATTTCAAGATTCATCACTCACCACTGTTTCCTGTCTTTCTTTTAATCTCCCCCTAATTGATTTGTGTGTAGATTAAATCTCATTATAGGAATTCTTTTAGTATCTTTCCTATTTGTATGTATAAATATATACTTTCTTAATCTTTTTTTTTTTCCACCTTGACAAATGAATGATATCAAGGGATGATATTGGATGATATTTTTTTCTCCAAGTATTGCTGGACCACTTAGACTTCCTTGTTCTTCCAACCCTTAGTATTTCAGATGACAATTATTATAAGCTACTGGAAATCAGATGGTATCTAGCTATAAATGATATGATCATCATACATGATTAAGGGAAAATTATTAAACAAATATTTCTGAGGTAACTATCATCCATTTGAAAACATAAGTAAATCCTAGGTTAATTAAATAGATAAATATCAAATATAAACTATAAAAAGGTTTAAGAAATGCACATGGCTATGTAACCTATGGATAAGAAAGACTATTTTAAGCTTAACAGCAAAGTAAATATAATAAAGTATTGATGAAACTATATAACATTTTAAATTTTCTTTACTTCTGAAGAGCATGAACTGAAGTGAAAGAGAATGCTGGTTAAAATGGACACTCCAGACCTTTCCATCATAAGATGAGATATAAACAAAGAATCCATAAACATATAAGTGTATCCATCAAAAAAGAATTAATAGCCTTAGTGGATATTCACAATTATGACAGATGATCACAATTATGACTCCAACAGATGAAGTAAAAAAGATCATAAAGAGACAATTTACCAAAACGGAAGCAAAAGTTAAATTTGAGAACTAGCTACTTAACTAAAATTAAAGAAATACAAATAAGTGCTGCTCAATTATGATCTGTGGTCTGATGTTAATCCACAAATTGTTCATTATCAATCCATGACAAATACAGAAATTAAGAGTAGATGTTTATAATGACTACAAGAATTTATCCTTGCCCAGTATCCAAAGCTGTCATCAGTGGACTTGGTCTTGTTGACCATGTGGGGATTTTATTTTTTTGGAGGTACCAAGGATTGAACCCGGAGCCTCATACATGCAAAGAAAGAGCACAACCCCTGAGCTACACACATGCTCTGCCGCTCTTGTTGAACATGAAGATGAGTTCAGGTGATGTTATGTTCATCTGGCCGACACACAAGTGGCCCAAGCTGTGTACTAGTCATGTGTGGTAGTTCTACATAGCAGTCCACAATAGATTGGAAATCAAATACAAAATTGGCACTTCAAAATGGATAGGTTCAGATGCACTGAATTAAGAAAACATGTTTAGATTTTCCTCATCAAATTATAAAATTTAAAGAATAAAAACAAAGAGCTTCCTCAATATCACCATTCTTATGGAAGAATATGTACCCTACTAGTAAAAGTGTGCATTAATAAAAGCAGTTTAATGGCATTTATCTAGTCCTAAAATTATTCATAATCTTTGAGTAATTTATTCTACCATCAATTTCACAGAAATAGCTGAATTGCCAGGTAACAATGATGCACAATGATGGTGATCACAGAAGAATTTAACAGAATGGAAAACCAAACTAACTCGAACTGATAATACTGGAAAGGCTAAATTTATTTATATATCCATAAATTGAAATACTATATAACCATTGTAAATTAAGGTTTGCAAAGACTTAAAAGCAGTAGAAAATAATATATAAAAATAATATGTATTTATTTTAGAATATACAAAAATGAATGTTAAGGAAGAAAATAAAAACCCTGCTGTAGAGTGTTGAAGAGTATCTCCCCCCTCCCCAAATCCATGCTCTCTCAGAACCTCAGACCATGACCTCATTTGGTAATAGGGTCTTTGCAGATGTAATCAGTTAAGATGAGGTCATACTACTGCTTTAGGGTGGACCTTGCATCCAATACAACTGGTACCCTTATAAGAAGAGGGAAATTTGGACACGCACAGACAGAGGGAAGACGGTTAAGAAAAAGGCAGAGATTGGAGTTATGATGTCACAAGCTAAGGAACGCCTGGAGATATAGAAACTGGAAGAGGAAAGGCAGCCTCCTCCCCTAGAAGCTTTGGATGGAACACGGCTCTTGATTTTCAACTTCCAGCCTCCAGAACCATGAGAGAATAAATTTGTGTTGTTTTAAACCACCAAGTTTGTGGTACATTTTTATGGCAGCCCTTAGAAAATGGACATACCCAACACCCATAGGTTAAAAACTGTTAATAGTTTGGTGTATTTTTCCCCAGTGATTGTGATATTATTCTCCAAAACACACAAATTTTATTTCATACATATATAACATGCTTTCATCCCATTTTTTCCACTTAATATTAGTTTGTGAGCTTTTTCTCCTCTGTATCAGTCAGTGACTCTTGACTAGCTTTCAGTGGGTTAAGGCAACATGTTTCTCAAATCTAAATTTCCATTTCTCGTTAGCAGATGATGTCTACTTATTGCCATCCCTCATCCACATCATTTCAAATATTGTTGGTCTCCTTGCTGAAGTCTGGAGAGTTTCTGTAATGGTTAATTTCAGGTTTTAACTTGAAGGCTAGATTATGGCATCCGGTTGTCTGGTCAAGCAAGCACTGACCTGATTGTTACTATGAGGGTATATAGTAGATGAATTTACATCATTAGTTAGTTAATTGCATCTATGGCTGATTGCATCCATAATCAGCAAAGGAGATTTGCCCTCAGCAATGAGGGAAATCTCCTCATCCAATCAGTTGGAAGCCTTTAAGTGAGAACAGAAAATTTCCAAAGCCAGAAAGAAGAATTTCTGCATTTTCTTCTGCCAACCAGCTTCTCCTGGGTAACACAAATTCATCTTCATTGTAATTTCCAGCTTGTGCCTTCCCCAGGGTCACATGAGCCAGCTCCTATAAAAAAGCTCAGAGCAAGAAAGTGAAGGGGAGGGAGCCAGAGTAGTTGACTCTCACTTTGTTTGAATTGTTTGAAATGCCACCAATGAGGATGTATCTATATATTATTTATGCAATTAAAAAATGCAAGTGATAGTTTAAAAATAAAAATAAACAAGAAATTAATCTTTGAAATAATTTTATAAAGGATGTATTTATTATGAATTTCCTTTTCATTTGTTTCATGATCTACTGATTTCTATTATTATATAATTGGCTTAAAGTCGATTTTCATTTACATATTCAATTTTTAATTAATTTTTCATATTAAAAACAATCTGTTGAAATATATCATACATATATGAATTTACATAAACATTAAGTATATAGTAAAAGTTGTGAACTCACAAAACAAACTTGCTTAACATCATACAGAGCTCTCATACATCACCCCACCACAATACCTTGCATTGTTGTAAAATAGTTGTAACAAATTATGAAAGAGCTTTGTCAAAGTATTACTACTAACTATAATCCATATCTTATATCTGGTGTATTTTCCCCCAACCTACCCTATTATTATTTTTTGTTCACAAACCACATAATTTATCTAAAGTGTGCAATCAATGGCTTTTGGTATAACCATACAGTTGTGCATTCATCACTTCAATCATTATTTTATTTTATTTTACTTTATTTTTTAATTTTTAATTTTTTTATTTTTTAAAAGATAATTAGATTACATAAATCTTACACAAAAAATATAAGGGTTCCCATATGCCCCACTCCCCTCACCCTCCCACATAAACAACATCCTTCATTAGTGTGGCACATTCATTGCAATTAATAAATGCATCCTGGGGCATTGCCACTGAACATGCACTATAGCTGACATTGTAGTTTACACTCTCTCCCACACAATTCCGCAGATTATGGGAAGATATAAAATGGCTTATATATGTCATTGCAATGTCATTCAGGACTATACCCAAGTCCCGAAAATAAACCCATATTACCACTGTTTTTCTTCTCCCTGCCCCCAGAGCCTCCAGTGGCCACTGCCTCCACATCAATGTTGTAATTTCTTCCATTGCTAGAATCACAATAAGTCTATAGTAGAATACCAGTAAGTCCACTCTAGTCCATAGTTCATTCCCCAATGCTGAGGTTTCTGGGATGGTAGTGTCCACTCCACCTCTAACTGAGAGGGGACTTCGATCCCATACAGTCAATGGATGGGACTTTCTTGTTTGCAATTAGTTGTTAGTTGTCCTGGGTGAGTCCAGTGAACTGGAGAGTATGTGTTGCAACTCCGCTGAGGCTCAGGGCCCAGCAGGCACATGGACAGCCCAAAGATTCCAGTCTCTTGGATGTACACCTACAAACTCCAGCACCAAGTTTAGGTTTAAATAGAAGGGACAGATGACCCATGTGTAGGGAAGCCATAACTGAGTCCCACTCTGTGACTCAGGAGCACAAAGTCCAAAGTAGGGCCCACTGGCAAGGCACCAAACTCCAGAGCTATCTGCCCTGACCATAAGACTTGGGTGTCTCCAGAGCCCTCAGGAGCCCCACTATTTAGGATAGTATCTACTTCGGCAGTCTATGAGATCCTGCTGAGATGTGCACAAGCTTTACCTCTGGGATGACCTCCTGAATCACTTTGAAGTCTCTTAGCCAAATAAACTCATTTGTCTTTACCTTTTCCTGCTTTTATTCAAGGTCTTTTTCCAGTTGCATTGCTAGTTTGTTCTTGGTAGTAATCCCTCAGTGCCAGGGAGACTCATCCCTGGGAGTCATGTCAGATGCTGGTGGGAAAGTAATGCATTTATATGCTAAGTTTGGCTTAGAGAGAGGCCACATTTGAACAACAGGGAAGCTCTCAGGAGGCAACCCGTAGGCACCCCACAATACTAGGCTAAGTTTCAATTTCAAGAGCAAAGGCTCACAAGCATAGTCATCAATATCAAGGGCCCATCAATGAACCATTTCTTCACCAGTCATTGCCCCTGCACTTGGGGAACTGTTGTTACTCCATTAGAGAATGTGGCAGAGGTCTCCAGGATGGGAATTCAATATTCTCTCGGTTATTGTGTGAATCTCCACCCACTGTGACAATGCCCCATAAACATTTGAACACATTTATATACCTTATATGTATGCCCAGGTGAACTTCCTCCCATGTATCCCCCATCACTGACACCCCACACCAATGATCCTCCCTGCCGCAGTTGTAACCCTTCTATGATCCAAAGCTTCTTCAAAAGAGAAGCCAATAAAATAGCCAAATACAATTAATGGGAAAACTAAATAATAATGATGGGTTAAATATAAGAAATAAAATACATAATTTTGTTTTAAAAAACTAAAAATAAAATTAATTTAAAAGATTGGAATATTTAAAGATAATGAAAAATATTTTAAAACTTTTTTTGACATTTTGCCTTTCATCACTGTGGTATCTGTATGTAGAGTGACATTTACTTCCATTTATTCCCCAGTGTCTTTTTTTTTTTTTCCAAAGAAGTTTTAGATCACAGTAAAGTCACATACAGAATACAGGGGACTCCCATATACCCAACATCCTCCCCCTTTCCCCCTTTCCCATATTAATACCTTTTTATATGTGGATGGTATTTTTGTTACAACTGATATACAAATAGTGAAACATAACTACCAACCATGGACAATGGTTTACATTATGGTTTACATTTTAGACCGTATACTTTCATAAATTTTGAGATATTTAGCATGGCCTGTGTCCATCCTTGGAAGATCATGTAGAACACTTCCACTGTCCCACTAAATACCCTCTATTCCATCTATTCTATTCGTCGCTCTCCCTCCCCTTGGGCCAACTGTGATATCTCAGCTTCACTCCTTGGATAACAAGATTCATAGCTACTTGCAATTACCACTGAAGTTTTAACATACTGGTTTGTCCTCCCTTGTTAGGAACTGCCCATACTCTCAAGAGACTCTCACCCCTCTGTTTGTGAACATATAGGTCCTCCCCAGGATGGGAGTTCCAACTCCTTCCTGCTCATTATATGGGTCTCCACCCACTGACACAACACATGATGACAAAATGATCATTTGCACACTCCTAGAAGCCTGCTTCAGGTGTGCCCTGTCCCGAATGCCCCCCCATCCAACACCCTAAACCAGTAACCCTTCCTTGTCATTTTGCCATAAGAGCATTCCCAACTTTGTACTTTCAACCACATACCCACCAATCTCCAGTGTTCAACTGGTCCCTCCCCCATGGAACTGGGGGGAAGGTTACTCATTATGTTTAGTTCATAATAGCGAAATCATACAATAATTGTCCTTTTGTGCCTGGCTTGCTTCACTAAACATGTCCTCCAGGTTCATTAACGTCATCGGCTTCATGACTTCATTTCTTCATTTCTTCTTACCACTGAATAATATTCCATCATGTGTGTATACCACAGTCTGCTTATCCATTCATCAGCTGATGGACACCTGGGTTTTTTTCCATCATTTAGCTATTGTACAATAATGTCGCTATGAACATTGGTGTGCAGATGTCTGAGCCTGTCACTGCTCTCAGTTCTTTCTGGGTATATACTTAGTAGTGATATTGTCAGGTCACATGGTAGATCTATATCTAACTTCCTTAGGAACCACCAGACAGACTTCCACAGTGGCTGTACCATTCTACATTCCCACCAGCAGAGAATAAGCATTCCTCTCTCTATATATCTTCTCCAACACTTGCAGTTTTCTGTTTTTTCTAATAGTAGACATTCTAGTAGGTGTGAAATGATATCTCATTGTAGCTTTAATTTGCATTTCCCTAAGAGCCAGTGATGTTGAACATTTTTTCATGTGTTGTTTTTTTTTTTTTTTTTTCCATTTGTATTTCTTCTTTAGAAAAATGTCTATTCAGGTCTTTTGCCCATTTTTCAATTGGGTCATTTGTTTTTTTATTGTTGAGTTGTAGGATCTCTTTATATATCATAGATATTAGACCCTTGTCACATGTATGATTTCCAAATATTTTCTTCCATTGAGTAGGCTGTCTTTTTACCCTCATCACAAAGTCCTTTGAGGTGCAAAAGTGTTTAATTTTGAGGAAGTCCCATTTATCTGTTTTTTTCTTTTATTTCTTATGCTTTGGTTATAAAGTTTAAGAGACCCCCACCTACTACAGATTCTTGAAGATGTTTCCCTACATTATCTTCTAGGAGATTTATGGTCCTGGCTTTTATGTTTAGGTCTTTGATCCATTTTAAGTTGATTCTTGTATAGGGAGTGAGATAAGGGTCCTCTTTCATTCTTTTGGTTATGGATATCCAGTTCTCCCAGCACCATTTGTTGAAGAGACTGTTCCATCCCAGAAAAGTGGACATGGAAGGCTTATCAAAAATCAGTTGACCATAGAGGTAAGGGTCTATTACTGAACTTTCAATTCTATTCCATTGATCAATGTTTCTTTCTTTATGTCAATACAATGCTGTTTTTTTAATATAATTTTTTTTATTTTTTAAAAGATACTTAGATTACATAAATGGTACATAGAATATATAGGGGATTCCCATATGCCCCACTCCCCACACCTCCCACATTTTCCCACATTGGCAACATCTTTCATTAGTGATGTGGAGGCAGTGGCCATTGGAGTTTCTGGGGCTAGGGAGAAGGAAAAACAGGTGTAATACCTGTTTTGGGGGAATTGGGAACTGTCCTGAATGACATTACAACGACATATACAGGCCATTATATATTCTGCCATAACCTACAAAGTTAAGTGGGAGTGAAAGTAAATTACAATGTAAACTATAATTCATGCTTAGTGGCAATGCTCCAAAATGTGTTTATCAATTGCAATAAATGTACCATGCTGTTTTGACCACTGTAACTTTATAATACTCTTCAAGGTCAGGGAGTGTGAGTCCTTTGACTTCTCTCTTCTATTTTAGGATGTTTTAGGCTATTCAAGACTGCTTTCCCTTCCAAATAAATTTCCTATTTGACTTTTCTATTTCTGTGAAGTAGGCTGTTGGAATTTTGATTGGTATTGTATTGAATCTATAAAGCAATTTAGGTGGAATTGATATCTTCACAATGTTTAGTCCTCCAATCCATGAACACGAATGTCCTTCCATTTGTTTAGGTCTTCTTTGATCTCTTTTAGCAGTGTTTTGTAGTTTTCTGAATACAGATCCTTTACATTCCTGGTTAAATTAATTCCTGGATATTTGGGTCTTTTTGTTGCTATTGTAAATGGACTTTTTTCTCTTGATTTCTTCCTCAGCTTGCTCATTACTAGTGCATAGAAACACCATTGATTTTTGCATGTTAATCTTGTGTCCTGCCACTTTGCTAAACTCATTTATTAGCTCTAACAGCTTTGTTGTAGATATTTCGAGATTTTTCTAAATATAGGAACATGTCATGTGCAAATAATGAGAGTGTTACTTCCTTTTTTCCTATTTGGATGCCTTTTACTTTTTTTTTTTCCTAATTGCTCTAGTTAGATCTACGAGCATGACACTGAATAACAATGGTGACAGTGGGCATCCTTATCTTATTACTGATATTAGAGGGAAAGCTTTCAGCCTCTCCCCATTGAGTACAATGTTGGCTGTGGAATTTTCATATGTGCCCTTTATTATGTTGAGGAACTTTCCTTCTATACCTATCTTTTGAGGTGTTTTTATTAAGAAAGGATGCTGGATTTTGTCAAATGCCATTTCTGCATCAATTGAGATGATAATATGGTTTTTTCCTTGCTGCTTTCAGAATTTTGTCTTTATCTTTGGCATTTAGCATTCTGAATATTATGTGTCTTGGGGCAGGTCTATTTGGATTGATTCTAATTAGAGTATGTTGTTCTTCTTGGAGATACATATTCATGTCTTTCATGAGAGTGGGGAAAATTTTGGCCATTATTTCCTCAAATACTCTTTCTGCCCCCTTTCCCTTTTCTTTCTCCTTCTGGAACTCCCATAACACATATGTTGGTGTGCTTTTGTGCTATCATTCAACTCTTGAACCCCTGCTCAATTTTTTTCCCAATTTTTTCTCTCTCTGATATTCTCTTTTCAATTTCAGCTGTTTACTCTGATGTTCAGTTTCTCTCTCTTGCCTAGGGATTTACTGTTAAGTAGTTGTGTGCTTACACTCTTGTTTGACTCTTGGTTCAACTTGTTCTAGATATTTAGGATTATCCCTGCTTAACTGCTCAAACCAGGGCTAAGGACCCAGTAATGGGATGCAAGCCAGTTTCCAAGGGCCTTGGAGAGAGGGGCAGTAAAGGCACCTGATTGCCTCTTTTATTTATTATTATTTTCCCCTTTTCATGCACTTTTCTGGTCTGCCAGAAGATGGCACTCCTTGGCAAACCGCTCCGCTCAGACCCCAGGTGCTAGACAGTGGAACTTCACAGCTGGTGGTACAGTAGCAATGTCCCCTGGGCTGGCCAAGTCTTACAAACAAACATTCTCAGAAGCTGAGAAACAATGTTGCAGCCCCTCCCAGCCTGGAAGTCTGAGACCCCTCCAATGCAACAGATGGAGTTTGCTGGCCAAAATCTGAATTTGCCATAGGCTTTGTCCCTCCCCACTCCCTTCTTAGGGAAGAGGACCCCTACAACCCCTCAGTCTGCAGCTACTGCAGTCCACAGCTGTTGCAGTCCGCAGACTGTTGTTTGCTCCAAGGGTGGGAGAATGGGTGCCAGCTGCTGCTGCTGCAGCTTTAGTCACAGGATTTTCCCACCCAGCTGACTACCTTCCTTCACTCCCCTCTTTTTTGGGTGGTGTCTCCCCTTTCCCTGGTGTCCTGAGCCCCTGAGCAGCCCTCCAGACAGTGTCTGCCTGTCCTTTAGCTATTTTTTTCTGGGAGAGAAGTGATCCCTTTGCCTCTCTAATCTTCTAACTTCCTGAAAGTCTCATTTTTCAATTAATTTTGACTGATCAACTACTGTGTTACAGTCACTGAAGTAGATGCTGGAATTAAAAAGTTAAAATAATCAACTCAGAGTCTTAGAAAGAGAGAAAGACACACAAATAACGAACCACTTGACAAAGTAAAAAGTCCATGGGTGAGATATGTACTAAGGGAATTTGGGGATGCTTGGAGCGGGGTTAATTGTTTCTTCCAAGGAGAGTCTGCCCTCCATAAAAATAGGGGTCCTGGTACTCTTGGTCACCCCCTAATGTGACCAAGCAACTCACACCTATTGAGTACATGAATAAGTTGGGGAATTGGGGAAGCAGGCCAGAGGTAGTGTTCTAGAAGAGGAATGAAAGTGTTGGACATCCAGAGACCAGTGAGAGAGTTGGATGACTAGGAGCAGAGTTGATGAGTAGGTGGCCCAGTGCCCATGGGGGTTGAGACATAGCCCTGCCCACCCAACTGTCATGAATAGATCAATGAAATGAACCACTACCATGCCAAAATTCACACAATAAAAGGAAATCCCTGATACCTGATTTTATGCCAAGTCTCATTGTGAATAATGCTGTTCTTGTATCAATGCTCTGAATGTTTAATAAAAATGAAACATTTGCGCCAAAGGTCTTCCATCTCAAATGCTGACTTTTCTCATCTCTCCAGCTTTCACGTGTCTTTTCTTGGCATTTTTGATGTGACCAGCCCCATTTGACTCAGCAATGAGATGCTGGTGATTAACATCTGACATGGAAATGGCACCCCCAGCCTACAGCTGCGTCAGGAAGTGTTGTGCAAAAACATATAAGCACATGCTTTTCTTCTAGGCCTTAAAGAGGAGCTCATGGCTAAGTAGACCACAGCTGTAAGAAAATGTCCATCTGGTTTGCTTGGCTTATTTTCCTAGATGCCAATTAAAATTAGTTATCAGTTTCTTAAATATTTTTTCTTCCATGGGTAAATGTACAAAGGTTAAAGTGTCAAATGGGTTAAATACTGCTGTCTTCACAGCACCCTATCAAGTGGCAAATGTTCTGCTAATTGGACCAATACAGACAGATTTGTTTTGGTTCAGCCTCAGGACTTGCCACTAGATTGGTTAAAATGTAATTTAAATCCAGAATAATATATGGCAATATTTTGACATTAGGAAAGAAGATGTTTTCTAGCTTTTACTGCCAAAACGTGAATTTGGTCAAGAGTGAAACAGCCCTTAATTGTGTCTGAATATTGCACTCTTAGTTTAGGGAATAACAGTCCACATTTCTAATTATCAAAATGAAGTGAAATTAAACACAACTTAACTCCAATTTCAGATATAAAATTAATGGCATGTTTAGTTTTAGATATTTAAATGTTATTAAACCAAGTAAATAATAATGTAGGGAAAATTGAACATATAATCAATAACAATTTATATAAGTTCCTAACAGTATATTTTTAAGCAGACTACAAATAACAGTTCAAGGATCTACCTTGTTACCATAGGTCTAAAATTTAATTCTTTCTTTGAAAAGGGATGGCATCATCTCTGTTTCCTCTTTTATGAAGTCATTTAATAGCAAAAAATGTATTAAATACTTTTAGCATCAACTAATTTACTTGATGCTAAAAGTATTTATTTTCTAAAGAAGCAAAATCATTTTTCAAGTAGAAACTCATTTATTTGAGCACAAACACATTTCTCATGAAAATACATACCCGTCCCCAAGTCAAGGTATTTCCTTTGAAACTCCCTGACTGCTGATTTTCAATCAATCATTCTATTAAAACAAATTTGTCAATTGAAATGAAAACATTCACCAATGCCTTTATATAGCATTATTTGTTTGGATAATAATGAACATATTAACTTAAACACACACACACAAAAGAAACCGAAGTAGAATCCCACACATTTAGAAAGCACAGAAAGACTCTTCAAATATTGAGGCAAAGAAATGTTTCCTAAATTTCATTTTCACTAACTTACTCAGGAAACAAAAAAGGAGTTCAACGTGGTTTCCAGAGTCTGGTTGGCTGTCCCGATAAAGACCTCACCCAGAGAGGTTGGACGCATATGGACGCCATTTGTAACCAGTGGAGAGAACGCACAGGTCAGCCTAACCTTTGGTGTCTGCCTATCCATCTGTTTTCACATTAGTTGCAAATTATAGAATCCTCTAGACCCAAATGACCATAAATCAGTACTATGAGCATGTACACTTTTCCCATCTGTCATAAAACAATGAATTAAATTCATGCCTGTCAAAATAGGCTGCAGCAAAACGGCCGTCTTCTGCAGCTGAGGAATACAAAGCTTCACCTCATCGCTGTAATTTATGGCCTCCGTGGGGCTCTGGGGTGATTAGGCCTCAGCCCACCAACACACAGAAAACAGTAGGAACTCCAATAACTCCAAATGGAAATCTTGGGTCAAATTTATCAAGCAAATCAGAGAGAAATCTATTTCTGTTTGGAAAAGGAGGAGATATATTATATGTTTAGTGCTCATGCACAGCTTTGGAACTTTTGGCTATTCGGTATTTGTGAGTTTTGGAATTTCTCGCTTAAATAGTACCACCAAAGGACATGTAATGTATTAGACATGAGCCATTTTTAGCCAAATAAAATATACAACGGCAAGCAAAGAGGTTTTTCAATGTTAACAACAACATATTTGTGCAAATGATGTAACTGAAAATTTTCTAGGTAGAACTAAAAAAAGCATAGCTTTAGTACTGGAAAAATACACTGGGAGAAAAATGAAATATGTTAGCAATAGGAACCAAAAGAAGGTAATAAAATGGGGGGGGGGAGGGCAGCCAAAGCGATAAGATGTATAGACTTTATTTCACACCAATGGGTTTATATCAATACCGCCACACAGTAAATGTTTCTTTAAAACTTCCCTTCCATAAAACTGCCTTAAAGTCAAATATAGCTGGGCATCTGAAGGCAAGGAGCCAGAGAAAGAGCAGAGAACGAGGGAAGGCAGGCACAAACTCTTATATTCTCCTTTCAAAAATTATTGATCACAGTCAAATAGGAAGAGAAATAAATGGAGATAATTTGGCTCGTGTGGAGGGAGAGACTGGGAGAGGGCTGCAAACGGGCGTGTGTGCTACAAACTCATTTGGAGATTTGGGCTCTTGTCCTTCATCTCCAGCCACAGTGTGTTTGAACTGGTGTTTATCACTGAGGGCAGCAGGCATTTATTCCATCAGAAAGCCATATTTCACCAAACACTCCTGCTGTATTAGAAATATTCAGCAGGCGAATGAGAAGATGATGTGGCAACACTATGTCACAGATCTGGTTAATATCCAGCCTTGAATTATTGCGTCTCTAAGAAAAATTCCCTGCGTATTCAATATCACTTCCAGGGGACTGGACTCCACGTTCAACAACCGATCTTCAGTAGTCTGCAACATACCGTTTGTGCCAGGAGCAGGGCAGTCCAGTTGTCTTCACTGACGCTAGGACTGGTATCACCCTGTGGGCTTCCAGCCATGGGAACCCCCACAGACACTGGGCAGGGGCCCCAGATCTGGCACTCAGCAGTGCTTTATGGTTGAAATACCTTTACTTTCACTTACCACCTCTGCAAACCCGGGTGGGGGTCGACGGGGGGTGGGGGTGGGGGGACTGGTTATCAAAGAAAATTTTGTTTCATGCTGAGGGCAAGGTGCAGTAGAGGGAGAGTAAATTTTGAGAAGCACTTTACTAGTGCTGCCATTCTGAATAGTTACTAAACTTAGTAACTTTTAAAAGACAAGTAAAGGTAAAATTACCTATTTGATATTGATATTTTGAAGAGTAAACCTAATGTGCTTTGCAGAATCCAGTAAATGGTAGCTTCTCAACAAAGACCAGCCTTCTTTCTTTTTTCCTGTCCTTCTTTCTCTATTTTTTCTTTAGTACTTTCTTGTTTTCTTTCATTCTCTTTCTTTTTTCTCTCCATATTTTCTTCCTTTCTCTTCTCTCTTGTGCTTTCCTCTTTTTTTCTTCTTTCTTTCTTCCCTTCTGCTTTCCTTTCTTTCTTTCTCTTTCTCTTATAAATGGATGTCATTCATTCATTCATTCATTCATGCTTGCGTTAATTCAACTGCATAAATCATAGTCCTTGCTCTTACGTAGCTTCACATTTTGTGGAAGATTGAGATGTTTAATAATTCATGACACACTTAGTTACTAATTAATTAAGGCTGTGTTAACTGCTGAGGGTGAATCTTCCAGCTGCCATGAGAACACAGAGCCAAGGGATGGAGTCTGATTACACACTGAGCTAAAAAGTCTCACACCAAACTAAATGAAACAATCAAGGTTGTTTTCCTCTAAGACATGTCATAGAAGTTATTTTTATAACCACTGGTTTATTACTTCATACTCAATAAAGTGACTCTCTTTACTGCAGCCTTGTGTTCTTTTTTTTTTTATTATTATTATTGTGAAAATTGTAGTAGCTTCTATTACATGAAATGACCTCCAATAACTACAGACATTTTGTTTTGGAGAGAATGTATTAAATAAGAACATATGTTTGAAAGAGTAAAAAATGTGCCCCTGAGTTTCTGTTCTCCTCCTATTTACTTCCAAACCAAAAGGTTATAGAAACCACTTGCAGTTGAGTAAACCTGTCCCCTGCCATCCGAGTCTATTGCCAAGGGTACCTATCAACATCAAGTGGTGAAATTTTAAAAATTATTAAAATTTCTAAAGATAAAGTTGCAAATGGAAATTGTTTCAGGAGAGTTGCTGCAAAAAAAAAAAAATTACTGAATGGAGAAAAATAATTTCATTCTGTTTACTTTAAGTATAGTGTACTAATTTTTCCAGTTCTAACAATACACATACACACACACGCACACATATACTATGCACACACACACATCTGCCAAAAATTAAAGCACAGCCATGATAGAAAAATATAATAAGTGTTTTAAGAATTTGAAAGAAATGGTCTAGGGTATCTAGACTAAATTTATACTCAATTGACAGTAAGTCTGGTTTTGCTTTTTAATCTTTAACTTCATGTATGTGTGTGTTGGAAAAGAAAATTTCTCAAATAAAAAAACTATTTAAAAATTTTTCCATTTTTATAGGCTTTCTGTTCTCTGTTCATATTCAGCTTACTCTACCATGACAATGAAAGAGCTGGCAGAATTACTGGTAGTTCCTGAAAACCCGACTTAGAAGGAGAACTGTATTGATTAGTACACATACTTCTACACAGGGTTTCATTAAAATGTTGAGTTCCTGCACTTTCTCTTCACCTTTGGCAAAGCAAATGAGCTTGAGAAGGTATTAGAGCTTTGGGTTTCCAAGCAAAAGTCCATCAACAGATCTTCTTCACCCAGAGACCCAAAGACATCAATGCATGGCACCAGGAGAGTCCTACAAAGACCTCCCCAAAGCAAAACCATGCTGGCTGCTTAAGATTCACTCCAAATGTCCAAGAGAACTTCAACCAATCGGCAATTACAGATCAATGGGCCACAGGTCCTTATTAAGACATTATTTATTTGCCTCTTTTTATACCTAGAGCATTTTAAATATGAGGTTTGACCATTGAATTATGGCAAGTTAGGGGGAAAAAACACAATTCAACAGCATAGAACAGGGAAATGTGCAGGAAAGCTGTATAAATCCAGTCTGATGTCAAGAGAAAGTAGAACGCAGCTCAGAGGCATCCCTTTGGGAATGGCACATTGAGGCAGCTATCTTGGGCATTTGGCTTGGCATGGTCCTGCCTGGAAGTAGCTGGATCAAGACCCCAGAAGGTTAGTAAAAGGGAAAAGTGACCCCAGACAAATAAAATACAGCAAAATAATCCCAAGGTTTATAAGTGTGATTAATTTGTGAAGAATGCAATCATTCTTAATGTAAATATTTTCTCACCCTTGTATGTTGCTTGAGCCTGCAATTATGTGACATTTCTGTGATAGTTTTCCTCTGTAAGACTGTTCTTGACATTTTAGGTAAACCTGTATAAAAATGAGCACTATAATGAAGAGGTGGAGGCATAGCGTTATTCACTTCTGATCCCAGGTCCTCAAGGGACTCAGCTGTTTCGAATGTTTGTTTCTGGAATCAACTGAGTTGTAATAATAAAAATGTGTGGCTTTTATCGATGGCCTATTATAGGTGAACTTGAAACACCAGACATTTCTAAATTCACATAAGAAGAAAAATAAACACAAACCTTACCCAGCCATTTACAAAGAACTCCTCACATTTTATCTTTCTAACAACCAGGAGGCAGGAATTCTTGTGTTGCTGATTTTACTAGTGAGGAAATAGGCTTACAAAAGTGATTTACTTGAGTTCGTACAAACTTTTCCTAAATCACATGCTGAGCTTTACACTGTATGCAGCACGGTGAGTGAAATTGCTGGAAAATATTGTTTGCTTCCCTGGCAGAATTTGGTGATATGTTGCAAAGTCATTTATTACTTTCAGTCTTTGTTGTCCTCTGCTGCTTTCTCTACAGCAAAGGATATGTCTGCTAATACATTTCAAGCCAAAAATTTCTGACACTTTCAATGCTTCATAATTTTAAAATTCTCTTCCTGTATATTACCTTCCATGATTTTTTACCTAGCCCTCTGCAATTACAAAGCATCCTCTCCAATATAGCAGAGAGCCCCAACTGGTGTTTGATGGGAACTGGTTCTGTTTCTATCTCTTCAACTTGAGATGAGGCTGGTTGAATCTGATCCCAAGGTGGCTAGCCTTGTTGGAAGTGCTCTGGACAATGACCCAGGTGAAGCGGGGTGTTGAGTAGCATTCTTGTGAGAGACTGGCCTGTGTTCACCTACTTGCCATCTACTCCAGCAGCCAATTGCAAGGCAAGGCTGTGCGTGTCTGAACAAGAAGCCTGGGCAGTTGTGAGAGAGGCTGTGTTAGGGATGCCCAAGGAGAACTTGGGGCTCAAAAGGCTGGGGGTGGGAAGGCCTGTAGGGCCCCCAAATTTCTGTCCTCCAGAATTGAGCTCGTTGTGACTAAAATGTCTTTTTCATCCACACCAGCTCCAAGCTACTCGCTCTAATGAAGCATTGCATCCTGCAAAGTGAAACTTCATCATTAGTTCCAAGTCCTTGCCATGAAAATCTTTGAGTGGATTGGAAATCCATACTCATTTTCACAAGAAAGTGTAATAGTACATTTATCCACTAAAGTAAAACAAGAGCTGTTTGAGTCCTTAATATTTCAACTGTTGTTCATTTTTGAATGGATGCAAATGGCTAATTTTTAAAATTATCTACTTGAGTGAACAAAGTTTATTATTTGTAGTAAATATAAAAGAGTGGAGTTACTGTGGAGCTAATCAAGTTTAAGGTTCAGTGCTCCCCACTTGCATGAGCACCCTTGAGTGCTGGCAGAGTTGCTGAGAGTTACAGAAAATTCTAGGCTGGGAGACGAAGCCAGATAGCAAACAGGAAGTTTTCTCTGTACGCAGTTCTGATAACTGCCTAAACATCTCTTAGAGGAACAGGACCTATATCTCCAGGCCTCCAGTAATCATTTTTATGACTTCTTTCCTCAGCCTAAATAAATATTAACTTTTGTACTAGTTCTATATTTGCAAATTTGTATTCTTTCTTAAAGCCTCTCCCCCTTTCCAAATTTCATAAGATTCTGGCCCCTTGAAACCATCTGCCCCTGATGAGGAATTTCACAAGCCCTATAAAGTATAAAACCTGACAAAGTTAGATGTACAGGAGCAAGTCAAAGTTTCCCTTTTAAAAATGGGGTAAAAGAAAAATAAAAGAAAATATTTCATATGGAAGATTTGTATAAACTCTAGATTCACCATTTTTCTTAAACGAGCATCTTTTATTTTGTCTTATAACTATGTATCACGAAGAACATGTGATGAAAATCTCACCAAGGACTTTCTGGTTGCCCCTGAATCTCCTCTTGCATTTTTTTTTTTTTTTAATAAATGCTCCTAAATTTATAAATGTCCCTAAATCTCCACACTGTACAATGCAATTGTTTTCATTGTGCTGTGATGTGAGAAAGGGGACACTCTGCAAAACCTCTAGTGTGCACTGTCCTCATTTGCACAAATAGAGAAGTTTGCTGAACTTCTCCAAACAGGAGCCCAGAGGCGCGCCGCGGGGTCCCGCAGGCTGAGCGCACAGCGGGGCGAGCACAGGCTTCCCTGCACGGCGCGCAGCTTCCAGGCGGCGCAGACAGGCACAGAGCAGGGAACCGCTTCTGCCCGGTGGGTCAGACCACGAGGGTAATACGTTTATGTTTGACTGGTTGAAATGTTAAGTCAAATCTGTTTGCGTCGCCACACGTGGGGCAAGGTGCGGATGTGTTTCTAACAGTGCCAGTTATGTTGCTTAAGAAACAGTAGAGGATTTGCTTTCCTGGGACCCCATCGAGTTGTTAAATCATTAAGTTAATCTTTATCTATAGAAGCGATTCAGCCTGGTAGAACTGTATCCATTCAGTTGTCCGATCTCTTTCGTTCCTGTAAATTTGGAACAGTTTCTCCGATTTTTGTTGTTTATTTTGTCTACGTGGCACTGATACTTTTGAACAGTAGTGGACAGTTATTTTGAAGAATGCCCCGCCACGCTATGGGGTTGTCTGAAGTTCCTCTGATTAGATTCAATTTAGGCATTTTGGCAGGAATATCATAGACGTGATTCTCTGTACATCTCAAGGCATCACATCAGAGACTCAGGATGTCGATTTGTCTCATTACTAGTTATCTTTAAACTTGGTGAAGATGGTGTCCACAAATTTGAATAAGGGCTATAGATTAGGTAAGAGCATTGTAGTAATAGTAATTTCCTGATTTTGATATTGTTAGGTAGACCATCCTTATTGTAGAAAAAGCATGCTGAAATATTCAGGAATAAAGGGGCAATATGTGTGCAACTTACTCTTAAATGGTTCCCCCCAAAAAAGTATCTATAGAGAGAGACCAAACCTTAATAAAATGTGTTAAAATGCTAACATGTGAGCAATATGGTTGAAGACATATGCACAGTCTTTGTAATCTTTTGCAATTTTTCTGTGAGTCTGAGATTATTTTAAAATAATTAAATGGTGGATCTGAAGGAATTTTCAATTTCTATTTATTTGGTGTTGTTTAGACATTGTTTCATAATCCAAGAGATTTTCAATCAGTCATGCTTTTGAAAAAATGTTCAATGAGGCAGCCATCTGTCTAGAACAATTTTTACAATGAAGTTTCTGTTTAAAAATTGAGTGATGAAAAATGATAGTTGCCTTCTCAGTATATTTCTGAGCATCTGGTTTTGAATCAGCTTTCAACTTTGCAAAGATCAACTAAAATCTGTATAAAAACCATGAGCCAAAATATGCAACAGAAGAGGACTAGTTTAAAAGACTATAAAATGGACACTTATTAATGCTTCAGTTCTCACTTCTCTCTGTCATTTTCCCACCATCTGTCTGCCTTTGGGAGGAAGGTTTTTCCCCAAATTTTGAAAAGAAACAAAACAAAACAAAACAAAACTATGAATAGGTTAGGATAAAATTCCAGGACATCCTGATGGAATGTCAAAAACAGCAGTGGTCCCTAAATGACTTAGTCACCCACATTAATGTATTTAGAAGTTAAGGTCTCGTTCAAAATGTTTGTTGTTTTTAACATTTTGCCCAGTTGAATTGACTGAGGGGACATTTTCTGAGAATCTCAAAGACCACAGATATTTTTTTTAAAATCACAGTTCATAACTTCACTTCTTTTTAAGTCACAACACTTGAGAAAATTAGAAAGCCAGACAATAAGCGTGGTTGCCTGAATGGAATGTTTAGCTAATCCTGCAATGATTTTTTTCTTTTCCAGAATTGAAATGTACTCCAATCGGTGTCTTGCCATGGATATCACACATGAAGAGCTATAGAAATACTCTCATGGTCTCCAGGTATGGTCAGGAAGGCAGCTGGCGCTAGCTAAAGGAGTGGCAGATCTTACGTTAACCAGATTTGGATCTGCAAACCAGCTATGGTTTACTAGCTCTTTGACGTTAGATAAAAAGTCATATAATTTTAGCTCTTTCTTCTTTTTTAATATATGAATTTATGGCTATGAACTTCCCTCTCAGGACTGCTTTCGCTGCATCCCATAGGTTTTGATATGTTGTGTTGTCGTTTGAAATACAGGGGCTTCTTTGCGATTTGGAGGTTGTCCTGAGTGCCGTTGTGGCAACGGATGTAGGCCATTTTAAATCAGCACACACCACTCAGAACTGTGTGGGAGAGAGTGTGGTCTACGATGTGAACCGTGGTCTACGGTTGTTGGCAAGGCCCCAGGATGTGCAAGTCCATTGAGGATGGTGGGCCACACTTGTGGGAGATGTTTGTGTGGGATGTGGTGGGAGGTGTGGGAGGTGGGCAACATGGGAATCCCAGTGGGTTCCGTGTAATATTTTAGGTAATCTAAGCACCTCTTAAAATATATTTATATATATATAAATAACATTTTTGTAAGCAAATGCACATATATACATATATATTTATATATCATTTTACAAATATTGGTATGTATTGTGAAAATTTTGATTTTTACCCACAATAAAAAATAAATAAAAAAAAAAAAGTCATATAGTCGAAAGATCAAAAAATCATGACAGCTATATAAGGTTGTACAGGTTGTATACTGCAACAATAAAAGTACTTGGCCAAGAAGGTGGTCCAAAAATCCAGTCCACACTTTGTTCCTCCAGCTACATGCCTGGCGAGGCTGGCAGACCCTAAGTAAGGGACACTCTTTTCTAATTGGGGCATTTATCTAATTCATCCACCTGGAAGGGCACCTCTTTGCATTTGCACCAAAAATACCAAAGTGCCAAGAGAAGCCTGAAGTTGCTTTATATTTCTTGGTATCAAAGTCCTCATTGATAGAGTGAGGTAGAGTTGAGCTAGAAGAGGCTCCAAGACTCAAATCTGGAGAATGGTTATGACAATGGCTTTGAGATAGTAAAAAATTAGACTAATAGAGCAAATGAAAGGCAAATGGTCAAATATATTATGGTATATGTAAGCTGGAGGGCCATTAAAATCATGCTTTCAAAGAATACATGAAATAAGAAAATGCTCACAATAGAACAGTAAGTAACATTAATTTTTAAAAGTAGAAATATATACATGAAATTATATATGATTAGACATCACAGTTCTTTCTGTGACATAAGTTATGGTAATATTAACGATTTACATTTTATTCATTTCACATTTTTTATATTTCCAGAATTTGAGTGATAACATATCATTGGATGAGAAAAAAGGCTGAAGTAAAAAAACTCAAATAGAAAAATAAATATTCTTTAAACAAAGTCTTTGACTTCAAGCTCTTTCTCCTAAGGGAAGAATCAGAAATATACTCAGCTAATAATTAGATTTACATTAAAATGGAAAATAGAAGAAATAGTTCAGAAAGTTATAGTAAAGGGAGATGTAGCCATTTAATGATTTGTTTTGTTTGTTTGTTTTATTTACTAGAGAAGGTGTAGGTTTAAAAAACAATCATGAGTAAAATACAGGAATCCCATATATTATTCCATTACTAACACCTTACCTTGGTGTGGTACATTTGTTACAACTGATGATAGCATATGTTTATAATTGTACTATTAACTACTCTATGGTTTAACTTAAGGGTCACTGTTTGTGTTGTGCAGTTTCATGGATTTTCTTTAAATTTTTATATTCCATATATACAACCTAAAATTTCTGCTTTCAAGCACACATTTAAAGCTACAATTCAGTGCTGTTAATTACGTACACAGTGTTGTGCTACCATCACCACCATTATTACCAAAACTTTTCCATCATTCTAAATAGGAACCTTGTACATTCTAAACCTTAACTCCTTATTCTCTACCCCTACACCATCTCCTGGTAATCTATATTCTAGATTCTGACTCTATGAATTTGCTTATTCTGGTTATTTCATACAAGTGAGATGAATGAATATTTGTTGTTTTTTTTTTGTTTGGCTTATTTCATTCAACATAATGTCCTCAAGGTCCATCCATGTTGTCTCATGCATTGGGACTTCACTGTTTTTTACAGCTAAATAATATTCCATTGTATGTATATATCCATTCATCAGTTTATGGATGCTCAGGTTGCTTCCATTTTTGGCAATTGTGAATAATGACACTATGAACATCAGTATGCAAATACCTATTCAAGACCTTGCTTTCAATTCTTTTCGGTATATAACTAGAAGTGGGATTGCTAGGCCATATGGTAATTCTATACTTAACTTTCTGAGGAACTGCCAAACTGACTTCCACAGTAATTCCCACCGTAAATGGTGGGAATGTTCCTATTTCTCCACATCTTCTCCAACTCTTGTAATTTTCTGTTACTTTTTTTTTTCCAAACAGTAGTCATTCTAGTGGTACTAGAAATGGTAGCTCATTGTGGTTTTGATTTGTGTTTCCCTAATGGCTATGATGATGAGCATCTTTTAATGTGTTTTTTAGCCATTTGTATATCTTTGGAGAAATGTCTATTCAAGTTTTTTGCCCATCTTTTAATTGAGTTGTTTGTCTTTTTGTTGTTGAGTTGAAGGATTACTTTATATATTCTTCATATCAAACCCTTATGATATGTGGTTTCCAAATATTTTATACCATTGTGTAAGGTGCCATTTTACTTTCATGATAAAGTCCTTTGTTGCACACAGTTTCTAATTTGATGAGGTCTATTTATCTATTTTTTCTTTCATTGTTTTTACTTTGGGTGTGAAGTCTAAGAAACCATTTCCTAAGCCAAAGTCTTGGAGATGGTCCCCTTCATTTTCTTCTAGGAGTTTTATAATTCTGCCTCTTATATTTAGGTCTTTGATCCATTTTGAGTTGATTTTTGTATATGGTGTGTGGTAGGGGCCCACCAAAAGGAGATACACTTTCACAGCACTACCTTTTTTTTTTTTTTATTTAAAATTTATTATAATGGGGGTTCATGCAAAGGGAGGGAGGTGAATTAGCTCTGATAGCTTTATTTTGCCCAATTTATTGTGGATTTTTCATGATAATCTGTATATAGAATCATGTCTTCAAATAGGGAAAGTTTTATTTCTTCCTTTCCAATTTGGATAATTTTTTTCCTTACCTAATTGCTCTGGCAAAAACTTCCAGTTACAATGTTGAATAACAGTGGTGACAATGGGCATCCTTGTCTTGCTCCTCATCTTAGATGCATAATTTTAGTCTAACAATAAGTAAGATAGCTGTGACTTTTTCATATATACCTTTTATCAGATTGAGGAAGTTTCCTTCTAGCCCCAGTTTTCTAAGTGTCTATCCTTTTTTTTTTTTTTTTTTAATCAAGAAGGCATTTTGTCAAATGCCTTTTCTGAATCAATTGAGATGACCATGTGGTTGTTTGCTTTCATTCAGTTAATGTATAATATTAATTGATTTTCTTATGTTGGACCACCCTTACAATCCTTAGATATATACCATTTGATCATGGTGAATAATTCCTTTAATATGCTGTTGATTTGGTTTGCTAGTATTTTGTTAAGGATTTTTGCATCTATATTCATGAGAGATATTGACTTATAATTTTCTTTTCTTGTGGTATATTTATCTGGCTTTGGTATGAAGGTTATGTTGGCCTCATTGAATGAATCTTGGGTTGGTCCTTCACCTTCAATTTTTTGGAAGAGTTTTAACGGGATTGGTGTTAATTCTTCTTGGAATGTTTGGAAAAATTCCTCTCTAAAGCCATTTGATCCTGTGCTTTTTGTTCTTGAGAAGTTTTTGATTACTAATTCAATCTCTTTACTATTTATAGGTGTGTTGAGATCTATATCTTCTTGAGTCTGTATAGGTAGTTTTTGTGTTTCTAAGAATGTGTCCATTTCATCTAGGTTATCTAATTTATAGGCATACAGCTGGTCATAGTATCATATTACAGTCCATTTTATTTCAGTGGGGTTGATAGCAATGTCATCACTTTCATTTCTGATTTCAGTCATTTGTGTCCTCCCTCTTTTTTCTTCTTCAGTCTAGCTAAAGTGTTGTTAATTGTATTAATCTTTTTAAAGAAATAGCTTTTGATTTTGTTGATTTGCTCTTATTATTTATTTATTTATTTTTACTCTCTATTTCATTTATTTCTTTCTAATCTTTGTTATTTCCTTTCTTCTGCTTGCTTTGGGTTTACTTTGCTCTTTTTTCCTAGGTTTTCCAGTTTTGAGGTTAGGTATCTGATTTGAAATCTTTCTTCTTTTTTAAATATAAACATTTAGAGCTATAAATAGCCCTCTCAGCACTGTCTTTGATGCATCCCATACGTTTTGGTAGTATTATTTTCATTTCATTTGCCTCAAGATATTTCCTAATTTCCCTTGTGATTTCCTTCTTAATCTTTTGGTTACTTAATAGTGTGTTGTTTAATTTCCACATTGTTTGCGAATTTTCCATTTCTCCTTCTGTTATTAATTTCTAGCTTCATTGCATTGTGGCCAGATAAGACATGTTGTATGATTTCAGCATTTTTAAATTTATTGAGACTTGTGTTGTGTCCTAAGCTATGGTCTATCCTGGAGAATAATCCATGAGCACTTGAGAAGAATGTGCATTCTGTTGTTGTTAAGTGAGGTGTTCTACATTTGTCTATTAGGCCTAGTTGGTTTAGAGTATCGTTCTTGTATTTCCTTATTGATCTTCTGTCTACATGCTCTATGTACTGTTGAAAGTGGTGTATTAAATTCTCCTATTATTAATATAGAACCATCTATTTCTCCCTTCAAACAGGTCAGTATTTGCTTCATATATTTTGGGCCTCTGCTATTAGGTGCATATATTTTTATGATTGTTACATCTTCTTGTTAAATTGATCCCTTTATCAGTCTATAATGACCATCCTTGTACCTCAAAAAATATAGATTTTGACATAAAGTATTTTTTAATCTGATTATTAGCATAGATCTCTTAGCTCTTTTTTGGATTCTACTTGCATGGTATCTTTTTTTTGTATCCTTTCACTTTCAACCTACTTATTACTTTGAATTTAAGGTGAGTCTCTTATAAACAGTTGGATTATGCTTTTTATCCATTCTGCCAATCTCTACCTTTTGACTCGGGAGTTTAATCCATTTATATTTAGTCACTGCTGATAAGCTACAACTTTCTTCTGCCGTTTTGCTATTTAGCCGTTGTAGGTCTTGTGCTTTTTTTTCTTTCAATTCTTCCATTTTGCCCACTTTCATATTTACTTGGCTTTCATATTGTACCATACTGAGCCCTGTCTCATTTCTATCTGGATATATTTTTACATATTTTTGTTAAAATTTAACATCCTATGTCCATTTCTCAGTCTGTAAAGAAGGATGTTGGTGTAAAGGAGAATAACTACCATGCCTTCCAGGGCTTTGGTAAAACCTCAGATGTGAGGCATTTTGGCCAAGTGACTGTGGATTCATATTGTTGGAGCATTTGTTGTGTGCCTGGGGTTTTCAGCTCTCTATAAATTTGGTGTGGCTGAACCAAGAAAAGAGGCATATACAGATTTCTACAGAAACTACAATTCCATGAAAGATTTTGAGGAGATGAGGATGGCTGGTATCTTTCAGAGTACAAAGTGATTTTGGAACATAAAGAATTTCTTTGGATTGAGTTCCCTGGATGTTTGTCACTGACCTGTCTATGCTCCTGAATTAAGTAACCTGAATATGTGGGCTATGGAATAATTTCTCTTGATAAATAAATAATTAACAAATACTACATAAAAAAAATTTAACATCCTAAATTTACAACAATAATATATGATTTGCTACCAAATTGAGTTCAAAATCATACACATACACTGTTCCTGTATACCTCCATTGTCCCACCTTTTTGTATTTGTTATAAATTATGTCTTTGTGCATTGTATTCCAAAACCATAGCATTATTATTACTTTTTAATATATTTGCATTTTAGCACCTGTAGGAAGTAAAACATAGAGTTACATACCAAAAAAATACAATATATAGTACTGGCATTTACAATTACCCAAATGGTTACCATTACTGAAAGTCTTTATTTCTTTATGCTACTTTGAACCACTGACTAGTGTCTTTTCCTTTCATTCTGAAGAACTCCCTTGCTTGTGTACTGTTTGTGGGTCAAGTGTAGTGGTGATGAACTCCCTCAGCTTTTGTTTATCTGGGAATGTTTTAATCTCTCCCTCATTTTTGAAAGAAAGTCTCATTGTTGTCTAGGTTGGCAATTGTTTTCTTTCAACACTTTAAGTTTTTCAACCACTGCCTTCTTGTCTCCATGCTTTCTGATGAGAAATCAGCACTAAGTATAATTGGAATTCGCTTGTACATAGCACACAACTTTTCACTTGCAGCTTTCAGAACTCTCTCCTTGTCTTTTACATTGAACAGTTTGATCAGTATGTGACAGGACATATTTTTCTTCAAGCTTATCTTGTTTGGACTTGTCTAGGCTTCTTGGACATGCATATTGATGTCTTTTGTCATGTTTGGGAAATTTTCTATCATTATTTCTTTGAATATTCTTTCTCCCCCTTTCTCTTTTTCTTCTCCTTCTGGTACTCCCAGAATGCATATTTTGTATGCTTGATGGTATCCCAGAAGTGCCTTAGGCTAGTTTTGTTTTTTATAATTCTTTTTTCTTTCTGCTTCTCAGCCTGAGTCATTGCAATTGTCTTATCATCAAATTCACCGATTCTTTTTTTCTTCCAGCTCCAATCTTCTGTTCAAACCTTCCTGGGAATTTTTCGTTTGTGATTGTAGTTTATTTGGCTCCTTTCTAAAATTTCTTTCTTCACTGAGATTCTCATATTGTTCATTCACTGTTTTCCTGACATCCTTTTGTTTTTTTCTCTATTTTCCTTCATCTCCTCAAGCATATTAAAGATCTTGTTTTGTTTTGCTTCTACGTCTTTGTCCATTATGTTCACAGTCTTGTCTTCTTTGCTGATATTTTCTGGGTTTTTATCGTCTTTGGATGGGCCATAATTTCCTGTTTCTTAGTCTGTCTTGTAATATTTTGTTGCATACTGTATTAAAATGTTAACTCTTGCATTTATCCCCTGAGAAGTCTGCTTCTTGATTTTGTCACCTGCTAGTGATGTGATGGAGGTTTTCTTGAGTGTCAACCCTCCCATCAGGAAGGTCCACCTAAGTCAAATACAAAGTATACAAAGTTCAGGGTCTTCCCTGTCATTTCTGGGTTTGTGTCTTGTCTTCAGCTTGTGCTTGTGAGTGGTCTTAGGAGTTCTCTTGTTTACAGGAGTTTGAATATTCCCTCTACTTCCACTGCAAGACTTAAATCAGGTAAGCCTTTGTTCCACACCCTCCACCTCAATTGTTTCTTATACTACTTTCATTTTCTCAAGCGGTTTTTTGCCTGGAGGGCAAATTCTGGAGACAGGCCACTCCAGAGAAGAATCTCCCAAGTCAGTTTTTCCAAGCCAGAACAAGATCAGGGATCCACAAAGGGAGCACCAGCTGTCTCCAAATGACCCTGGAGAGGGGTGAAGGTTAAGCGACCAAGATATTCTTCCATTGCTCCCCAATGCTGAGCTTTCTTGACCTGCCCAGAAAGTGCAGTCCTTCAGCAGTTCTCCACATCTCTGGAAGTTTACCATCTCTAAGTCTCATCTTGCTGCCTTTTTCTGGTGTGGGTTGGAACAATGGCTGCCCTCATTGCTATGCCCCCAACAATCTAAAGTACTTCATCAAAAGCCATGATCAGTGATCAGCCAATGCCTACCTTGGATCTTGGGAATGTGGATTTTTATGTCCCTTTCTGGCACCAGCTAGCTATGCCAGGGGCCAGACCCCACTGCTGCCTGCCATGAAAGTGGGTGCTAGACAATGATAAACACTGCCTGGAGAGAGCAATTTACTGTAATTTACCAGCCTCTTCCTCCTGCTTTTCTCTGGATGCTGTATAGTGTTCTGCTGGATTCCAGAGTTTTGAAATATTTGATTCAGATAGTTCCTGCCTGTTGACTAGTTGTTCCTACTCTGCCATCTTCCCATAATCCCTTCTCTTTGAGGTTTTTATTCTTGCTTTATACTCAGACCTATTTTATAGTCACTGAGCTTTCTCAGAATGTTTCCAGTGTGATGGAATTAGAGACCATATTACTTTTATTATTTAGTCTTTTCTGTATTTTCAATATTTTCTACAATTGGCACATATTAATTCAATTACCTGACTTTTCAGTATGTTTTAAAAAATATTTAACACAGCATATGGTTGTTCTGACTTAGTGACATCACTGTAATCTTTCCCCAAAATGTCTCACTGGGTGATTTTGGCAGTTTGAAGCTGTGTGAATCCCAGATGATCATGTCCTTAGAGCTAATTCATTCCTGTGAGTGTAAGCCTATTGTAGATAGGACCTTTGATTAGATTCAGTAAGGGGCCTTTTGAGTAAATCATTCAGTAGGGCATGGCCCAGGGTGGGTCTTAATCCTTTTACTGGAGCCCTTTATAAATGGGGGGAACATGCAGAGTCATACGGGAAAAAGCTTCAGAGACAGGGAAACCCGAAGAGGCTGAGAGAGATGAAGCCTAGAGGAAAGGGGAGAGAAGAGCCAGCTAAGCTCGGAGAGAATACATCTTTAGATGATGCCACCATATGCCTGATTACCCACAGATGCTGCTTAGTGAGACAGCATCTTTGATGATACCTTGATTTGTACACTTTCATGGCCTCGAAACTATAAGCTTTTAACCTAATAAATTCACTTATAAAAGTCAACACATTCCTGGTGTATTGCTTCCAGCAGCTTTTAGAAAACTAAAACAGTGACAGTTTAGAAATATAAATTTAACTGTGTTTTTGACAATTGTATACTCTCCCTTCAAACAACCAAGGAAACCCTGAGATGCTGCAAAACCAGGCTTATTCTGAAGAGTTCTCCTTCTTCAAACCTTTTCTTCTTCCTTTTGCATCTTAATTCTGTTGACCATCTTATGTTTTAAGACCATATCACTGAACAGATTTTAGTAAGATTTTTGCTTTTTCTTTTGTCTGTCTGGGCCTATTTCATCCCCAGGAGGGTAACTTGCTGGTATCTTGAGCTTAGGTTGCTGTTATAGATTTACCTGAAATATTGTGAGCCCACCTCCTACCTCCCCAAAGGAAGCAACACCACATTGGAATACTGCCCATGGTCCTCCCTGGCAGAGAAACTGGGGTCATGAAGACTGGAGGGGCCCAATCCCCCAGAGAAGATGGCCAAACTCCCAGAGCCTAGAAACAGAGGCAGCAGTCCCATGGATGGAGAAGGTGGATACTTCCATTCTTTTAACCCAGAGTGGCACATCCCACAGGTGGGAGGGCAGCACACAAACTATAGAGGGACAGCACCAAATATCAGGCCTGTAATAGCAGAGGTCTCAGCTGATGGACCCGTTGAGCTGGCCAGCCTCAGATGGAACATGTAGCCTGAGCTAGGAGCAAGGCCTGGAGTCTAGAGACCTCCCCAATTTCCTTCAATTGGGTTGTCCCTGAGGCTCTCTGGGATTGGGAGACAGAGTGGTGGAAGCCCCCCCCACAAAAAAATTGCAGATCCTGGATTTCTTACCTGGGCTTCTGAGTGGAAGCTCAAGCTACAATTCATTTTATTTTTTAAAAAAGAGAACTGTGGCATTTTTATACTCTGGGTATCATGGGAAAATTTTATGCCAGTCTTAATAAATAAAAAGCAATTAATAGGATAATAAAATTATGTCTAAGTTATAATTAATGACCCATTTTTCCAAACAATTGACCTCTGAAAATCCCATTCAAAAGACTGGGCTTACCCGTTCTAGTATCGATTGTGGGATTTGAGGACAGACATGCTTGCTCTCGACCAGGGTTAATGTGAAGAGCAGAACTACCTTCTCCCAGGGCTGGATTCTGCTTTTTAGAGAAATCCTAGGCAAATTCAACCAATTCTAGAAATTTCAGGAGTCAGGGTGATCTTGCTGAAAATTACATGAAAACTTCAGAGAGTGATTATGACTTTTCCAAATCCACTGCTTTTTCTTTATCCCTTTAGGATGCAGATCCCAAATGGACATCTCTAGCATTGTCCTTTCCACTGACCTCCAAGCTTTAGACAGGAATCCACAGTTCCTCATACAAAACCCAAGGAGAGGTGGCGGGGGTCAGGGGCAGTGTGTTTCATCCTTCAGTTGTGGGGATTTGGAAGAGCAATCCATGAGGTCTGCAGCACTGCCCTCTAATCAGATATGTCAATGGATGGTTCTGCTGCTAGTGTGAGAAATTCACACTCAGAGGGAGAATACAGGACTGACAAGAGCCTCATATGTGTGCAGGTCAGGTTTTGCTGTCAAAAGAGTTATAAAGAGGTTTCTGGGAGAGTTATGGATTCAGGAATTGTGGATAAGAGATCATGGGCTTGTAACTAATCTGCACCTGAAATCTCAGCCTGGATGTCCAAATGCTATCGCATGGCTAACCTACCTAAAACCAGTCTCAGGAACCTCCTCCCTAAAATCCTTCCTTCACTAATATTGCATATATATGACTGTTTTTCTTTTGAAACAAAACAAATGTACGTTAATGTTATAAGATGTTAATATCAGGGTAATATTCGGGCAAAAATATAACCAAAGCAAACTATGGAAAGTAGTGTATAGTAATATAATAATACTCTTCCAGCAATAGTAAAATAAAAAAATAAAAAATGAAATACGCTAAGTGAAAGAAACTGGACAATAGGTATTATATATTGCTGGATTCCATCTATATGAAATATAAATACAAATAAACTAGAAAGACAGAAATAGAATAGCAGTTATGTTTGGCCATGGAAGGATAGAGAGATTGAGAGGTGACTACTAATAGGTAAAGTTTTTTTATTTGTTTATTGTTTTCTGTTTATTATTATTATTGGAGTAACAAAAATGCTCTAATATTGACTGAAGCGATAAATACACAACTCTGGAATTATACCAAATACCATTGATTGTACACTTTGGATGGTTTGTAAGCTTTATGAATACGTTTCAATAAAAATTGATTTTTAAAGAAATCCCTCCTTCACCCAGAGTTTCCATCTTACTTATTGATCTTTTTGCTAGCCAGTTTGCTAAAGCCAAAGCTCTTCATGATGCCATCCCTTATGTTGAATCTGCAGCTGGTCGTGTTGGTTTTATTCCAGATCACTTGCCAAACCATCCACCATTCTCCCACCTTCACTGTCACCCCATGTGACCCTCATATTGGCTGGACCACAGGAGTTTTGCCCTGGAGGTGAAAGAGAGAAGCTCACTCACCTGCCTTCTTCCCCATGATCCATCTTAAGTTGCATCTGGTGGAAACTTTTAAAACCATAAACAGACTCATTTCACTTTCCAGCTTTAATTCCTATGTGCTTCCCATGGTTCACTGCTTAATACCCAGAGCCTCCAGCGTGGCCTCCAAGGTCCAGCTGAACCAACTTAAATCCTCATACCATCTCTTACTTACACACTCTAATCACCTTGGCCTCACTTCTTTTGCTCCCCTTGCCTTTCTCTTTCCCACCTTGTGTCTTAGCACAGATAGCTCCCTCAAGATGGCCTCTTCGTGTCCTCCCAGCCTCAGCTCCAATGATACCTCCTTACAAAAGCCTTTGCTGGAGCTTTATCTAACATAATCCATCCCCCACCTCCTTTTCTCTCTATTACGTGTCCTCGTTGGGCATTGCTTGTATTTGCTCACTTTTGGGCTCCTCAATCCACCACAGCATCAGCTCTGTGAGGGACTTGTCCACCACAGTGAACTTGGCCAGGGATTGTTTGTGGTAGATGTGCAACAAAAACTCATTAAAAGAAGAAATGAATGAATGAATGATGTGGAAATTAAAGATGATTCATTTCTAGCATATATAGTGCCTAGCATATAGCAGACACCCAGTAAGTGGAATCTAATGTTGTTATTTTATTTAGTTTTTATCATTATTATTACTCATTATTTGATATCAACAGTGTTTGTTGAATGAATCATGTGTCCAATCACATAAAGAAGGGAGAGGAGAGAGCAATGGATATGGTGTGATTCAACATTGCAGACTCGCCTAATTCCCAAGCATCTCTTTCTCCTACCCAGGCCTAGGTTTAACGTCCACAGGTACTGGAATTTTCCATGAGAGGCCCCCAAGTAAACTTTACATGTTACGCAGAGAATCTTGGTTCATCAGTTTAGCTAGTACCCTTAGATAAGGAGAAGAGATTCAGGACAGGAAACTGTGATGAGTGTAAACATTGCAGGGTGACATAGCAATAGGGTTCCAGAGATTGTTGAGGAAAACCTGGCTGTCGTCAGGAGGTGATGCTCCTTGGGACTGTGGGAGCTTCAATTGGCACCAATTAAGGGGTTTGGGTGAGGTCTCTGATCTGTGGTTATCCACTTTAAAATTCCAAATAGGGCTGACCCAGAAAGTACTGGCCTTGCCTCCCACTTGCCTTCCAATGCACAGCTTCCATAGGAGAGCATGATGTATGGGTCTCAGGGCTTCCTTGAAGAGACCTAGGGACTTTCAAGTGGGTAATTAAATCTTGAGAGATTGGTCTTGGGCATTTCATTCAGCTCAAAAATATTATATTCATTGATATTTACCATACTGACCTAAGAAAAGGAATTCCTTGCTTAATGATTAACCTTCACATATGTTACAGATTTAAGTCAATATATCCCATGACATATTTAGATAACACATTTCCCAATTCTTCTGCTACTCAAATGCACATTTCTTTTTTGAAATCAGATTAGTTATCATCTTGACTCCTATATGTTTCCTATTGATCATTTTAAAAAATTCTGTTCAGTTGAATAGGCCAAAAATGTCTTGTGTGCCTGAAATCATAACTGCTTCTTTGTTTTATTTAAGGTAGAAGAGAGTAATTTCAGGTTTAAAAGTTTTATCTGAAGGAGAATTAAATGGCTCAATTGTGCTTATTAAAAGAAAACAACCTTTGCATTGGCTTAAACAAGGAAAAGATACATTTCTAGAAAAGAATGTTATTATATGCAGTAATTTAAAACATATCAGAACTACTTTCCTCTAATGTAAAGAATACAGGCATTTTAAAAATGAAAAGGACATGAAAGATATGTTTCTTATGCCATTCGATGAAATGTTTGACAGAACATAAAACCCTTGAGATTATTTGGGCTTGATGTTCTTGGAGGCCATTCACTGTGATTTCTGCTTTTGTGGTTGCTTCAGGATAAAGTAAATTATGAGGGTTCACCTAATGTGAAAAGTCATATCTGACCATGTGGCTCTATTTCAGTATGAGTCTCAAAATTTTAAAAAAATCTATTGAGTAGATTTATCAAGGCACTGGAGATTTGGGGCGATGGAGCTAACTATGTTTACTTCAGGAATATCTGAGAAACATACCTTTAACCACAATTATATAGCAAAGTGGATAGTAAATACTTCAAATAAACATAATGATCATCTCAAGAGTTCACAGTGTGCCCTTCATTCTATTAAACGAATCTCACCGAGTCAGAATGTTTTATAACAGCTATACATAGACTGAATTAGAGTTTCTTATATTTTGTTTTTTAAAAAATGGTTTCAATAAACAAATGGGTACTGTAAATAAGGTTTCCAATAATTCCAATAATTTCCCAAAGGTTTATAGCACATTTTTGTGTTCAATTCATCATCATCACCAACACCATTATCTTTGGAATCACTTATTAAGAGTTTACCCCAAGCAGGTGTTTCCTCCTGACTTTCTCACAGCAGCCTCATTGTATGCATACCAGGGTCATCACTTTAAAGATGAGAAAACCAAGATTCAGACAGGTTAGTTATTTTGTCAAGTATCACACAGCTAGAATGAGGCAAATGCAGTATTTTAACTTCAAAGCTTTTATTCCTTCTATGTATTTCCAAATATGCTAGCCATTGGTTTGTGCTACTAATGCCAAGATTAGAAATTAAAACCATATTTTAACATCTAAATAGAGATGGTTCATCATCACTGAACTCAAAATAACTTTCTCAAAATCCACCTGAACCATTGAGGATTCATACAAACATGTGTCTTGATTAGAAGTTTGGGATTATGTTTTCTTTTTTTAAATTTTTTAATTTTAATTTTTAAAGAAGCTTTAGATTACATAAATATTACATCAAAAATATAGGAGATTCCCATATAACCCCCCCAAACACACTTTCCCACATTAACAACATGTTTCATTAGTGTGGTATATTTGTTATAATTGATGGACAGATAATGAAGCACTGCTACTAACCTTGGTCTATAGTTTACATTATAGATTACACTTTGCCCCAACACAATTTTATAGGTTTAGACAAAATGCATAATAACCTGTATTCATCATTGCGATGTCATCTAGGGCAATTCCAATATCAAAAAAAAATGCCCCTATGTTACACTTATTCTTCCCTCTCCCTCCCTTCAGAACTTCTAGTGGCCACTACCTTTATATCAACAAAACAAGTTCTTCCATTGCTAGAATAATAATGTCTATAGTAGAATGTTTTCTTAATTGTTGTACTTTCATAAATATCACATCAGACATATCTAATTATCTGTTTTTTCAGTCTACTTCAGCAGACAGTGTGGTTTCCTGGGTGCTCAAAGAGTGGCCAAGACAGATCAATCCCATCACAATAATAAAATTTGGATAACCACAGAGTCAAGCATAATGGCATTTTTGCATTTTGATTTAATGTTCAATCCAACAAGACATCATGGTATGCTGCCTTTGAATTCCCATGCATGATTCTTGTCATTATTTAAAGCAATGGCTGCTGATGTTTTAAAGCTGGATTTTCCTGGACCCTGAGGACTCTTTTTTCCCCTTAGTGACTGCATCATGGTGCATAAGTACTAGTCATCCAAGCTCCTTCTTCAATGGTAGACATGGCGGCTGCAAGATTTCCAAATTTTATTTTTAGACATCAGATATTGCCTTTGAGCTCTAAAGATAGTGAAAAATATTCACAGATGATGATGCTTCACTAGGGTCTAAAAACTGTAATACCTTGATTAATCCATCCTTCCAAAGTCCTTTTAATGGAATTTATGCTTGGAATACTGTCACATGAAATCCAGTTGTAGCTTGGGTCATGTGGCTTAACAGTAGACAGCTGCTGTTTGCTGATTCTTGGGTTATGCCATGACTCAGATCCCAATAGGTAATTGCTACAGTACTTCAAATGCAAAATAACTTTTAGGCAACCTAGTAGCTTTAAATATTAAGTAGTTTAGAATGAGTCGAATAAAAGGGAAATCTATTTGCTGGCTCTCAGATGCAATTACAAGAGCCCCAAACAAATTTGAGCGTTGCTCCATGATTCCCCAAGCCCTTCTCCTTCTGGCAGCCCTGCCAGAGGAGATTAAAGACAAAGCCGGAGGCGAAATGTGCCTTAATTTACCTTATTCAGTGCATGTCAGTCATGTCCTCCAGGAAAATAGTGCCAAGGCAGGAATAAAAGGGCAGTAAATTGCAAAATGGTCTGCAAACACTTACTTCCTATTTAACCAAACAATTCTGCTTGGTATTCTACAGCTGATCATTTTATCTGGCCCAATGTATCTCAAAAATAGACAATGTGGATAGGTAACATAGCAGTCTGATTTGTTTCTTTACCTTCTTGAATAAACTCTGCACATGAACAATTCATTAAAATGAAGATGCTGTCAGAAGGACACGATGATTCATAAAATATCTACAAGGAAATGATTGTAAGTTATGTTCATTGAGGGTGATGATGCCTCAGTCTTTGGCTTCTCATCCAGGAAGAGTGATAGTGTCTCATCCAGACAAGGCATCTAAATGATTATAGTGAATCCTGGGGTTCAAGGTGCACTCTAACTTACTATGAAGTATTTACTGGCCATTCTTTTTTGTCTTCTATTAAGGAAACATGGGCAAAAAACATTGTAAAGAATCATTAATGGCGATTAGAATAATGAAAACAAGTTATCCATGAACAAAGTTGATCTTATATTCACCATTATTAAGACATGCATCATACCTGTAGTTATTCTTTTTGAACTTCATTTCCTACATCTGCTAACATTTTTACATGCATTTTCCATGCTTATGCCTGGCATCTCTTGTGGGCAATAAAGAGCACATGATTGCAAGACTAAGGGGTCAGATTTGGCGTGCAAGTCAGTCTGTTCCTATGGGATGTTTGAAAGGTCCTGATAGACTTATATGAAGGTTTAAACTGTGTCTGGGCTCACTGCCACTGTGCTCAAACCAAACAGCTAGCCAGAAGCTAGTCATGGTCATTCCCTAGTCAGTGGACAAGGCTATTGGTGCCCATTCAAACATTCTGTTACAGGTGATGGCGGCAGGTGGGGCACCCTGGGAGGGATGGCATTTGTTCCTCCTGCCCTATGTATCCATTGGAAAAAATTTTGCTCTGATAACAGTGTATCTTCCTAGCAGGTACTATCCATGTTCCACCCATACGCTTTTGGCACTTATCAATACTGTACACACTAACAGCTTTTCCTGGAAGCACCTGTGACCTGTGACCATCTGCCTAAGGACTTTCTCAGGACAGAGGAGGAGGATTTTCTCTCTCAGGTAGGTCTGAAGTGCCAGGGTATTGATGCTTTCAGAAGCAGACCCAAGCAGATTTGGTGTATAAATACCCAACTTCCTTATCCCTTGGGTTGGGCAACACCGAGGCATGTTCTACATAGTTTCCTGGAGATCCCCAGCAAGATTGAGCTCCAGTTGCCCACAACAGAATGCTCTGTTGATTACTTCTCCTTTCCTGCATCCTTTCCCCACTCCCTCACAGGGCCTTCTAGGATCAGCTCCCAGTAAACTACTTGCACCCCAAACCTTGTCTCAGATCTGTTTCTGGGGAATTGCAAGCTAAGGTAGAACTCAATTTATCCTTCCCTATATTTGTCTCTCTTCATCTTTTCCCTACACATTAGAAATTTTCACTGACCATTTTTCTTAGTTCATCTTTAGTAAATTCAGATTCCATTCAACAAGATGAATGATCAAATATGTAATACAACAAACATAATAAAATGTTAATTGTAGAATCTGGGTGATTGGTATATGGATTATCACTGTTCAAATCATTCCATTTTTCAGTTTTTTGTTTCTTTTATTATAAAAATGTTCATCATAAAATGTTGGGGAAAAAAATAAACCATCATGATAATCTGATTTCAGAGATGTTGAGATGAAATTTCAGAGAAATCTACTGTCTGGTTCCAGGATGCCAAGCAATTTAAGGGAGCATGATAGTATTCGTTCTTCATGCTCCAGCACCATCCTGGAAATTATGGAGTGCTATTAAGGGAGATACTTTTTCATCCTGTCACTGACTTCTTGTGGGGATTATCTTGGATAAAATGTTTCATGGCCTTATTGCTTTATTTTTGGACTCATCACCTTTAGTTATCACTTTGAGTTAATACTTTCCAGAAATAACATTTGCGATTTGAAAAAAAAATACACAATAAATAAGAATGCATCTTGACCTCTTGCCTCCCCCCCACAAAATTTCTATCTCCAAAAATTTTGGAGAAATGACTTTCATATTTCTTCCCTTTATAGTTAACCATGACCAAAAGCAAACTTATAACTCTATGTAAGACACTTTTTCCTTCTTAAACTTTAGGCATGCAACCCAGTCATACAAACAAGCGCCAAGATTTATAATCAATTTATCCTTTGTATCTTGTTTCTGGCTTTGTTTTTGTCAGCTTAATCTCCATCAAAATGATGTCTTAATTCAAACTGAAAAATGGGCATTGGCTTTGCTGATGACTTCACTCTGCTATGGACATGTAACTAATTCACTTACAACACACACACACGCACAACTTTTTTTTTTTTTTTTTTTGAGTGAGTCTGTGTTTTCCTTTTTTACTAATTACTTTTGGAGCTTCATTTTGAAAATCCACTGTTCATCCTATTCTAAAACCATACCCAAATCAAATACCACAATGTCTTCAACCAATCTCTAGTGTGAACCTGATCCTTGAGAAAATGCTACAATCTCAGTGAATCTGAGATTGAAGGGAGGATCTGGAAGGAAATTATATTAAGAAACCCCAAGATTAACCTAACCTTCTCTATGCTGTCTTTCGTGTTCTAGACAGCTGTAAGTTTCTGCTCGAGTGAATCTGTATCCCATGCCTCTCAAAGCTCCCTGCCCCCAAATAAGGAACAGAGGCAGTTAAAATGTGGAAAATTAAGAAAATGCAGAACACATCATTAACTCATATACTCAGGAAGCTGTGGCAATCTTGACTTCTCCTCACATAAGGCCCACTATAAATGAAATATATATTTTAATTATTTCCAGTTTAGATATTCCCAGTGTGCCATACACAACCTCAACTGCTCGCTGTAGAATAAAGGAAAATTGGGCGGTAAGAAAGCAAGAAGAAAGTTTCAGTTAATGCAGAACAGTCTCAAGTCATCGTCACATTGCCCTGAGCAAAACTCTTCCTTTTATTTGGTAGAAAAAGCAATCAATTTCCCCTACATGCAGCGTCTGGGTGCAGATTCTGTTTACTCATGAGCTGTGACAGGCTTACCCGAAGCAGCTTTGCAAACCAGCTGCTCCCCTCACAGTCTCTGTGGTTGTAATTCTTTTAAGTTGCAAGGGTAACTTAAACTGTACATGGCTTTCCAGGATGCAAGGCAGGCAGCGGGAACTGTTGACATATTTTATTTTTTACATAGCATTTTCAATTACAGAGAACGGGATCGCTATGAACTTTCATTCGTTGCCCCCGCATGCCTGACATCCATCGGGGAACATAAAGCATGCAAAGGCCCTTCAACTCAGCTTTCTCCAGAAAACCCTGGAAACTGGCCCATAATGTATTTGTGTCATTCCTGACTCAATGAAAACCAAGGCAGAACCCTTTAAGTGCCTCCAGTACATGGCCTTTCCATTTAAACTACCGGGGGGCTCATACCGAGATGGGAATCAGTGGAAATCACAAGGCAATCTTGCTCTAAAAATCTCTTGGCTGCTCAGCCAGTTCTTGTCTTATCCCTCGAAAGAGAAAAATTCATTTCTTAGAAAGATCTTGCTAGTTGTTATTGTTTTGCGAGCTTAATAACTCATTATTTTAAAATTATATCCCATCAATGCTTATCCTAAAGAGTTTGAATTCTGCCTTAAGCACTGGAGTAGGTGAGGTGAGTTTAAAATTAGTCTTGGGGTGCTGTAGTGACTGGGAGTCAGTATCTCCTTTGAAGAATCTAGGAGGGGTTACTTTATGTACAAAGGGGTTTATAAGCCCTGCTTTGGCCTGTAGCCAAAATGTGATTATTAAATGAACTTATACTGATATTATACTTAAATGTGTACTACGGTGAAAAGAATGCTAGAAAATTAAACTGTCAGGGGATAGAACGGAATAGCCATAAAGCATTATAAAATGTTCAGAAACATGGCCATTAAGATTAATTGAGGTTTAATATATAACCTCCTCTCCTTTGGGAATTGTCCTAGCCAGCTGTATATCTCTCACAGTTCCCCAACACCCATCCCCCACAATTTCTCTCTGTACATCTGAGCCTTTGCAAGTGCTGTTCCAGGTGCCCAGGGTGTTTGTCCGCTCTTCCCGGCTCGATGATTCTTTCTTTCAAGACCTGGATCAGAGATAACCATTCTGCAAAGTTGTCCTCCCTCCTCTAGGGTGAGGGAGCTTCCCAGCAAGTGGCTCTACAATTGGAGCTTATTATATAGGGTGATTTTCTAGCATTTTTGTGCATCCTTCTCTGCCAGCCTCCAATTCCTTATGGGCATGTGTTCCTCTGCAACTTACTCTCCTTAGAATCACAAGTTATCTGCAAGATGCCAGGTTAAGATACGTTTGTTGAATGAATAAAGATAAAATAACAGTGGAAATACATACATAGTTATATATGCATATATTATTTCCATTATATAAAAATATTCACATTGGATGCAAGAAGAGACTTGTCAGAATAAAACTTTTATTTCACTAAGGGCTGTATCTCATGTTTCTCCTCTTTCTATGTGAAAGACCAATGTTTTTCAATAAACAATGCTTAAGGAATACTATCAAATTTATTTTTAAATACCTGTGTTTTCTCACCAAATTTCAAGCTCCACTTAATTTTTGGCTTATAACTTTTTTATTTGGCTGTGGCCTGTCTGTTGGAAAAATATCCATTTGAATATATGCTTATGCATGTGAGTGTGCACATGTATGCTTGTGTATGTGTGTGCACGATTCAGTGTGTGTGCATGTGGGTGTTCATGTGTGCATGTGGATGTTCATGTGTGCATGTGTATGAGGGCATGTGCATGCATGTGCATGTGTGTATTTCTTCCCAAATACTCAGCCCTTCTCAAATAATCTGTCCCAGTATAAGACAGGTCAAATTTCCAGGAATAATTCAAGAATAGAGCAAATGGGAGCAAATATTCAAGTGTGCCATTAAGAGAAGAAAGAGGAAGAGGAAAGAAGTAAAAGAAAGGAAAGGAAAGGAAAAACTTAGGAGCCTCTCGTGATCTCACAAATCCCTGCACTAATAGTTTGCACTACTGAGCCTTTGTTATAAGCCTGACATTATTTGGAATGTTTCCATATATAACCCCATGTAACCCTCCCCACCTCATCAGCCCATTGTTACTCTCCAAGCAAGAGAGTCACAGAGGGCAATCTGTCCAAGGTCACCCTGCTCATAAATGACAGTGTCAGGATTCAAACTTGGGCTGTGTGGGCTCCAAAGGCCATGCCATCACTATGCCCTTAAAAGAGGCATCCTTACCTTGTTATCTCTATTTGCTCATCTCTCAACTCTAAACTGTCTTCTAATTCCATTGTTCCAATGAAAGAGCCCTTGGGCTCAGTGATAACCTCCATGTCATGGGAGATATTATTCGGACCTCTTGGCCATACTTGGTACAGCTGACCTCTGTGTCTTGCTTTCCTTTACTCTGAGAAACAGTCCTCTTTTCAGTTCCTCCTACTTCTCTGCCTGATCGTTCTCTGGCTCCTATCCTAGGGTATTATTCTCAACCCATCCACCTCGTCCACCGTGGAAATCAATTAGACAATCCCTCAGACAGTTAGACATAGAAGTATCACATGACCTGGCCATCCCACTTCTAGGTGTACATCAAGAGAATTGAAAGTAAGGACTCAAATAGATAACTGCACACCAATGTTTATAGGACCATTATTTGCAATAGCCAAGTGCTAGAAGCAACCCAGTGTCCATCAATAGAACAATCGATAGACAAAATGTGAATATTATTCAGCTTTAACAAAGAATGTGGTTCTGAAATGTGTTATAACATTGATGAACTTTGAAGACATCATGTTGAGTGAAATAAGCCAGACAAAAAAGGCAAATGTTATAAGATCTCATTTATATGAAATACCTAGATGCAGCAAATTTTATAGAGACAGATAGATTACAGGTTACCAGGGGCCGGGGGAGGGAGGAGTAGAGGGAGTTATTGTTTAATTGGAGGAGAATATCTGTTTGAAGTGAAACTTGGAAAAGTTGGAAAATTTGGGGTAATAGATATTGGCAATGGTAGTACATGTTGTGAATATAATTAATGCTACAATTGAAAGTAGCTAAAATGGGAAATTTTGAAGTGCATAGATGTTACTACAATATATGCACTTCAAAATTTTTTGGATTTTTGTTTGTTTTGTTTTTACAAAAAGTTGCTGCTTCTCAGGGTTTAGTATCAGGGTCTCCTTTATTTTTTACTCTTCATGTCTTAGAGTACAAGAGGCATATCTCATCTTTGCTCCAGCTTCAATGATCACCTATATACAAATGACACATAAACTCGTAGTTCCAACCTGGACCCTGGACCTTCATTCTGAGCTCCAGACTACATATATCCAAATGTCTTCCTAATAGTTCCCTTAGATGTCATGAGCATACTTCAAACTTCCTCATAAAACTATGTATTCTGAATCCCCAAAACCTAGACCTATATATTAGTGGTGGTAATTTGGAACAGTTGCATAGCTAGCTGAAGAAAAGAAAATAATGATGGAAGTCTTACCTTGCTTCTTAAAACAAAATATAAGCCAATAGATCAGTCTGGAACTTTGCCAAGCAAGTCTTGTCAAGAAAAAATTGGTAAAGGGTATTTTGTTCTACAACACTCCTCCCAGCATTTAGAAGGAAATCCTTGCCTCAATGCCCACTTAAAATTTTTTTTTTCCTATTTTTAAAGAAGCTTTAAATTACATAAATGACATCACCATCCCAGTCCCCTCAGGATTGGGGGAAGAACTATGGACTAGAGTGGACTTGATAGTATTCTGTTGTACACATATGGTGATTCTAGCAATGGAAGAAATTATAACAGTGAGGTGGAGCCAGTGGTCACTGGACACTTTGGGGGCAGGGAGGGGATGTGCAGTTGAAATACAGGGGCTTCTTCGGGATTTGGAGGTTGTCCTGAGTGCCGTTGTGGCAACAGATGTAGGCCATTTTAAATCAGCACACACCACTCAGAACTGTGTGGGAGAGAGTGTGGTCTACGATGTGAACTGTGGTCTATGGTTGTTGGCAAGGCCCCAGGATGTGTAAGTCCATTGAGGGTGATGGGCCACACTTGTGGGAGATGTTTGTGTGGGATGTGGTAGGAGGTGTGGGAGGTGGGGAACATGGGAATCCCGATAAGTTCCGTGTAATATTTTGGGTAATCTAACCACCTCTTAAAATATATATATATATATATTTATATATATAAATAACATTTTTGTAAACAAATGCACATATATGCATATATATTTATATATCATTTTACAAATATTGGTATGTATTGTGAAAATTTTGATTTTTACCCACAATAAAAAATAAATTAAAAAAAAAAAAGAAGCTTTAAATTACATAAATGTCACATAAAAGTACAGGGGATTCCCATATGGCCCAACCCTTCCTCCTCCCACAGTATCCTACATCAAAAACATCCTTCATTAGTGTGGCACATTTGCCACACTTGATGAACACATATTGAAGCATTGCCACAAACCATGGACCATAGTCCACAGTGTAGTCTACACTCTGCCCTGCACAATCCCATAGGTTATGACAAAATGTGTAATGACCTGCATCCACCATTGCAATGCAATACAGGACAACTCCAAAGTCCCGAGAATGCCCCCATGTTACACCCATTCCTTCCCCACCCAGAACCTCTGGTGGCCACTGTCCCCACACCACTAATAAAAGTTCCTCCATTGCTAGAATAATAATAAGTCTATAATAGAATAATAAGTCTACTTTAGTCCATTGTTCATTCCCCAATATTAAGGACTCTGGGATGGTGATGCCCACTCCACCTGTAACTGAGAGGGGGCCTAAATCCCATGGGGCAGACTGATGCTGTGTCTGCCTGCAGCTGCAGACACTCTCCATTCCTTGAGATGGCCGTTGTCCTTCATCTCCCTCTCAGCTGTCCTGGGTGAGTCCAATGAACTGAAGAGCAGCTGTTGACTGCCACAGTAAATAGTGCCTCAAACAGTGGGGTTCCTGAGGGCTCTAGAGACATCTAGACACTATAAGTAGGGCAGACAGCTAAGGAATTTGGCACTCTGTCAGTGGGCCTTACTTTAGGATTTATGCTCCCCAATGTAAGAAAGTTAGATTCATTTATAGTTTCCTTACTCATGGCTCTTCTGCTTCTTTTATTTGAACCTATAATTAACACTATTCTTGTTAAATATATGTCCCAGAGATTTAAATCTTTGGTCTGTTCATGTGCCAGTTGAGCCCTAAATTTCAGCAGAGATGCTCATTCTTAAACAGTAATAATTGTAGACCAGGTACTGAAGAGTTTAACGAGGAGTGTCATATTGGCTTGTTTTGTTGTAGGAAGAAATACAAAATTGTGCATTTAAAATCAGAGTTCCCTTAAACATTATTAAGCAAAAAGATGAATTTGCATTAACTGCAAAGATTAGTCAGTATTTCCCTGGAGTGAAACTAGCAAGGAAATAATTTTTAGTTGTTTTTATACTTTTGAAGCAAAGGCATGCATCTTTTGTTTTTTTTTTAATTACAGTTTTCACAGGAGTCTTCTTCAGTCCTTACAAAGTGATTTTGTGTGCTTTTACTAGTTTTTTTTTCTTATTCTTGGAAATTGTTAAGATATAATGGGAAATATATGTTTCTTGATGGTCTGGTGGAATTGCCAGGAAAAATCATTTCAGCCTGATGCCATTGGGGATCAGATAACATTGACCACCATTTCAATTTTTATTATTACTTTTGTTATGGTTGTGAGCCTTATTGATAATCTCCTTCTAAGACCAATCTTGGCAATTTATACTTTCCTAGAATACTGTTCATTTCATGGGTTTACAGATTTATTGCTATAAAGTTGGTCATATAGACCCTTATAATTTAAAAATATTTCTGCATATGTTTGAGTTCCATAATTTTTTCCTAATATTATTTATTTATCTGTCTCCTGCCCTTTCCCATTGCCCAAATATATATTATTGTTCTCTTAAAATAGTATTTGGTCTCACCAACTAGCTTTATTCTTATTCGATTTTCATTAACTTCTGATTTTATTTTTATTTCCTTCCTTCTATATGATTCAGATTTGTGTGCTGTTGTTCCTTTTTTTTTAATAGTATTTTTTTTTATTTTCTAAGATACTTAGATTACATAAATGTTATACAAAAATTATAGGGATTCCCATATGCCCCACCTCCCACACCTCCCACAACCTCCCATATAAAAATCCTTCATTAGTTTGGCACATCACTGCAATGGATATACACATCCTGGGGCTTTGCCACTAAGCATGGGCCATAGTTCACAGTGTAGACCACACTCTCTCCCACACAGTTCTGCATGTTATATGATGATATAAAATGGCCTATATCTGTTGCTGCAATGTCACTCAGGATAACTCCCAAGTCCCAAAAAAAAACCCGTATTACAACTGCTGTTGTTCCTTTTTACACCTTTTGCATTTAAACATTAGTTAATTTATTATATATTTGTCCTCTAAGTACAGTTTTGGGGTGCACCCATTGATTTTTTACGTGGTGCTTTTGCTTTAAATATTTTATAATCTTTCCCTTGATTTACTCTTTAACTAATGATTATTTTTTGCTGTTATTTGTGATGTTCTAACTTTATGTATTTTGTGGCCTATGTTCCATTTGCAGAACATAACCCCATTAAAACCATGAGAAAAACACCAGTCAAACCCAAATTGAGGGACAAGTACTCAGAACTGTCAAAGTCATCCAAAACAAGGAAAGTCTGAGAAACTGTCACAGCTCAGAGTAGGATAAGGAGACGTGACAACCAAAGGCAATGTGGGATCCTGAAACACAAAAAGGACGTTAGGGGAGAATGAGTGAAATTTGAATTAAGTGTGGGATTTGGTTAATAGTAACATGCCGGTGCTGGCTCCTTAGCTATGGCAAATGTATCATGGTAACAAAAGCTGTTAACCATAGGGGAAACTGGGTGAGGGGGATGTGAGAACTCTGTGTTATCTTAGCAATATTTCTGCAACTCTAAAACTATTCTCATACTAAAAGTTCACTTAAATTTTTTTAAAGCCAAAAAAAGAGAAAACAAATCAAAACAAAAAACTTCCTGTGACTTATTTCTTAACTTGGTGTGTAAAGTCAAGTCCTCACTACAGCCTTCAAGGTCCTGCACATTCTCTCTCTATCCTCACCTGACTCCCCTGACCTCATCTCCCACTAGGTGCACTTTTGCTCATTCTACACTCCTCCACTATATTAGTCAGAGTTTTCCAGAGAAACCATGTGGCCAAGCAACTGAACACCCTAACTAGCCAAGTTAACACATGAAATCAAGTATCACATCCACCCACATGTACTTCTTTGTTCCTCCAGCATGTTCACTCTGTAGGGTGATTGCACATAACGTCTCCATTATGCATACATCTCACTCCTTCTCCTACTTTATATATCTACACAAACACGTTTTTCCAGTGAAGTCTTCTTGCCTACCTTATTTAAAATTACAATTCCCTCTAGCCTCCTGAATTCCTTTTCCCTACTTGATTTTTCCTCCATAGCACTCATTACTACCATCTAACACATACATGCACATACACATACACTTATATTATTTATTTTTTACTTTCTGTTTCCATTCATTAGAATGTAAAACTTCACTGGGGTAGTGATCATTTTATGCTTTATTCACTGCTATATCCCTAATGGCTATAAAACATCTGGCACATAGTAAGAAGTATTGGTTGAGTAAAATGAATCAGATAAGGCCTTTTAACAGCACTCCAACAAAAAATAATGGTGGAATTAGCTAGGTTTATGGCAATGGAGATGGAGATATGTGGCCAGCTTTGGGATGCAGTTTGGATATTTAGCAAACATGACTTGCAGATAAATTAGATATAAGTTTTTTTTGGTGAAAGAGAGGAGTGAAGGATGATTTTTAGGTATGTGCTGAAGGTGGCACCATTTAAAGATGGGAAAGATGTCAGAATAGCAGATGGGACTACAGAATCCAGAGCCATGTTTGAAACATGTTGGATGTGACATGCCTCTTTGACATCCAAGTGGAGATGTGTAGTAGGAATTTGGGACTGGAGGAGAATGGAGTTAGAAGTACTCATTTGGGAGTCATCAACATAGAGATGGTCTTTAAAGCCATAGTCTTGGGTATTATCACCCAGAATGGAACATTGAGAAGAGAAGAGGGTTAAAGGCAGCATTCCAGGTACACCCCCCAAATCTAGTTATGTGATCAGAGGAGGAGTGGACTGTAAAAAATACTAGAGGGGCAAGACAATAAGAGTGGGAGTAAAAAACTAGGAAAATGCAGCACCATGGGGGCTTCAGAAATATTTGTTTATGAAGACAGTGGTCAATCTCATGTGTGGCAGTTTGGTATTATTTATGAATTCCAAAAAGAGATAGAGACTATGTTTGTAAACTGGTTTGTTCCTCTGGGCATGATAACCCTTTGATTGTATTAGATTCAGCTGACATGTCTGATTAAAATTTGTTAAGATTAGGGCTTTGATTCAACCATGTCATTAGAGTGTAATTCAGCATTGAGTCTCAGCCCCCTTGATGGGCTGATAAAGCAGACTCTCACACAGAAGTAGATACACAGATAAGACACACAGAGGATCCTGTGGCTCCACGAAGAGAGATGAACCTGATAGTTTACACCTGACCTTGTGAAGAAAACAGAGCAGCTGAGCCCAGAAAGAAATGAGCCCCAGAGGAAGAGTAACAAACTCTATGCCAGCCCATAGCTGAGATAGGAAGAAGCTGGGACCATGGAGCCTTAAGAGGAAAGAGGAAGGCTGAACTCTCACAGACATCACCTGCCATCTTGCTTCAACACATGGCAACAAATATTTGGTGAGAAAGTACCTCTTATGGTACCTTGAGTTGGACTCTCTAGGGCTTTGTAACTGTAAGCTTTTACCCCAAATAAATACCCCTTATAAAAGCCAACAGATTTCTGGTAGTTTGCATCAGCACTCCTTTGGCTGTCTAATACACCATGAAGTACAGCTAGGGAGCCTCTAAGACAAAAACTCAAACTTGTCCCTTGGCTTGGGCAAGATATAAATTACTGGTGTCCCTGATAAGGTTTGTTTCAGGGAAGTATTGGAGAAGGAAACCTAATTGGCATGGGTTGTGAAGAAAATAAGAGGTGTGGAACTGGAGACAATGACTGTGTCCAGGGAGGGAAGGGAAATGCAGAGCACCTGGGGTCTCCATATGCTTGTTTTAAGAGGGTGGCAGTGGCAGGCTTTGTGCAATGATCTAGCAGAGGAGAGTCTGTGCATACAGATGCATGAGGGTTGGAAGATTTGATGGTGGAAAGCTAAGGGACTATGTTCTGTGAAGTAAGGGAAACAAAAGAGAGATAAAGAACAAAGGATTCAGTGAAGATACACTACAAAGAGAAAACTCAAATTCAATGGTAAAGACCAAATTATTAATTTTGACAAGAAGCCAAAATGGGTTAAATACCCCTATTAATACTAAAGTTTCTCCATTTTGGTTTTATAAACTTCTTTACTCAACTTTCCTGTTTCTAAAAGCATTGACAAAGGCATTGTTAAAAACAAAGAGGGATAAAGAGTAATTATGCAAAGGAAAACTAACAGAAAATTGGAATGTCAGCAATGCTGGTCTAATAACTTTACCCTTAGGTTGGGATGTGAGACAACCCTGCTGGACTCCCACCACCACACACACCATGACAGCAGAGCCCACGTAGACTGAGGATGCTAAGGGCATTCCAACTTTAGCTGTTGCTCTGGCAACCTGTTCCTTACTTGGTTTAGGGGCCCAAAGAAGGGCTCATAGAGCACTCCCTGGCCTGATTATGATGATGAATTTTTCTGGATTTGTAGGATGTATAGGATGGAATATGGTCAGACTTGGAATGTGTTTGGGAGGTAAAATTTACAGGAATTGAGCATGTAAAATTTACAGGAATTAGATGTAGTTGTAATATCAAACCCAGTACAATTTTTTTCAAATATCCATAGAACATTTATGAAAATGTAAAACTACAAAATTGTTATGAAGAAATCTTCACAGATTCCTGAATTTAGGAATTTGGTAAGTGCCCGTTTATAAATACAATCAATTTATTTGTATTAGACATTGATAGAAAAGAGTGCCAACAACAACAAAAAAAACTAACCCCTTGGACATTAAAAATTAAAACACAGAATTAAAATGCAGGTATCAAAAAAGAAATTAAAATATTAAATTACAGTCTCTTTAGAAATAAATAATAGTTTAAAAATTGTACATCTCAAACCATGCCGTGTGGCAAATATTGTACTTAGAATAAAATTTATAGCCTTAAGTGTTTTTTATTCATAAACAAGAAAGAAGTTAAATGACATGTAAATATAACTGAAGAAGCTAGGGGGGAGAAAGAGCAAAATGAAAAGAAGAGGAAGGAATTGATAAAGATATGTGCTGAATTTAGTGAATTAAAGAATAAATAAAATTAGTAAATAAATTCAAATGTGGGCTTGTTGAGAATTCCAGGGACTAGAAGGATCACTGGCACTGATCTAAAGGGAAAATGGAGGTGGATGTGGGAATCAGGGCACTTCACCAAGGGAGCAATGAGGTAAGATAAATCTCAGCATGGCCGGGACACCCCTGGCCCCTACATGCCTCCCCACCTCGTCACAACCCTGAGGCTGTGATGCATCTAACCTCTCAGAATCTTAGGTACCAACCCAAGGAGGAAGAGGAGGGGTTGAGCTCTGAATTATGAGGTTTTTAAAAACAAGAATGGACCAAGGTGACATGACTGAATCGGACCAAGACATTCCTGGATTGTACTGATTTTTAAACTTGGAAATGAATAGATCAAATTCTTTCATTAGGCCAAAGAGGGAGTAGAAAACTAAACTAAGTTCGGATATGTGGAAATAGTTTACATACCTGAGTTAGGAGTTCTATGCATGTCATACACACAAAAGATATGAGATTAAATGTCCAATTTCTATAGTAATAAAGGAAATACAATTTTCTATTTATGAAAGTGACCACTATTTAATCAATATCTGTCTTCCTTACCCATTTCATGACCTCCACGAGGGCAGGGACCATGTCAGTTTTTGCTCAACGTTGGGCACACGGTGGTATTGTAGAGAAGGCTGTGGTGAGCCTGCATGGAGAGAAAGAAAAAAGGTAAGAAAGAAGGGTGGGAGGGAAGGAGGAGAAAAGACAGAAAGAAGGGGTGGAGGGAGGGATCAAGGGATGGAGGCAAAGTAAAGAGAGAGGGAAGGAGGGAGAGATTGAGGAAGGAAGGAAGAAGGTAGGGAAGGAGGAAAGAAGATTGGTTGATTTTGTGGAAAACCATTTGGACAACATGGGCGGTGCTCTCTAAAGTCCTCTGCCCTATAAATATTTATACTAGAACTCTCATATGTGTGTAATGCCCAATGGAATTTGGGGTAGGGATACAGAACCATTTTGGAGTATTGGAATTCTTATTTATGGCAGGAGTTACTTTCAAACCCTAAGAACTGCAAATCACATGCTGTATCCTTGATGACATTTAACAGAATCATCATGAGCTTTATCTGCTTCTCCTACCTTCCATAGTCATAGCCTCTTTTGCAACTTTGCTTCTCTCTTTTAAGCTGTGGTCATCTTCATTTCTGAAAATATATTCTCTAACTCATAACCATATGTCCCTTGATGTGCTTTCCTCAACTCCTTCCTGTCTTCCTTTCTTCTCTTCTCATTCTTCCAATATTCTTTTTTTAAAGAGTTAAGACAATCATATTATAATATAAAAACAAATGATGAATATTTTATACATTTCATTTTCTTCGAAAAATCTAGGACAAGGGGTCACTTCAAATTTCCATAATGGCTGAAGATTACAGACAGAAAAAGAACTGTTTAGAGAACATCTGAACCTTCTTCCAAATGAAGTTGTCTTCCACTTGATTGCAGAATTCAAGATTTCTCAGATAATAATACCGAGTCAAAAGCAGTAGGTAAAACTTTGCAAATTGATTGTGCTTGCTCCGGGCTGTTGCACTGATAAACCCATAGGCTGTATTCTTCATTGCTTGCATCTGTGGATTTCAGACCAATAAGCTTTTTCCTGCCCCCAGACCATCATCATAGCATACCATCCAGATGATTAAATATAGAGCAGTCTCTGCAGAACATCATACTCATCTGATATTGATACTTTTATACCATACTTGGAAACTCCCATCATAAATTCTTCCTCCAGAGGAACAAAAGGCAACTTTCCATCTTGCTGGGCAACATCTATATAATTTATCAGGTCTAGTGGCCCTTCAAGACTTTTTCCCTCAGAGACTTTCAGTTTCTCAATGGCACCCACATATTTTATTCGAATTTCTGCACTGGTATCTGAATTATTGTTGCTTTGTCCTGGGCTTCTGGTAGAATATGTTTCAAATATGGCTACAGTACTGGATTGTGAAAGTCCCCCAAGGCTAGAATCCACAGACTTGCTCTTTGTAGTGATTTCACTATTTTGGGAACTGCTACTACGTGTTGTTTTTTGCTTTTCCGAAACATTTTTCACCATAGCTTGGTCCAAAGAAGCTCCCTATAGAACTCAATGCTATTTCATTGTCTTCCGAGGTTCCACAGACAGCAGTTTACACAGATAGCTTCGTTTCTTTCTGACATGATCAATTCCTTTAGGAAAAACAATGTACCGCTCAATAGCGGGTCCATCTCCGGAGCCTTTGTTTGATATCAGAGAGGGACTGCTGCAGCAGCCGGCGCCCTTGGTGGCTCTTCCAGTTCTGATTCCAGCGCCAACTTTCTCCTTTCTGTTCTTGATCAGATATTTATAGCCAACTGACTCTGTGACCATTTCAGTTCTGTTTCCCATCCCCCACCTACATATTCTTTGCTTTGTCCCTGTCCCTCCTAAGAATGGAACCTAGAACAAAAGACATTACTCCAGATGTGGCTATTTCTGGACCTGGATAATAGATTTTTTTTTTTTTTTTACCTAAACTTTATATTTTAACGTCAAAAATTAAACTCCACAAAAAGCAGCTCAACAAATTATGGAAGCATTACTTTAAAAAATTATGTCCAGGCACATTTATCTCATTTAATCCTAAAAACAAACTCAATTGTTTCTCTCTTGTTCAGAAAGATACATAAATGAGCACAGACTGGTTAAAAGACATAGTCAAGTTCTCCTTGTTAATGAAGAAATTGAAGGGAAAAAAGCTTTATCATATTTATGTCTCATAAAACTAAATCCCATATATTTTTTTGACCATTAACATCGATACAGTACCTTCTTTGACTTTGCTACAAAAATATTATATTACTGTTAACTAAAGTCTATATGTTACATTAGTTGCATTTTCCCATCTATCACCGTATTCTTGACACTTTGAAGAAGAACATTCTTGTATTTATATTATTAACGACAATCTTCATCTACCACCCAAATCACTCTGTTACACAGTCCCTAGATTACCCTCTAGCTGTCTTTCAATTAACATTAACCTCCCTAGACTACCCCATTCAGCTACAATCAAATTTATAAACAGCAGTGTTTGTTAAACTCATTATAATATGCTACCATCAACTCTATCCATTAGGTCTTTATTAACCCAGGTTGAAAGTATACTTGCTCTGGGCAGCCCATCACATTTTTTGGCTCAAGGGAAGTTCACAGCCAGCTGAGCCTTCTCACATGTTTGCTTGGGCCATAATGTTGAACTCACAAGACCAATAGGTATCTCAACTATATTCATACAATCTATTGATCCCTGTTCCAATGGACTTTGTAGCTTTCAACCTCTCTTTGAAACCTATGAAATCTTTCGTAATCATGCATTTTATTTGCCAAACAACAGATTGATGGGAGAATTCCATTTTGTGGCCTGATAAAAACTAGGACTTAAAGAGTTGGAATATTTTGTTCATTTCATTCCATCATGGATTCCATTAGCTTTCGAATGCATTTGTAGAATCTCTGGACTTTTTGAATGTGAAGCTAGTGCCCCAACAAGGTGGGGGTGGGGGGCTGAAACTGTGCCTTCCCCTAAATTCAACAAGACCAGGCCTGATTTCATCTCTTTGTATTTCAGCATTCTACAAGAGATAGAGTTAAGAAAAAAGACAAAGGATTGCATTATCTTTAAACACTTGAAAACCAGTGGATTGTACAATTTCCTTCCTCCTATTTACAACAAAGTCATCTTACTAACCTCCTCTCTTTTCATACATAGAGGAACAAAATTTTCTTTCTCTTTTTCAAGGCTGAATCTTCTGTTGATTCTTCCAGCTCCATGCCCTCCAACCTCTCTTGCATCTGCTGTTTCTTTCTCTCAGTTAGCATCTTCACCTCAACCTACCATCTGAACAGCCTGTTCCAGCAGGGCACCCCCCAAGGCTGTCTACACTCCCACCCCCATACTCTCTGGCCTTTTGAAGAGTGTTTCGACCCTCCATTCTGCCTTCCTTACCAAGGACAGCATGTCTATTTTTTTAATACTCCCTTTCTCTGATCCCTCTGCAGCATTTCTTTTGTGTGTATGTACGTGTGTTTTGATTTTTTTATGGAAGTGAAATACACATAACATAAAATTGACCATTTTAATGTATACAATTCAGTGGCATTTAGTACATTCCCAATGTTGTTTGCAGCCTTTCTTGAAACCCAACCATCAGCTCTGCTCTCCTGTCTCTAGGGCCTCGCTTGAAACCACCTCTTTCCCACAACATAAACCCATGTGCATTATTACAATCATAGTCCATGTTTCAAATTTGTCAAAGTTACATGTTTCATGAGTTTAGGATATATTCATTTAGATTTATCTAGTCAAACTTGGGATCTTGGACATCCATCTATAATGTATTAGGTTGAACCATATAAAATTGCCACTTTGTAGATCACAGTATACTATGATTTCACAAGATGTTACCATTGGGGAAAATTGGTTAAAGGGTACACAGATCTCCCTGTATTATTTCTTAAAAGTGTATGTGCATCTATCATTTTTTCAATAAAAATCTCAACTAAAAAATCATCATATATATGTTGCCAGAAATTTTTAAAAAACCATAGGACTGCACAACACAATGAGTGAAATTTAATGCAAACTATAGGCTATAGTTAATAATATAATTATAATGATGATGTTTCATCAATTGTAACAAAGGTACCACACTAACGCAAAATGCTAATAATAGTGAAAATTGTATGAGTATATATGGGAAATCTGTACTTTCCACATGAGTTTATTTTTAGTACTAATGACTCAAACATGAATTGCATGACCCTAGCTTTGGATTTGGGTGAAAGAATTAACCAGTTTGGTTTTACTTAATTATTTTTTTAAAACCTTAAAGGTTAATAATTTGACCATGGTTTGGGTCAAGAGATGGATTGAATGCTAAATGCATCCTTAAACCACAGGATCTTGGGTAAATGAGTCATACAATTCAGCCACACATCTGACCTTTGAACCCCTCTTTCACGTCCCTGCAACATGACATATTTCAGAATACTCCAAACCATCCTTGAACACATCCAACTGATAGAAATTTGCATTTGTTTTTTTTTTTTTCCTTCATATTGACATAGCACCTGTCTCTCTGCAACATCAGGTTGCTGGTTTTAATTTGTCTTCTTGGATCTATGAGAGTTAAGTTTGGAATGTTTTCCATATCAGACTTGGAAATAGCAGCAGCTATCATATCTCCCTTTGTCTTAAATCTTTCCCATATTCAATGCCTGGCTTTCTATGATCCTTCTTCATGTGGCACAGTATATTCAGTTTCTTCAAGTTGCTCACACCCCTTTGATGGGTTCCTGTTTGTGTTTGCTCACAGTAAAGCATAGTGCCCTAAATCCCAGCTTTAATCGGAGCAGTCAATTGTTCCTTCCATTCATCTAGATAACAGACATCACTTACGAAGAACTGATATTGTATCAGATAGTTTTGCCTTTGGTATCCATATTACACAGTTGACTCTCCCAGCTCTTAACTACAGAATCAAAATCATCTTCCTCCTTCCTTCTTCTCCCCCAATTTTTGGACCACTTTAGAGCTCTAGAATGGCCAGTGAAACAAAAATAACTTGGTCCCAACCTGGAAATACGTGTGTCCTCCGAAACATCAAGAAATAGTGACTATGCTGAAAGAGGTGGTTAAACAGAACACCCTAGACCTCAGTCATCCCATTTCTCCATTTTAGCTTCAGGTTCAAACTTCTGGTTAATAAAGTGAAGACCAAACTCTCTTGGAGGAAAACAGTTCAATCAGTGATCGGCATGATTCAACGATGATCGAGATCATTCCAGAGTATTTTCCATGGTGGGAGGGGAATACCAGCCTCTTTCTCAAATTATAAAGCGAAACAAACAGCTCTTATTATTTCCAGACAAATAATGAGGCAAATGCTGGAACAAGTTAGAGTTTATAAGGAACCAAGTTATAAAGATGAAAGGAAAATAAGTAGTGGGATATTGGCCCTGGGTGGTTCTAGCAGTGCCAGTGAATGCCTGGGGGCCAGAACACTGCCCCCCGCCTGCCCGATGGGTTGTCAGATGTAACCTTATCAGGTAGAGCCTGGCCACAGCTCTGGATGCTTCCATCTCTAATTTAGGAATCACAGCCTCTTTTGATCAGGGGCTTCTGTTCATAAGGTGCCATCGTAGTTTAAACTTTTAGGACAACACAGTTCATTACAACTTCCCTAAAGTCTTGATTCCAAACTTCACTACATACTCAACCCCACCTCTGGAAAGTTTAGATTTAACCGTAAGTTATGCTTGGAAAGTATCAAAATGCAAGCCATGTCTTGGAGGCTTAAATTCTAAGAAAATTGTTTCTTTGTTCAGCAGGTGGCGTTGTTGCAATGATGGTGTGTTCTAGTACCATCAGAATCATGAATTGGTGAATCTTAACCATATTTAGTTTGTGGATCAGGTTTTTTTTTAAAGAGAAGAAAAAAAAAAAAAAAACACTTTAGCAAGCTGAAGTTATTTTCACTTAATGGGACACATTATGTGATAATTCTGCCAAAAGTGCATAACCTGTTTTTAATCCTAAGGACCAACCCAAATTGAGGGTCATTCTACTAAATAACTGGCCCAATATTCTTCAAAAATTATCAAACTCAGGAAGACAGGAAATGTCTAAGGAAGTGTTGCATAATAAATGAGACTAAAGAGGCATGATAACTAAATACAACAAGTGATCCTGGATTGGATCACTGACAAGGAAAATAAAATTGCTATACTGGACATTATTGGAACAACTGGAAAAATCCAAATATGGATTACAGATTAGATACTAGTCATGTCTTAATGTTGAATTTCCTGATCCTGATAATTGTTCTGTGGTTAAGCAAATGCCCCTTGTTCTTGGGAAATGCCCACTGAAATATCTAGGGGTAAAAGGTACTGTAAAATCACGTCTTCGACTTATTTTCAAATGGTTCAGGGGGGAAAGAGTGAAGGAGAGAGAGAGAGAAAATGAGAAAGCAAATGGGACAAAATTTTATAATTGCTAAACCTGAGTAAAAGGCTTATAGGAGTTTTCGTTTGAAATTATATCAACATTAAAAAAACAAACTACACCCTCAAATTTACATTTTCCCACCCCCTTACCCAACTTCTCCTCCCAGGTACCAAAATATGCAAACCCGTAATCAACCCCATTGAGAGCAGCCTTTGCATCAGTCTTTCCTCAAGTGAATGGCTTGTGTTCTTACTTCCTGTTTCACTTTGGGTCATCGATATCTTCAGGATGGGCCTCAGGATGTGGTTTCATCTAATGAGGTCATCCACTTCAAAGAGCTTTTACTCTTCAATGTGTTTTGTAGATGTAGTTCCATCTACAATCAGAATTTGTTCAGTTTAGTTAAATGAGAACATATTTAGTGACAAAGATCAGACAACTAGAATCACAGACTAAATCCTGTTATGTAAGAACCGAAGAGACTTTCAAGATCTTTGTTCAGTACTGTCCCATCTCACCCTCCACCCCTTCCTTTTGGGGAAGATCTCCCAATAGAGCTGCAATAACTTTCCCAAGTTTGCACAGTCACTTATGTGTAGATTCAGGTAAATGTCTTCCATTCCCATTTTCAATCTAGTGCAATCTCCCTTATGTTACTTCTCAACAGGGGGAAAGAGAGTAGATACAAGGTCATATGCCAAGGACACACAAAGCCAAAGAATGACAAAATGGATTTTCCGTTTCATGACAAGAAATTAAAACTATCATATTATACTAAAATTAACATATGAGAAATTCACCTAAACTTTCAAACTTAAGAACAATAGACTAAAATAAAAATTCACATTTGTCAAGGCTGCTTTGGACCATACCCTCAAATTCCCCCAGAGTAGAAGGTCATTGTTTCTTCTCTGCTAGTTAAAGTTCTTGGTTAGAAATACTGGAGACCCAATGGGACATTATTAAAAAACACGGGATCTGGAGTTCAGCCGATGGCTTGATCCACAGAGCTCTTCACACATTCTCATCTTTTTTTTTTTTTAAGATTTTATTTATTCATTTATCCCCCCCTTGCTGCCCGCGCTCACTGGGTCAGCTAACCACGCCGCGCGGGCGGGCCTGCCCTCACCAGGAGGCCCCGGGAACCAAACCCGGGGCCTCCCATATGGTAAACGGGAGCCCCACTGATTGAGCCACAGCCGCTTCCCTAACATTCTCATCTTGAAAAGACTCCCCTGAGTTTCGCACAAAGTGTCAGTCACGCTTCTGCAGAAGCGTGGCTTTCAGTGCCTTGGAGGCACTGCCTGCCTGGCACTTCCAGGGGTTTGTCTGACGGGGCCACTTCCTGCCAGGGACAGAAGGAAGGGTGTCTTCCAGCACAGCTGGCTTTGGGTAGGAAATGCCTGTCACCCCCTCCCACACCCCCCACTCCACTACCCCAGGCCTGAACTGCATTTCCCCTCGCTCTCTGGTTTGAGGTGTTTAAAAGCCTGGAGCTTGTCAGATCCAGCACCTTAGAAAGTCCAGAGGGGCTTCCCCTGCTAATCTTTAGGCAAACATTTTCTCTGCTCTGCTGACTTCGTGGTGGGTTAGCAGCCTTGCGCCTCCTCGGGCAAATTGAAGCAAGCCCACTTGGGTGACAAGGGCATAATGCTTTCCACTGGCAGGAAGCCTTCCACTTACTGTGGCTGGGGCTGCCCTGGCACCTTCCCCAGCCCCAGCCTCCCAGATGGGACTCACCCTGACTTCAAGGGAGGGAGGAGGCCCCTTTAAGACTGAAGGTCTCCAGCCGCAGATGGGAGAAGGATGGAGCGCCTGACCACAGTTCTTAACAGTCATTCCCTGCCCACCCATTAAGTTTTGATTATAATGAGCAGGAAGCTGTTGGCCTCTCCCTGCTTTGGGAATTACTCCTAGTCTCCTTAGTCTCTGCCATGGCCACTCTTGGAGTTAAACCAAACAAGCTTAACACTTGGGTTTAGTGTGAGTTTTGACTTAGTTCTGTCTGAAATGTACTCTTACATTTCAACTGTGAAACACCCCTAAACACACCCACACACACACATGGGCACCTGTTCTGACCCCTCCTCCCTGGGATACACACTACCCAACTCCATTCCCATCTTCCAACCATTAGGGAGCATATTTACAATTCCAGGAAACTCTCTTTCTGCTATTGTTCCAAGTGAGCAGTTTTGTTGCTATCGTCAGCAAAATTTTGCTGAAACAAACGTATAATTTAGTCTGTTAATATTAAATCCCAAGACCTGGAATAAAATCCATAGGCAGGCTGTTCATCAAGAGCCATGTCTGCTTCTCACTTTTGCTCCTGCAGGTGCAAACCTAAATTCCCATTCCATACAGCAGACAGGGAGGGTCGGTGTGCCTACATGTGTTTGCAAGTCCTCAAACTGGGAGATTCTGTGTCTTAGGTTAGGTAATCCCAAAAGGGACCCTGAAACAATCTTGAGATTAAGCTCATGATATGTGGTGATATGAAGTATCAGAAAGTAAGCTTAGTAATAGAAAAATAGAGTTATCTTTTATTTACATACCTGAGTTTTGGGCCTGAGAAATTCATTTCTACAACACTTGGGGTAGCCCTTGTCCCTCTCTTTGCAACTTGATTTTTCAGACCAAAGAGAAGGAGTAGGACTCTAGGACATTTGAGCTTTTTGAGTTTGAACTTGGTTGGTCATTAGTTGGATTTCCCCATTAGTAGACCCTTAAAACAAGGATTTGAGGACAAGTAGTCAATTTGGAAGTGATCCCAGGAAGCATGGGCTAAGTAGGTTCTGGGGCAGATAAAACTCCCAAGCAGAGTCCCGGATTCTAGAGGTAAGAAGCCCATAATGGTACAATAAAGCAAGTGCCAAGGGGATGTGGATGGGCATTAACAGCATCTGCCCCAGTAAGCCTAAAGCACATCCTATTAAAAATCAGACATAACACACAGATATTTATTTGGATGTAACCTCACCAGTTTACTCTGAGTCTTTCCTCCTTTCTTCTGATTCTTTTGTCAAAATAAGAAAAAAGAAATCTTCACCAGGACAGCAATCCCAATACATCCTAGGCTGTTTAACATTGGAAGTGTTTGACATATTTGCATGGTCTTATACTCTCCTATGAGTAACTTGATGATTCAAGAAGCCATATTCCCCGAACTACCCTAGATTGACTTCTCCTGGCATTCTCTTCTGCTAATTTCTCCTTTGTGCCTATGTCACTAAACATAGCCTCCATAAGATTTATGTGTCACAGGGATGCTTGTCACCAAGCCTCCTTTCCAGACCTTTTGAAGGGTGCTAAACACTCCTTATCTGATTTGATATTTTTGCAGAATTTGCTTTTTTAAAATAATTTATTCAAGTACCATATATACAAACTGAAATTTCCCCCTTTTAATCACATCCAAATATATAATTCAGGAATGTAAACTTCTTTCACAATGTTGTGCTACCATCACTACCACCCACTGCCAAAACTTTCATCAGTTCAAACAGACACTCTTTGCCAATTAAGCATAAACTCCCCATTCTCTAACCCCACCCTCTCCCCTGGTAACCTGTAATCTTTTTTCTGACTCTATGAACTTGCTTATTCTAATTATTTCATATCAGTGAGATCATACAATATTTGTACTTTTATGTCTGGCTTATTTCACTCAGCATGATATCTTCAAGATTCATACATGTTGTAGAATGTATGAACTTCATTCCTTTTTTATAATTGAATAATATTCCATTGTGTGTATATACTACATTTTGTTTATCCATTCATCTGTTGATGGATATTTTGGCTGTTTCCAACTTTTGGCAATTGTTAATAATGATGCTATGAACATTGGTATGCAAATATATGTTCAAGTCCCTGCACTCTATTCTTTGGGGTATATACCTAGAAGTGGAACTGCCAGATCATATGGTAATTTTATACTTAACTTTCTGAGAAACTGCCAAACTGTTTTCCACAAAGCCTGCACCATTTTAGACTCCCACCAACAATGAACAAGTGTTCCTATTTCTATCTCTTTATTGAAATTCTCATATTGTTCAATCATTGTTTTCCTGATAATCCTTCAGTTCTTTCTCTGTGTTTTCCTTTAGATCATTGAGCAAATGGCTGATGGATATTTATCTTGTTCCTTTGAATGGACCACCATTCCTTGTTTCTGTTTGTCTTGTAATCTTTTGTTGCACACTGTACATTTTAATATTTTACAGTATTATCTCTGGGGTGTAGTCCCTGGGCTATCTCTTCCTTAAGTTTATATCCAGCTATAAATATGACAGATTTCCACCAGTGTCAGGAACTAACAAAAACAAACAAACCAATGCAAAAATCACCTTTCAAGGTCTTTGCAAATTGTTTCTGCAATGGCTGATGCTTTGCTTCAGAGTTTAGCCCTCCTATCAAGGTCAGAAGGAGGTGAATTTGAATGGCATGATCCTCTCTGTCTTTTTTGAGCCTCTTTCTTGTCCTGGGTTTGTTCTTACTCATGGCCTTAGAAACTCTCCTGTTTACAGAAATTCAAATGCCCTTTATTCTCCATGAAATAGATTTTCTCTCCCTCCAGGTTGCTCTGTTGTATGACGTAAAACAGGTAATCCTTTGCTCCAGACCTCTTTGGCTTAATAGTTTCTTACATTGCTGTAGTTTCTGTAAGCTGCTTCTGCCTGCAGGGCAAATTCTGGGAGGGCAAGCCAGAGAGGAGTTTCTTGGTTCAGTCTTTCATTCTGCTACAGAGTAGATTGGCTAGATTGGCAGCGATATACAGCCACTACAGCCACCGTATTATGTGCATATAGATTACTCTGCTCCCTCTGGAACCTGGCCAAGGATTCACAATAGGAACACTGGCTGACTCCACACTGTGCCAGAAAGGAGGTGGGGGATGCCTAACAAGGACTCCTGAGCTTTTCCTACCAGTTTTCTAAACTGTGTTTTCTTGATTTGCTATTCTCCAGTTGCTTCAACACTTTAACTGTTTTCTAGAGTTCTGAGGAAGATGGTGGTGACAATTTTTGATAGTTGTTTGAAGATTCTATGGGGGAACAGCATCCTTGGAGCATCTTATACTGCCATCTTGGTTGACTGGAAACCAGTATACAAACTTTTAATGCATCTCCCTCCACTCATTTCTCACTGATTACTACAATGTTCTCTTAAGCCATTCCCTGTTTCTGGTTTCAGTTTTGCTTCAGTTCATTTTCCACATTCTTCCAGACTTTTTCTAAAATCTAGTTTAACATACATTTCCACTGCTTAAAAATGTTGGTGGATTTGGCTTTCCAAAGTCTTCAGGATTAATTCAAAATTTTCAGCATGACATCTAGGAACATCTCAAGTTGATTTGCCTCCCCACTCATTTATTATACAAGACTAGGAATCAATTAGCTTCTCTTTCTCCCTACCCCCCTCCCTCCCTCTCAATTCCACACCATTGCCACTAATGTTCTCAGACAGATATGTTTGTCATTCTTCTTACCATTGGGTTGTATCCAAAACTTCAAGGCTGATCTCACTTGTCATCTCCTTAGGGAGTTAGAACCTCGAATACCAGGCCCTTACTCTCCCAGACTATTTTTTTTTTTAACAGAGTCAGGATTGCTGCCCACAAAGCAATCATATAACAATGCAAGGAAATATTTAATAAAGCGCCAACTGGGTAACAAACAATAAGGTTTTGTGAATTATGGGAATAAAGCCCTCATAGAAGAATCAGGGTCTTGCAGGCAAGTAGAATCGATTGATTAATTGATTTACTGACATCCCCCTTTCCCCCATCTCTTAAACCCCTCTTCTGGTAAATTCTAATCTGCTTTCTAACTCTGTGAATGTGCTATTTATAATCCTCTCTTTTAAGTGATATCATTCAATTGTTGTCCTTATGTGTCTCACTTATTTCACTGAGCATAATTTTTTCAAGGTTCTTCCATATTGTAGCATGTCTCATTACTTCATTTTTTATTATTGCTGAATAATATTTAATTGTGTGTATTTTCCTCATTTTGTTTATCCATTCATTTGTTGATTGACACTTGTGTTGTTTCTGGGTGTTTTGGCTATTGTGAATAATGCTGCTATAAACATTGGTGTACATGTATATGTTTTCAACCCTGTTTTCACTCTTTTGGTATATACCTAGAAGTGGGATTGCTAAGTTATATGGTAATTCTATATTTAAACTTTTGATGATCTGCCATATTACTTTCCACAGTGGCTTCACCATTTTACATTTCCACTAACAAAGGATGAGTTCCAATTTTTCTGTATCCTCTCCAGTACTTGTTATTTCAATTTAAAAAAATAATAGCCATCCTTCTGTGGTTTAATTTGCATTTCCTTAATGGCTAATGATGCTGAGCATCTTTTCATGTATTTATTGGCCATTTCTTTGGAGAAATGACTATTCAAGTTTTTGCCCATTTTTAATTGAGTTGTTTGTCTTTTTGTTGTTCATTTGTAGTTCTTTATATATTCTGGATATTAAACCCTTATCTGATATAGTTTGAAATCATTTTCTCCCATTCTGTAGGTTATCTTTTCACTTTCTTAATAGTTTCCTTTTTTGACGCACAAAAAATTTTAATCTTGATTAAATTAAATTTATTTGTTGTGTCTTTTGTTGCTGAATTCCAGGTCATGAAGATTTGACTTTCTATTATCTTCTAAGAATTTTATAGTTTTAGCTCTTATATTTAGGTCCTTGATCCATTTTGAGTTGCTTTTTGTATATGGTGTTAGGTTGGTGTCAAATTTCATTCTTCATGTGGATATCCAGTTTTCCCAACACCATTTGTTGAAGAGACTTTTCTTTTCCCACTGCATGGACTTAGCACCTTTGTCAAAAGCCGATTGGCCATAGACGTGTAGGGTCATTTCTGGACTTTCATTTCTGTTCCAAGTGTGCACAAACATAGACAAATATATCAGTGGAACAGAATTGAAAGTCTAGAAACAGACTTTGATAACTGTTACTTTGTAATACAATTTGAAATCAGAAAGTGTGAGTTGGCCAAACTTTTTCTTATTTTTCACAATATTTTGGCTATTTGGGGCTCATTGAAGTTCAATATAAATATACGGGTCAGTTTTTCCATTTATGCAAAAAGGCTGCTGAAATTTTAATAGAGATTGCATGGAATTTGTATAGTACTTTGAATTATATTGACTAATTAACAATGTTAACTCTTCCAATTCATGCCATTTATTGAGGTCTTTAATTTCTTCAGCAATATGTTGTACTTTTCCCATTTCAATACTTTTTATTGCTTTTTCTTGCTTAATTGTTCTAGTAAGAACTTCCAGTACAATATTGAGTATCAGTGGTGGTATCTCATTCCTGATATCAGAGGGAAAGTTTTAAGTATGATGTTAGTGGTGGATTTTTCTTAAATGGTCTTTATCATGTTGAGAAAGCTCCTTTCTAGTTCTACTTTTCTGATTGTTTTTTTTAAATCAAGAAAAGGTGTTGGATTTTATCAAATGATTTTTCTATATATATTGAGATAATCATGTGAATTTTCCCTTCATTCTATTTATGTAAAGTAGTATATTGATTGATTTTCATGTTTTACCACTCTTGCATTCCTGGGATAAATCCCACTTGGTCTCGTTGTATAATTTTTTTTAATATGCCATTGGATTCAGTTTGCTAGTATTTTGTTAAGGATTTTTGCATCTGCATTTGGAAGGGAAAATGGTCTGAATTTTCTTTTCTTGTGATGTCTTTACTAAGCTTTGGTGTCAGAGTAATGCTGGCCTCATAGAATGAATTAGGAAATCTTTCCTCCTTGAATTCTTTGGAAAAGTTTGAGAAGGATTGATATTAATTTTTCTTTAAATATCTGGTAGAACTTACCAGTGAAGCCACCCTGGACTTTTCTTTAGCAGAAGATTTTTGAATATTGATTCAATCTCTGTACTTGTTATAGTTTTGTTGATGTTTTCTATTTCTCGTTGAGTCAGTTTGAGTGATTGATATATTTCTAAGAATTTTACCAGTTCTCCTAGATTATCTAGTTTGTTGTTATACAATTGTTCAAATGATCTCTCATAATCTTTTTTATTTCTGTATAGTCAATAGTTATATCACCATTTTCTTTTTTGATTTTAGTTATTTGCACCTTTCTCTTATTTTCTTTATCAGTCTAGCTAATGGTCTGTGAAAGTGAAGCAGATGCCTATTTTCAGTGTTTCTCTGCATTTTTTTTTTGAAGACTCCATTAACACTATTTTGTGATTGCCTGTTTAAATATGATTTCATTGAGGATAAGGACCATGTGTTCTCCCCTTGGTTTTCTCAGCCTTTATCACAGCACATGGCAGATAGTTGCAGCCCTCAAAATGTTTGATGAATAAATGGGAAAATGAATGAATGAATGGTACTTGATAAAACAAGGAACAGAGACATATATTTGACAATGGGCAACATTTATGTATTTCACTATTTTCTCTTCTGGGCATTTCTTTTACAACTTGTTCCAGGCAGCCAAGACCTGTGGCTGACCCAGGCCTCCTGAGTATCTCCCAACCCTGCTCTAAGAGTAAGAATGTAGTGGAATGCTGACTTTGTCTTGACTATGGAAGTCTTTACAAGTTCCAGAAAATTGATTTTTCCAGGCCTGCATGGCTTGGCATAAAAGCCAGACAGATTTTTATTGAATCTGGCCCTTGGTGGTTAGTTTTTTGACCTTAGCAATATAGCCACTAGATTCAACTATGAACACGTTTTGTTTTCCCATTTTCACTGCATGGGCTGGCTTTCACAGTGGCCAGTAGGCTCAGCCACCATTGTTTTCTCCCCAAGATCTGTTTTCTTTGATCCCTTGGCATCCACAATTGTGAATAAGTTATGGGTGCATTTTTGAGGAACACTGTGCATGACATGCACTGTAGGAAATGTGTGCCCTCTGGTACTTGGGTGCTGTTTATGGATGTCAGTGGTCCCTATAAATGGAAGGCTGTGCTGCCTTACAATTATGCAAAGAGCAATAAAAAGAAAATTAGGGAAAACATATGAGTATAACATCAGATCTAGACCATTGATATTTTGTAATTTTACACAAATACGATACAGATTTTTTCCCCAAATCCACTCCGCTGTAGTGAATACTGAATGGAGAAAGCTCAAAAATCTCTACTTTAAAAACCAGGCACAAATGAATATCTAATCTTTCAGTCTTTGAACTTGATACAGCCCACTGTAAGCACCAATTCAATTAAGGCAGGAATCCAAGGTTGTTGTTTCTCCTGATGAAAAGCATTAATTAAGAGGAAAAAGGATGTGGCATGCTACAAAGAAAATGGATACTTTTTAGAGTTGGGACAATTCTACCATATCTCCCCAAGATTGTCTGTGCAGTAGACCTTGTCAATTCAAGACTCCATTACTTTCTATCTTACCTACTATTAAAGAAAAAAAGAAAGAAAGAAAATGGAAGAGTTTCTTTCCAAGAATGTGCAAAGTTTAACTTCTCAGAGAGAGAAACTGAACATCCATCTTACCAAATTAAAAATTAAAGTTTCTATCCATACATTATTCTCTACGGATTCAGCAAAACAAAATGATATAAGGGGTTATTTCTTGATAAGGAAACAAATGTATGTAATCTAATGTTGACATATTGTAAGGTTTTCTTTTTAAATTTTACTTAATTCTCCCTTATTTAATTTTTTAATGTGAAATATGCTTGGAAAAAAAACACAAAAATACCTGTAACCATTTTCATGATTCAGACATTTGTTTGCTCACTATCTCCTCACAGGTTCACATACTACACACACCTACATTATTGTTTTTTTGTCTTGGCGCCTGGTCATAGGACTTGCAGTACAGTCACACAACTAGGCATAAAAATACTTAATGTATTGCAGTATTTTAGCAATAACACTGGCCAGGCCTTAAAAACCAACTTATTTAATAGAGTTAAGACGTGCCTCTGTTATTATTTACACATTTGTTTATATTTAAAATCTTTTCCAATAAACTATTTGAATTGGTTTGTTGCTTCATTGGCTGTTTTCCCCTCACAGTGCTGTCTTTAAGGGCAGCACATGGAAATTTGAATTGCTTCTTTGACCCTCAGCAGTGGGCAGGCCCCTTTGAGGTGCAATCTCTCTTTCTTGGAGGAGGTGCTCTGGATCCCTTGCCTCTCATCCAGATCTTTCCAGAACATTCATTGTGTGAACCAGAATCGCAAGGAAGGGCCAGCCTCCCCCAGGCTCTTGATCTCTACAAGTAAGTCTGGTGCCTGCTCATGGAACTGCCTGGAAAGTCATGAGCTTCCTCAAGGAAAAGCCTAGATGAAGTACAATGTTCACTTTTTTTTTTTTTTTTTTTTTTTTTTGGCAGTCTACAGGGTTTCTGAGCTTCTTTAGACATAACGTGCTTAGCATCTGGACTGGCTTAACTTTCCCTCTGCAATGTTTTGGATACTTTAATGGATAGGAAGTGCCTTCTCATTTTCTCTCCTTTGGGGAACCAAAACTTATGGACAGATTTTCCTCTCAGGTTTGAGTGAGAGACTTCAAGTTGAGGCCAGGTTTTTTTCCCTTTTCTAAAACATGTAACATGCCCCATGTCTGGGAGCCTGCCTCTGGTGGAGGCAGAAAACAGTTCTGGGCTTGCTGGTTTGTATTTAGAGCATCCTGGGGAAATAAGAAGTCATCTGCTCACACGTCCTCCATAAAAGTGAAGGGAGAAGATAGGTGCATAAAATTAAACTTCCTGCTCCATTGTAATTATTTTTTTTTAATTTATGATTCTTTTCCCTTTCAGTTTTGAAGGGACTTTTTTTAAAAAAAGTATTTTTCTTGGCTAGCAGCTAAGGTTTGGCGAAAGTTAAATCCAGAGTTAGGGAAAAATTTAGAGGATGGGGAAGTGTGTGGCCTCCCGGGGCTAGTAATGCAGGTTTCCCATCCTTGTGCTGCATCTGAAGACATTCCAGAGTTTGTTGCCTTCATCCAGCAGAGGTGACAGCCAGTGCTGGCAGATGGGTTAAAAAGCTCACAATGAAATCAACAGCAATCAAATACAAAGGGGTCTTTCTCCCATTTTACATTGAAACAACCCTAGAATGAGAAATAAAGGAGACTCAAAAAGGAACATGAAAACCAGTTCCTCAAATTAAAAAGAAAATCCCTAAGAAGCAATGGGAACTTTGCCTAAGACCAAGGTCCAGAAGTAGGGGATGGGCCTCTGACAGGGGGAGCTGACTACAGCTACAACCCTATCCTATGATACCTTCAGCCTCCTGGAAGGCTTTGCCATCGCTGGTCCCACAGAGAAAGCTCAGAAACCCAAGGGACTTATTGGAAAAACTATTTGAGCTCTTTGTTCCATAATTTCTATCTTTGAAGTCGGTAACAGAACCAGAGATCCTGAAACTCATAACACCTGTGAGCCCTCTCCCTCAGCACGACCTGCTCCTCCTGCCAAAAAGACAAATGACAAAGGTACAATTCTCCCTGTGGTTCAGGTCACCATGCCTATACTTCCCCCTTTGGCTAATACTCAAGAACATCAAAATATGCAGGGGCAGGGGGAATAAAAAGTAAAAAGCAAAAAATACTCAAGGAAGTGTTGGACATAAAGGAAAAGAAAACACAGCAGAGTGGTAGGAAATTTTGTTTTCCACAGTAAGCAGAAGTGAATGGAAGTACTTAGAAAAGGGAACAAAACATGCCTAGTATCATGCAATAAACAGAGGCTACAAGATACATCTTGGCTTGCTTTTACTAGACTTATATTGTAATAAATAATAGTCTTGTACAAATTTAATCAAACAACCACTAACAATCCCAGTTCTGTTCATTTTAAGGTACAGTCTCAGTCACATCCACCTAATTGTTAAAAGATTTTTCTTCAAAGAATCAATATATTGAGTTTCACAATTGAATTTTTTATTGTATTATGGGGCCACAGAATTCCATACCATCAGAAAGCCCTGAACTGAAAAATTATGATATTTTGTGTTTATTTGTATACAGATATGTGACCTTTAATTTTAAAAATGTATTCACATTATTAGAGGAAGAATTGTATTGTTTTAAGTTTCTGAATATTGGTAAGCTTAAGAAATATCTGCCATCTAGAGGCTGTGACATAACTTTGAGAAAGAGGAGAAAGCCAGGTAAATCTTGTACCCAGAAAGAGGAAAGGAGATTTGAAGGAATTTTCCAAGTACAGACACAATTTGCACTGATGTACATACACTCTTTTTTCACAAAAACATTTATTTATTTATAAGATTTATTTATTTCTCTCCCCCTGCCCCCACATTGTTTTGGGCTTGCTGTCTGCTCACTGTGTGTTCATCTGGATCTCTTTAGGCAGCACCAGGAACCGATCCTGGGACCCACTGGAGTGGAGACAGGCTGTCAAATCTCTTGGGCTGCCTCAGCTCCCTGATCTATTACGTCTCTCATTGTCTCTCTTCTGTGTCTCTTTTCATTGTGTCTTCTTGCTGTGCCAGCTCTTCGCGCAGGCCAACACTCTGTGCGGGCCAGCACTTCTACATGGGCCAGCACTCCATGTGGGCCAGCTCGCTTTTCACCAGGAGGTCCCAAGAATCAACCCCCCGACCTCCCATATGGTAGACAGGAGCCCAATCACTTGAGCCACATCTGCGTCCCCACACACACTCTTTTATTTTTTTCACTTTATTTTGTACATTTAATAATTGAAAATATAAACAATTAAAAACTAAAAAGTAAACACAGATGAATAAATATATACATTTCTCAATTAAATGTACTGGATACATATAAAATTTTTTTTGAGTCAAACAATATGTTACACAATATATTTGATTAATAGTAACGCATTCATACAGTATTTGTCCTTTTGCCCACATACACTCCTAAATAGGCTTTCTTGGACACAGTGTACAGGTAAACTGAGTAACCCAGCATTGGACTTATTTTAAAAATATTAATTAGGTAGCTAATGATAACATCAAAATTACTATAGAGGTGGTTAATGATTACAGCAAAGATTATTAATCCTAACTTCTAGAATAACACTGAATTTACTGGCAGAGAAAAGTACTATTTCTTTTTAAAAAAATATTTCTTTTACATGAAAGGCAAAAAAAATTTGGCAATATTAGCTCTATTGAATCACTCTGAGAAGTGGTTTTCCAAACATTGTTAGCCCCTTCTTTGACTGGAATATTGTACGATGTTCAAAACACAAAATAGACAAATGTGAAACCACTGTAACTGAAGCAGGACCCCAAGGGCCAGAGCCCATGCCTCATTTGTGAGGGGTCCTGGGGCACAATCCTCTTTCTCTGTCTGTCTCTCTCTCTCTCTCTCTCACACACACACACACAGATCAGTTCCATTCAAAATCATTCATAGATATGGAGGCAAAACTCTTAAAACACTAACAAATACCTATTTTTAAAATGAGGAATATTTATATATATTACTTTGGAATAATTTATAAGATTTCTTACTAAAAGGGGAAAAAAGCAATGTACAGGAAAAATTACACTGTATAATAGTGATATCCAGGAAAGGAGAGTGATTTGAATGCATGTCTATGTGAGCTTTTTTAAAATATTAAAAGAATAAAATAAAATAAAAATTCAGTGTTGACCTATAGGGAGAGGGAAGGAATAAGGTAGAGGGGACATTAAAGTTCTCTGAATATCCCTTGTTTCATAAATTTGATTTTGGAATCATGTAACTACTTTTGTATAATTTAAATAAACAAATAAAAAAATAATCCCTAAAAAAATAAAAATCAACTGTGTATCTAGTTAATGGCATAAGCACACTGTGAAGAACCATTCCTGGTTACTTTAAAACACATTATTTGACTGTCCGTACTAGTAGGATATGCCCTAAAGACATAAAGAACTGCAACACAATATTAGGGGATTTTCCCCATCATCCTATGGTCATGATGGTATTTTGTGTGTGTTGTGGGACAAAACAAATGAGTTGTGATATTGGTGCTATTGAGAATGAGGTTGTTCAGTTTTATTTCATGGTCTATTTTTCTCTTTTTGAAAAATATTTTTCTAACTGTATACACTGAAACAATGATCCACCCAAGAGTAATAAGCAACCCTGTCACCCAAATTATGATCTTTAGATATGATTTTCCATTAAAACAACAACAAAAAAAAAGACTCCTTTGAAAAAAAATGAATCCATGTCTGGAATAGTAGTTAGGAATTGTACAAAATGAATTTGAATTATATTATTAAATTTAAAAGCAAGGATGCAATCAGGAATTCTAAAATGAATATATGAGGAACTCTGCAGAAACTCCCCCCAATGAAGCAACCATTCAAATAGGAAAAAATTATAAAACACAACCATTTAAAGTCTCTAGAAATTAACCTAAGGTCATAACAGAAAATTGATAAGCATTTGTTCAAGAAGATCTACTAAACCTCAGTAAGAAGAGTGGGAGTCTCTAGAATTGGTGTCAGGCCATGAATTCCCTCCCCGCCCCCCTCCACCTCCCCAGACAGCACTGTATTAATTAAGCTCTATTGAAGGTGGGTGTGGGATAAAAAACGGTGGTTCCCTTCCCTTCCAGCTTCCAGTCAGTGGGCTATGGTTTTACCCCAAGAGGAGCAGACCACTGGCATCTCTTAGCCCCTTTCTTCTGTGAGATTCCAAGAAGTCTGGAGCTCCCTTCCCCACATAGCTCCCATTCTTAGGGTGGAAGATCTTCCCCAACCTCAGTAGGTAAAGATGCTGAATCCATGCTTGCTACCCCTTCCCAGTTCCAGGTCACAGGATATACGTTCCACTCTAAGAGAGGCAAGCCTAAAAGATCACAGGCTGCTCTCCCACCTCCCAGCTTTCACTTGTGAGGTAGAGGTGTCACTTTGGAAATAGGCTATTACCCTTAGCTCTTGTGCGGTAGTTCACCAGAGGTTCTGCCCAGAGAGAGAGGCAAAATGAGAGGATTGACAGCTCCACAACTATGCTAGGGAGCTGACTTTATTTAGAACAGAGCATAGAGGAACTTTTGTTTTAAGCTATTGTCAAAAACAATATAACTCTTGGTGATGAGCAATTAAGAGAAGACTAATAGCTCCATAAAGCTGGTAGCAACAAATGAAATGGCAGATAAACCAGAGATTTAAGGGAGAGAGCCAGGGAAAGAAACGGGTTTTTAAAGGGCACTGCTAAGATCACATTCATCCCTGGTATTCTGAAGGCTGTGTACATATGCTAAGCTACACCCACCCAGGAGCAACCAGATTGGGCACTTCAGAATTCATTAGTCCCTGGATGAATCTGGAGCAGACTTGAAAGAATTCACCAACTATACACAGCTCCATTAGCAAAGAGCGGAGCCTTACTGACTCAAAGGGCTTAAGCACAAACTCTGACCAATCACTGAAGGAATATTAAGCTATGCTGACCCAGGGGCAACTTCTAGGAAACCAGGATTAAAAACAAAACTCAAGAGGAAAAGCTGAGCAGAGACATCAGAGACAACACACTGCAGGGAAAAATAGACTTCACAGAATTAGTCTAGGTAAGCCAATAAACACATAAACTAACAAAAAAATAACATCGACAAGCTTCCATGAAGGGCAACAGAACCTAGAGTTGCTAAAATATATTACCTAAAATATCCAGGTTTCAATGAAAAATTATGAGACATGCAAAGAAACAGGATAGTGGCCCTTGTACAGGAAAAAAAAAATCAGGTAATAGAAACTGCCTTTGAAGGGGCCCAGATGTTAGATGCAGCAGACAAAAACTTCAAAGCAGCTATTATAAATAAGTTCAAAGAACAAAATGAAACCATGTTTAAAGAATTAAAGGAAGGTATGATGACAATGATTTATCAAATAAATAAATAGAGGTAGAAAGTGCGTATACAGAGATATGTACTGGGGGAAAACAAACCAAATGAAAATTTTTGAGTTGAAAAGTACAAAAGCTGAAATGAAAAATTCACTAGAGATTTTCAACAGTAGATGTGAGCTACCAGAAAAAAAAATCAGCAAATTTGAAGATAGATCATTAGAGATCATACAATTTGAAGAACAGAAAGAAAAAAGAATGAGGAAAGTGGAAATAGCTTCAAGGACCTGGGGGATATTAATAACCACACTGACATGTAGATAATAGGAGTACTACAAGGAGAGGAGAGAGACAGAAAAATATTTGAAGAAATAATGTCTAAAAACTTCTCTAATATGATGAAAAACATTAATCTACATATCCATGAAGCTCAACAAAATCCAAGTGAGGTAAAAATAGTATAAATTATTTTACAGATATTTTTTTAATAAAATTTTCCAGTAGGAGAAATACAAAGAGATCCACACCTAGACATATGTTGCAAGCTGAAAACAAAGAGAAATTCTTGAAAGTAACAATTTAAAAAACAAGTCTTCATGTACAAGGGAATCCAAATAAGAATCACAGCTCATCAGAAACATTGAAGGACAGAAGGTAGTGGAACAACATATTTAGCTGAAAGAGAAAAAAAAAATACTGTCAACCAAGAATCCTATGTCCAGCAAAGCTGTTTTTCACAAATGAAAATAAAATAAAGACATTTTCAGGTAAGGACTGAGAGAATTTTTTTTGTTAGCAGACTTGCCTTATAAGAAATACTAAAGAAGTTCTTGCAGCTAAAGAAAGTGACACGGACAGTAATTTGAATCCATGTGGGAAAAAAAAGAATGCAAATAAAGGTAATTATGTCCTATTATAGTAAAATTACATATTTCTTCTCTTTTCTTCTACTAATTCATTTTTAAAACAATACCATAAAATGATATCTATAAAATTGAATTTTAAGGTCTATAGCATATAGAGACAGATTGTTTTTGACAAGAATAACACAAAGGAGGGAGAGAAGGAAGCTACGGTGGAGCAAGGAAATGCCATCAAATGGAACTCAAATCCACAGGAACAAATGAAGAGTACCAGAATGGCAAAGAATAAGATTAATATAAAAGCTTTATAAGTAAGTTTTTCTCCTTTCTTTTCTTAGTTTTTTCATAAGATACAAGAAACAATTATAACACTGTATTGTTGGGTCTATAACATACATAGATGCACAATATAGGACAATACTATCACAAAGTAGATGAAAGGGATAGGGATGGAACTACAGTGGAGCAGATTTTCCATATCTCACTGGAGTTAAATCAGCATAAATCTGAAGTTTCTGATATTTTAAGATATATATTGTAATGCTTAGAGCAACCCCAAGGAAATAGCAAAAACATGGTTATTCAAAAATCAAAAATGGAATGAAAATGGTACATGAGAAAATATCCACTTAATATTAATATAATATTAATATAATTAATAAATAATTAATATAATATTGATATAAAAGAAGACAGTAAAGGAGGATGAGGGAAACAAAAGGATATGAGACATATAGAAAACAAATTCTAGATATAAATTCAATTACATAAAAAATAACATTAAACATAAATGGACTAAACAATCCAATCAAAAGACAGATTGACAGACAAGATTTTTAATAAGTTCCAACAATATGCTGTATACAAGATGCACACTTTAGATTCAAAGATACAAACAGGTTGAAAGGAGAGGATAGAAAAAGATTTGCTATTCAAATAGCAACCATGAGCAAGCTAGAGACAAAATAGACTTTAAGACAGAAAATGTTACTAAAGACAGAAAGGGACATTTTTTTTAAATGATAAAGGGGTTAATATATCAGGAAGAGGTAGCAGTTATAAACATATTATACCTAACAACAGGGCCCCAAAATACATAAAGCAATAAATGACAAAATCTGAAAGGAGAAATAGACAGTTCAACAATGATACTTGGAGACTTCAATATCCCAACTATTAAAATGGATAGAACAACCAGACAGAAAATCAGCATGGATATAGAAGACTGAACACTATTAACACTCCCCCAACAACAGCAAAATACATTCTTCTTAAGTGCACAGGAAACATTCTACAGGATAGACCATATGCTATACCATAAAACACCCTTAAAAAAGTCAAAAAATTGAAATCATACACAGTATGTTCAATGACCACAGTGGAATTAAATTAGAGGATACCAATAGAAGGAAATTTGGGAAATGCACAAATATTTGGAAATTAAATAATACACTTCTAATTAACTCATGGGTAAAAGAAAACTATCAGAAAAAAAATAGAAAAAAATTTAACTGAATGAAAATGAAAATAAAACATATTAAAATTTGAAAATATATATCCTCCCTACCTATGATAAACTATGTCCTAGAGGAATAAAACATTGAAATTTTAAAAAATAGAAATATTAGAATAATAGGTAAATATCTACCTAGTATTAAAATGTGGAAAGATTTTTCTAAGCCCAAGATAATGTAAAACAGCCCAAAGACAAGAAACAATTATTTGACCAGATTTAAATTTAAGCTCTCTGGATGGTAAAAATATTAAAACATAACACCAAGAGAAAATCAGTTTTTTGTTTGAATATGCAGTTTGTGTTAAAATTTTTAATATACAGGTTCATTCAAATCAGTAAGAAAACACTCCCAAAAATCAGCAGGTAAACTGGCAGAGTATAAAAAGAATTTACAGGAGAAATAAAAATTGCCTCTACTAAATAATATCAAACAAATTAATTAAAGAAATGTAGCTAAGAATACAATAAGCCTTTATTTATATTTCAGATAAACAAAAACGGAAATATTTAGTGTTGCCAAAGATGAAATAAGTACCCTTTTCTGGATTGCAGGTAGAGATGAAAATTGATACAAATTGTCTGAAATACTATTTGGTGATAAATTAATCAAGAAACTTTACAAAATATCTACCCATTTTGATTCAGTTACTATATTTCTAGGAATAAATCCTAAAAATTATTCAGTTATGTGGATGACAGCTTATGAACTAGAAGATTCATCCAGCAACATTTAGAGAGAAAAATTTTAAATAATAATAGGGGATTGTAAAACAAATTATGGCACATCCTCAGAATGAAATTTTGAAGTTCTTAAAAATCACATTTTTGAACTCAAATAACATGACAGGTTAATAACTGTCATGACAATTCTCTTGTGATATTTTCACACAGAAATTAATGTTAGGCGAAAAAAACCTACACCCAGAAATATACATACATTTTTATATGACTGAAATTCAATACACCTGACATTTTAAGAGTGGTTATAAATGATGGGCTTATAGCTGATTTTATTTATTACATATTCTTATATTTTCTACAACAAGCATGTATCATGTTTCCAACCAGAAAAAAGGCAGATACTTGAATATGCAGTTACAATATCTATTTCTACATACCTCCATTGCCAATCTAATACTTTATATTTTGCTGACACATTAAATTCATTTTATATATGTCTGTTTGTATTCATATCTTCATTAAGCCACTTATTTAAGAATTAAGTTTCCCTATGGTTTTATGTTTAGTAAGTTAATTTGATTATTTGAACAATATTTGTGCTGGTTCTGGGCTTACTTGTCCTTAAATCAGTGCTCGCCCTGACTTTTACTGTCGTACTCCAGAGGACCAGCTTATGCAGCCTGCACTTTTCAGGCTCCCTTGCCATTTGGCATCCAGATGGGTTTGGTCAATGGAAAAGTCTAGCAGGGGAAGAAAGAAACCAGAGTATTTCTTACTCTCTGCCCTTGCCTTAGCTGGCTTCCTACAGAATGGCTAGATCTTTTTTACGATACTGGCCTCTACTGGGTGGATCCACTTTATTCCAGCTTCCTCGTGCTGATGCTGAGCCCTGGAATCTAGTAACAATTGGTAGTTCCGGGTGCTGTAGCTGCTAACTTCGTTATCCTCTGCTTGAGTCAAAGCTACACCATGAACAGTGGAACTAATTCTCTACATGCAATGCTTGGAGTGGTTTTATTGTCTTGTTTAAAGTATGGCTCATGCAATGCAAAATATTATTTTAATAAAATTCAAACTAATTTTCAAAAGTGTAAGGATAGGAGGTTTTGTTTATTGAACTTATTGTTTTAAAGTTTCTAACCTCCTTTTGGAATTTCTAGAAGTGGCTTGCTGAGTTAAATGGAATGAAAAAATTTTAACACAGCCTAGATTACTTCACATTTCTTTGTTATTATTTTCAGTTTAATGAACATTTGATTAATAGCATCTTCATTATGAAGAGCCTGTGTATAACATTTTATTGTCTTTTTCAGTTCTTTTACATGAATATCCAAATTTAATTCACCAAAGAAAGAGCCATGATGTCAGATAATCAAATTATATCTCAGAAAATGTCTAAAGCATAAGAGTTGCTCTAAATTGGACAATCTTAGTGAACTCTTCTAAGAGATGTTCTACACACTTACACAGAAAATATGTACATGTATCACATATGCACATATTTGTATATGTTACTCTATTTTTCTACACATTTATTTATTTACAATCATTATAATGTAAAATTTTTATAATAATATTGGCACAGGCAGCCATACCACAGAAATGTTCTGTGACTTGGAGGATTGCTCTCATTTGAAGCCTCTGTGTTTCAAAGAGAAATTTTTCACTTTGGGTAAATATTTATTTACAAAAGAAAACCAACAGCAATAAAGTTTTCTTCTTAGCATTTCTTTTTTTTAAAGTCAACTTTAAGTGAAAACAAAAATATATTCAGTAATAGGGAACAGAAACTAAGTTGCTGAATAAAAACTACATTATACCAGATAACAAAACAGAGTCACTCAAAGGAAAATTCATCCTAACCTTATTTAAAACATACCATATTTCTTTGCATGAGGCTTTTGTGTGCTGCTACTTCTCTGTTAATTCCTAACAACATATGTATGATTTCTTTTTTTTATTTTGAAGGAAACTATTCAGCCGAAGAAATCTGATGTCTAATTCATCTAGTAAGTTTTAAAGTTTAGTTACACAAAAATACTTTCACCAAGTTGGCCAAACTTCAAACTATACTATGGCTACTTTTTTTGCATACTATCAGGAAAACATTAAAAATACTAATTTTTATGTAACACCATCCTGAATAAAATTAACGAGCACTCAGGAGTTTTAATCTGAAGTACATATGAGAATGTACTGCATTAAAAAGAATTCTTGCCAAAATATGTCCTTTTCAATGCACAGATGATGTGGTTTAGATATTTGCATACTAATTTGACACTCATCAGTCTGATTGAAACACCATAAATATTCAGAAATAGTGCACACTGGATGAAGAAGTCATTTTCTCTCTTCTGCTACCTCTTCCCTGACCCTATGTCACTCCCTGGCTAAAGGAGGCTCTCATCCATCATTAAAGAGGATTTCTATTTGTCAGACTACATTGTGGGTTTTAACCTCTTCTTGGAAACTTCCAAAATACTGCTGGTGGCGAATGCAGTCCAAGTCAGGCCTTGCCTGAGGGCCACAAGTTATGTGGAAATGAGGAGAGTGAAGCATCAGTAAAACTCCTGAGTTATAATTTCACTCAGGGAGTCCCATAGCTGGGACTCAAGAACTAAGCTAAGGCAGACCCACTTGGGGTAAGTGTTGGGATGTGAGGGAGTATGTGAGGGTGTGATGGGGCAGGAGACTGAATTTTATTAAGAGCAGCTGTCTGTGAAAGATTCTATTCCCAGATGACTCGGAACTGCCCCTGAATCCTAACACATTTCTCTGCAAAAAGACTTAGTTCACCAAAGCCACACAAAAGGACATAGAGTTACTTGCAATCATTAGAACCCTTAAAAAATAGGAATCCTGGTTCCTCTTCTGGTCCCACTGTGGCCAGAGGTGCTTACTTTGGAGTTGTTGTTTTTTTTTTTTTTTTTAACCCCAAATTAATTTCAGACTATACTGGGATCAGAAAAACTAACTGATTCTAGATCGCCCCGCTCCTGTTAGTTGGTAGGTAGTTGGCAGAAATGTCACCACCTCAATGAAACGGCTCTGCTGGAGTATCTAGCAAGGCTGTGGGCATTGTTTTAATTAGGCCATACTGTACAAAAAGTCTTTTTTTAAAGGCAGGGCACTAATAGAAAAAGCAATTTCTCAGGAAGTATAATTATCTTTTGATTAACTACATATTGTTGCATTTGAAGGACCAATTATTACATCCCTGGACAATTCTAATCTGTATATTCATAAAAGGCACATTCTTTTTTTCCCTCACTAATTCAAGGAAATCATACTGCAAAGGATATATTTACCAAAAAAATGATGGACACATTCTAATTCATTACCAATTGAAAGCATTTAAAGCATCGAATACATGTCCTACCAGAGAACAAAAGGATGTTATGTCTGTCCTGACATGCTTTGAGATTCTTTAGAGATGTGCTCCCACCTCCCTCAATAGCTAAGGGAAGAAGGCATGGAGAATTAAAATTGCACTTTATTGCTGGTAATTAAGTGCTGTCCAGCCTCTCAGCAAGGACGTGTGCCTGGGAATAGAAGATGAATCACTGCCTGAGTCTCAGTGTGTGACCCAGGGCGAGTTCCTTTGCTTGCTTTGGATTCTCTGTGCAACATGGAAATCATTACCCTGATTGGAGTGATGGCATTATTAGATCACATTGTCTCATTGGAAGATCAGTGGGCTGGGAATGGTGATAGGAGCTGTTCTAGTGAAAAACCACTTAGAGCACCCCCATTGCTTTTTCAGTAAACTGCAGAGATTGAGACACAAGGTTTGTATCTTTACTCGAAATTTATTCAACTTCTGTCAAGGAATGGCAATTGTGAGGTGCTAAGAATTAGGTGAATAGCACACAAACCTTTTCTGAACAAGTTCACATTTTTGTATTTGGCCTTCACAGTCCTTTCCAGCTCAAGCATTTCATGGTGTTTGCAGTAGCCAGTCTCTGAGCTGGCCAGAATGAATGAATGCTCTTTGCCTTTTGGAATTCAAACCCTATGTTGCCCCCTCCCAAATGGTTGCAGGGTTGGTGTGTATGACTAATGCATATAAAGAAGTAATGGTATGCCACTTCCCAGATTAGGTTATAAAGATTGTTTCTCTATCTGGGATTAAAATAATATCTGATTTGCACAAATGTTTTAAAGATCCAGTTAGGTGATACCTATGTAATATACAAGGAAACACTTGGCTCCTAATAGGTACTCAATAAATGTTGCTTTCCATTCTCTTCCTTTTCTCCTGTGCTTCACCCATCTTCTTGCACTTCTGCAAACCCCAGCTCAAATCTCTTTTCCTCTGACAACCCGCTCTAGAGTATGCCACCCATTGTGAAGATTGACCCTTTGGTGAAGGCAAGATAACTTCTCGTTCTCTTTTGGATTCTTGTTCTTTGAAGTATATGTATTTTCCTGCATATTAGACTTCAAGTTTCCAAAGCAAGGGAAAGGCTTGTGCTTCCTGCCTACTTGTTCAGCATCATGTATGTATCATACACAACAAATACTCACAAAATAGTTGAAGGTAGGTATGATATGGCCATTGAAGTTAATATAAAAGTATAGTGAAATAGACATTGAAACATGACAAAAGTAATCAAAGCAGATATTGAAGAGAGTGGTGTATGGGCAGAAAAATAATTTTTGTGTATCGGAATGTTAGCAAATGGATAAGAAAAAAAAAAAACAATTAATGCCAAGCAATGGAAAAGACCAAGAAGAAATTGTATTAGTCAATCAATCTGACAAAAATAGTAATGACAATTGAAAATGGGGATTTAGAATTCTACATGTAGTAAATAGTAGAATGTTGAATGTTCCTGAGCATCTGTAATGATGAATTGGAGTGTATCATTGTCTCTGGCAGAATAATATCTGTAGAACAACTGATGGTGTTTGTGAACATTTAGAAACTGAAATCTTCCCACCAGGGGAGATGTTTTCAAGGGCTGTTGCATGGCGTGGCTCTTTAGAGAGATAGAGGCCCATTTTCAACATGGATCCCAAACAGGAAGCGACCCTTCCCACCAAAGAGAACAGAATATAACTCCCCATACACACACACATTGCTGCAGTTTAGCAATTGATGGTCAGATTGGTATTCAAGTCAGAGAAAGGCAGAGCTGCAGCACCCAGAAAACCCAGAGAATTTGTGAGGCATCATGAGGTGGAAGACATCATGCAGAGGTATTGATCAAGTATCAAGATCAGTTGATAAATAGAAGGTGCTAGAGACCAACATGGAACCCACACATTAACAAGAGCAAAGAGTGATAAAGGGTCTGATAAAAGGACCCCACAATCTGATGGTAGCAGTAGCTCTACACAACGAAAAAGCTGGAAATATCCATCAGAAAGAAGAATCCAGAAGAGACCAGAGCAGCAAAACAGATTCCATAGACAAACAAGTGGAGGGCTCTATAGTGAGGTGACTTGGAAGTTTATATCAGAGCCCAATGCTTATGCTTTGCAGATAATACCATCATTGTGATAACTTGGAGACTTTCATTAATGTAATTTTTTTCCACACAAAAGAAACCTTCCAAGCTACAGACCTCCAAACCTAAACATCTCCACATTCTTCATTCCATGGCTATGGTGGCAGTTGTACTGACAGGCGTGATAAAACTTTGCATTTTTCACAGCACTTGCCTAGGAGATACCAAAATAAAATGTTGTGTTTCATCACACTGATCAACTGAGGTTGTGAAACATCCATGAATCCTGAGAGAACCCAGTATGCCAAACCTTTTCTTGGCATGCCTGAATATTCTGTCCTGATCAATGAACACTGAAACTGTTTAACCAGCCATGAACAGATCTGTGGACTCTCCTAACTGGACTGCCTTCCTAGTTTTGAATCCTTATTTAGCAGAATCACTATCAATCTCCACATTCTGACTCTTAAAGTCTGTTTTTTCTTCCACAAGGACCTCCTCTGTGCATTTTGTCACTGATGTCTCTAAATAAATGCTCTCTTGGCGTTTCCAAAAGTATCCTTGAGGAGGTAGGAGAGGGGTTCCTGAGGTCAACAATGTGCTCAGAAGCAGGAGGAGAAGGGACAAGAGAAAGAAGTTTGGGGTAAGAAAAAATAGAACTGCAAAATTGTACGAAGAGGAAGGAATGTCTCAAGTGGACTTCCGGATAAAACACTGAATCGTTGCTGAAAGCTGAGAGCAGAGATCTGCATCATGCTTAGAGGAATCTGGAGCACATCGTGTGTGTCCTTTGAGTCTAGGATTTATATCCACAACTACTTATAATATGGAGGAAATGAGGCAGAGGCTTTTCTTTCTTTAATATCATAGTTTATAAAGATGACAACAGAAAACATTAAGTGTGACTGAACCCAGAATCAGAAATAAACAATGTATATATTTATTGGAAAAATATAGTAGATATAAATATATTTTAGTTAATATTTCATTTCAAAATATATATTTACTATATATACTAAATACATATTTAATATATATATAAGTATATATTAGATACATTTACAAGAGAAGTCATGTTAAATGCAGTCAGCCCATGTGCCATCAACACTTTAGCAGAACATATGACTTTAGAGTGGAAGAACCCAAATGCAATTAGGTAATTAGCATCTTGAGTGCAACGGTGGGGCCCTATTTCTGGGTAGAGTTTTTGCTCCACTAGAGTCTCAGCTGGGGCTTATAGAGCTGATTGAGGTTCAAGGATCTTCTGGTAAATGTGAGCCTACAGGTTGAGGCCCCTGGTTAAGAAGAGAGTAGAATATAAACTCGAGCAGCAGCTATTCACATTTTCCTTTTTAATAATCGAATCCATTTTTCAAATAAAAACTTTCATGGAACCCCATTTTAAAAAAAGATACCAAAAAAAAAAAAAAAAAAAAGATACAGAAAGTCTAAGCTGCTCTGTCAAAACAGATAAGGGAAATCTTGGAGCTTTAACCATGAGTTCCCCCATCCATACCCAGCTCCTAGAAGCTGCTGGGGTATCTAACTTATGCCCAAGAGACAAAACAGGGTTCCCAAACGCAGGAGGGCTCCGAACTGGCTTCACATAAAAAATATCCTGGGGAATTTGTTAAAATACAAATTCCCATGCACACGGCCCAGAGATTCCAAACCATTCTCCCATATCAGGGTATAGAGTTTCCCACAGAGAAACTCTGTCTGCAAGCACATGCACCAGCCCCGCATCCCACCATTCTGGATGTTCCATTTTTTTCTGCATTAATAAACTTTAGTTTTAGAGCAGTTTTATGTTTATGGAAAAATTACACAGAAAGGACAGAGTTACCATATAACTTCCTCACACCCCAACACATTCCTCACTCACGTTTCCCCTATTATTAACATTTTGCATTAGTGTGGTGTATTTGTTACACTTGATGAACCAATATTGATGTATTCCTAGTAATTAAAGTCCATAGTTTCCATTAGGGTTCACTCTTTGCACTGTACAGTACCACATGTTTTGGCAAATGGTTATTTTCAGCTTTCCACTATTATAGTATCATACAGAATAGTTTCAATGTTCTAAAAATGTCTTGTTACACCCATTCATTCCTCCCAGCCTCCCCAGAGCTGCTGCCAACCACTTGGTCCTTTTATGGTCTCCACACTTTTGTCTTTTCCAAAATGTCATATAGTTGGGATCATACGGTTTGTAGCCTTTTCAGACTGGCTTCTTTCACTTAACAATGTGTATTTAAGATTCCTCCATGTCTTTTTGTAGCTTGATAGCTCAATTCTTTTTATCACTGAATAATATTCCGTTGTGTGGATGAACCAGTTTAGCTATATACTTGTTGAAGGACACCTTGGTTGCCTCCAATTTTAGGCAATTTGAATAAAGTTATTATAAGCATTTATATGTAAGTTTTTTGAGTGGACATATATTTCACATTTTTTGGGCAAATATCTAAGAGTGCAATTGTTGGGTCATACAGTATGGTTATAATTTAGCTTTGTAAGAATCTGCTTAATTGTCTTCCAAAGTGACTCTACCATTTTGCATCTTCACCAGCAGTGAATGAAAGTTCCCGTTTCTCCACATCCTCCAGCATTGGGTTGTTGGTGTTTTAGATTTTAGCCATTCTAATAGGTGTGTAGTGGTATCTTATGGTTGTTTTAATTTGCACTTCCCTAATGACATGTGATGGTAAGCATCTTTTTATATGTTTCTTTGCCATTTGTATGTCTTCTTTGGTGAGGTGTCTGCTCAGCTGTTTTGCCCCGTTTTTAATTTCCTTGTTTGTTTTTCATTGTTGAGTTTTAATGTTTCTTTGTATATTTTAGATACAAATCCTTTGTCAGATATGTTTTACAAATATTTTATCCGAGTCTGTGGCTTGTCTTTTTCTTTTCCTAACAATGTCATTTGCAGAGCAGTTTTTTTTTATTTTTTTATTTTTTTTATTTTAATGAAATCCAACTTTCTTTCATGGGTTGTAGCTTTTGGGATTGTATCTAAGAAGCCAATCACAAAGACAACTAGATTTTCTCCCATGTTATCTTCAAGAAATTTTATTGTTTCGTATTTTGCATTTAAATCAATGATCCATTTTGTGTTAATTTTTGTAAGAAGTATAAGGCCTGTGTCTAGTTTCATATTTTTTTGCACATGTATTTCTACTTTTTCAGCAACATTTGTTGAAAAGGCTTTCTCCATTGAACTGCCTTTGATCCTTTGTCAAAGACCACTTGACTATATTTCCATGGGTCTGTTTCTGTAGTCTCTCTCCTGTTCCATTGATTTATTTGTCTATTCTTTCACCAATACCACATTGCCTTAATCCCTGTTATAGTATATCTAGAAGTCAGTTAGCTAGCTCCACAAACTTTTCTACTTCCAAATTGTATTTGCTATTCTGAATCTTTTACCTTTCCATTTAAACTTAAAGAAACAATTTGTTGATATCCACATAATAACTTGCTGGGATTTAGATTGGGGTTGCATTTAATCTATGTATCATTTTGTGAAGAACTGACAAATTGATATCTTAATAATATTGAGTCTTCCTATCAATGAACATGGCATATCTCTCACCATTTGTTAAGATTTTCTTTGGTTTCTTTTATGAGAGTTTTATAGTTTTCTTCATATAGATCTTGTGTAGATTTTTTTAGAGCTATACCTATGTCTTTCTTACCTTGTATTTTAGTATTTATCTATTTTTGGTGCTGATGCAAATGGTGTCAATATTTTAAACTTCAAATTGCAATTGTTCTGGAACTAAATTGAGAGTTCAGATATAGACCTTCACATATTCAACCAACTGATATTTGACAAGGCCACCAAGCCCACTCAACTGGGACAAAATAGTTTCTTTAACAAATGGTGCTTGGAGAATGAATATCCATATCCAAAAGAATGAAAGAGTATCTCCATCTCATGCCCTATACAAAAGCTAACTCAAGATGGATCAAAGACCTAAATATAAGAGCCAAGGCTGTAAAGTTCCTAGACAATAATGTAGGGAAACATCTATGAGATGTGTAGTAGGAAATGGTTTCATAAACTTTATACCCAAAGCATAAGCAATGAACAAAAAGATAGATAAAAGGGACCTCCTCAAAATAAAAAAAAAATTGTGCTTCAAAGGAGTTGGTCAACAAAGTGAAAAGGCAGCCTAGATTGGGAAACTTCTGTCTGATAAGGGCCTAATATATAGCATATATAAATAAATCTTACATCTCAAAAATGACAAGAAAAATAACCCATTTAAAAATGGGCAAGAGATTTAAATAAACACTTTTCCAAAGGAGAAATACAAATGGCTAAAAAGTATATGAAAAGATGCTCAACATCATTAGCTATTAGGGAGATGCAAATAAAAACTACAATGAGATACCATGTTATTCCTACGAGCCTGACTGCTATTAAAAAAAAAAAAAAAAACTACTATTGTTGGAGAGGATGTGGAGGAATAGGAACACTCATCCACTGCTGGTAGGAATGTAGAATGGTGCAGCCACTGTGGAGGACACTTTGGCATTTCCTCAGGAAGCTAAGTATATAATTGCTATAAAATACAGCAATCCCATTACTAGGAATATACCCAGAATAATTGAAAGCAGGGATGTGAACAGATACATGAACACCAATGTTCACTGTGGCATTTTTCACAATTGCCAAAAGGTGGAAGCAACCTAAGTGTCCATCAATGGATGAATGGATAAACAAAATGTGGTATATACATACTATGGAATATTACTCAGCTTTAAGAAGGAAAGAAGTACTGACACATGCCACAACATGGGTGGATCTTATGTTGAGTGAAGCAAGCCAGTCACTAAAGGACAAATATTGCATGATCTCACTGATATTAACTAAGGATATCATGCAGATTCACAGAGGTAAAGTCTAGAAGATAGGTTATCAGGAGACAGAAAGAGAGTAGAGAATGGTGAGCTAATGCTCAATCTGGGCAAAATTGATGATAAGGTGGATGGGAGAGATTTGGCAGTGGACAGGGGTGATGGTGGTGCAGTGATGTGAATGGGGTCCATGATGCTGAAGTATGAGTGTGAGCAGGTTGAAAGGGTGGGCTGGGTTATATATAGAGCTGAGGGAAAGGCTGGAGAAAGGAACAGGTGAACTATGGGGAAGTAGATGTCTGTGGTTGAGAATAAAATTATGGGCATATTCTTTTGGCAACTATAGCAGGGAAGGGTCACTGGTGGGGGGATGTCAGTGGTGGGGGGATGTGTGGGGAAGGGTGCACCTGGGGAAACCTCTATGGAATATAATATGTCCGTGTGGTCTTAGGGTATTATCTCAATGGGTGGACACCCACACAATAACTAACAAAAGATTAAATTCCCATCCTGGGGAGTCCTGCTACATTCTCTAATAGAGTGTCAAGAACCTCTAGAGTACATAGACAGTTCCTAATAAAAGAAAACAGACCAATACTCCAAGCCCTCAATATTAATGCTCGTACTTATGAACCTTATTCTTGTCAAATTGGGAAACTTGGCCTAATAATATATTTTGCCTAAGAGTTACCAACTGAAAACTTCCTTGTTACTCAAGTGTAGCCTCTCTGTAAGCCAAACTCAGCAAATATACTTACTACCTTTCCCTTGGTGTGGGACATAACTTCCAAGGATGAGCCTACCTGGCACCAAAGAATTATTTCCAAGTACCAACCAGTGATGCATTTGGAAAAAGACTTTGATGAATAGGGGGAAAAATTAAATACAGAAGAGTTTTTACAGCTAAGAAGTTTCAAAGTGAGTCAAGAGATGATTCCAGAGTTATGCTTATGCATAACCTCTCAAGCAGATCTCATTAAACAAAGCATCAAAAGGGGTGCTCCCAAGTACTCTAGAGATAACTGGACACTATAGGCAAGGCTCACAACCCCACGAAATCATCACCCCATCATTGGGCCTTACCTTGAAATATATGATAACCTATTTCCTCAATGTAACAGAATTATACTCATTTATAATTTCCCTACACATGGGAAATTTTATTTGAACTTACAGTTAGCACTATACTCATTAAATAAATGTCCCAGAGACTTGTTTTTGGTCTGTTCATATGCAGGTTAAGCCCTGAATCTCAGCAGAATTTCAGCCAACACCAACTTTCCAGTTCATCAGACTCACCCAGGACAACAACAAAATGATGATGATGGAACCCCCATCCCCTAAAGCAAAGAGTGTCTACAACTGCAATCAAAACAGTTCCTTCCATCTGCCCCATAAGATCTAAGCTCTCTCTCAATTGGAAGCAGAATGGACATCACCATTCTAAAATCCTCAAGATTTAGGAATGAACAAACATAAGGGGAAAATGCAACCATGTACCAAAGTAGACATTATTATTGTAGTATGAAAGAACTTGAAACACTGATATAAAGATAGTGGTTACCAGAAGTTCTGAGGGGAGGGGAAGGGATTTTTAAGGCATTGGAATTGTTCTGCATGATATTGCAATAATGGATAAGGGCCATTATACATTTTGTCAAAACCTATGAAATTGTACAGTGCAGAGTGTAGAACATAATGTAAACTACAGATGATGGTTAGCATCAGTGCTTCAATTTTTGTTCATCAATTGTGACAAATGTACCACATTAATGTAAGATATTATTTACAGGAGAAAATGTGAGAGGGGGAGTGGGTTAGGGTATATGTGAATCCCCTATATTTTCAATGTAACTTTTCTGTAATCTAAAACTTCTTTGAAAAATAAAGTTAAAAAACAATAATAATAAAAGAAGAAAATTCCAATTGTTAATTGCTGGTGTATAGAAATCATTAACCCATTAATCAATAACTCCCCCTTCCCTTCATACCCTGTCCCCTGGTAACCTGTAAGCTTTCTCTATGGAATTTGTTTCTTCTAGGTATATCATATAAGTGAGATCACACAACATTGGTCTTTTTGTATCTGGCTTATTTCATTCAACATGATGTCTTCAAGATTCATCCATGTTATATCAAGAATCAGAACTTTACTCTTTTTTATGGCCTAATACTGTGTATTATTTTTAATTATTTGAATCTTTAGTTTCAAATAGCTTTCAATTTATAGAAAAGCTGTGAAGATAGTACAGAGAATTTGCACCCAAGTTTCCCCTACTGATAAACTCTTACTTTAGTAAGAGTATAATTGTTATGGCTAATGAACCAGTCTTGATATATTATTATTAGCTGAAGACCATACTTTATACAGATTTCCTTAATTTTCCTCTCATGTCCTTCTCCTGTCCCAGAATTCCATCCAGGATATCACATTACATTTAACATTTAGTCGTCATGTCTCCTTAGACTCCTCTGGGTAGTGACAGTTTCTCAGATGTCTCTGATTTCCAAAGCTTGAGAAGGACAATTTTGTAGACAGTACTTCAGTTTGTGTCTGTCTGATGTTTATCTCAGGGTTAAACTGGGGTTATGTGAATTATTTTTATTTTTCTTGATGATTTTAATTTTTCTGCTTTCTCTTGCTTTCCATCCAGTGTCCTTCAGGTTCTCAGATGATGGACCCTTGGTTATTTGCGTGGCTGCCTTAACTTACTCAGAATCACACAGCAAGGAGGGAGTATGTGCCATTCCTTAGAGAACTGGAGCAGTAGTAACAAACAGAAATAAGGGGGAAGTCTAATATCACTATGCAGAGCTTGGATTTGCAAATCAAAATGTGGCTCTCCCTTGTTAAATACAGACTTGAAGTAAAGTTCACTTGGGATTTTGTCCCAGGAATGGATACACTATAACAGTTTTACTAATTCTTTGACTCTAGGCAATAAATACTAATTAAAAGTCTTAACTCATGGTTCATCACTATTGAATAATTTGCAAGCAGTTTACTTCTCTGTGTCATAAAATTTAAACAACAAGCTACTCCTTCAAGGTCAGTTAGCACAAACTTGAAAGATCTGAGCCAGCCCATCAATAAAATGTGGCAAAATGAGATCCAGGTGGACAATCTGTCATGTTCAAAAGTCTGAAATGAAATATGATCACCAAATGATACAGAAAATTTCAGCAGCTAAAATCCAGCTAGATTTCTTAGAAAAAGTTGCCTCTATTGGGGTAACATCTGTTATAAATGCTAGAGATAAAGCCACTATTAAACTGAATAAAATGTCCTTTAAGTAAAACCATCACACTTCTCCAAGTATTGTCAGGAGCCAGGGCATTTGCATATTATTGCAAAACGCATGCTGTCCAGAGTGTGTGTTGGGCAGACTTTGATGAAGTTAAAGCCAAGATCAAGGATAACTAAATAGGAAGGCTCTGTTCTTGGCTTCTTTTACACACGTGCACAAACACACACACACACACAGAACTCCCACCAAAAGGAACAATGACAGCATGTGCATATCAAAAGCCTAGTATTTGCTCAAATTCCTAAGAGTGAAAAATATATTTTCCTCATCTGTAAAATGAGCAAGCGGCACTAAATGATCTCCAGAGTCCCTTCCAGATTTAAAACCCTCATGTACTGTAATTCTATTATCCCAGGCTTTGATATGGAATACTCAATAAGAAATAAGCTCAAATCAGGCCTGACAGCTGAAATAGAATGCGAGGAATCATTCTTCCTACTCTTAATGTACTAAGTGAGTTAATGGTTTAGTGGTAATACATGCCATTCTGTATCTGGTAGAAATACAAGGGCAGGGGGAGGGGAGATCCCCTGGAAAGTAGAGTAATGTGTAAACACAATGATAATGTCATTGAGCACAGTTTAGAGGGTGCTAAGTTTAACATGGGCCTGAATTTTTAAAGAAAAATACACATCAGGAGATTTTCCAGGAGATTAGTTGGCTTTTTCCACACTTGAACCTTGGGAACTTGACAGTTGGCCCAAGAACTCATAAAGGAATGTGCCAGAAAGAGCTGGGGGAAGCTGGAGGCTGAGGAGTGTGGGGCAGAGGGGGTTTGGATTTCCTTTATTCTCTGCTCTCTAATGTTTTCACTGTATTCCAAACAGCTCCTCTTCCTTTAATACCAAAATCAACAAACCCTGGAAGACCTACCAAGCATTTAGCGTCTATTTGGCACTGACCTGCTGCAGTTACCATAATGAAATGATGCCATTTGTTGGGTTCCTGCCCCATCCTGCTTGTCTGTGAGGTTTCTAATTCTACCCAGCTGTACAGCTCCCTGGAGTCCACAGCCCTGGGAGGCAGACTTGGGCCTGAGAGACACCTGATCCTTGACTCAGCAGATGACTGAGGATGGCCACTCAGCCTCCTAGCCTGCTTGGTACTAAAGTAGGGCCCAGGGACTAAGCAGCATCAGTATCTCCTGGGAATTTGTTAGAAATGCAGAAATCTTGGGCTCTACCCAGACCCACTGAATCAGAACCTGCTTATGAACAAGCTTCCTCAGGAGATTCATATGTACATTTAATTTTGTAAAGCACTGGCCTAGAGCTTCCCTAAACTCTCCTTTTTGAGAGAGGAAATACTATGCCAACTTTAGATAGTCAAGACCTCCAGCTTTCTAGAAGGGAGCAAGGTCTAAGCATTATGAGAAATTACCTGCAAAGGGAAAGCTGGAAGTTTATTGGATTCTTCTCCATGTAGGTGGGTCAATTTGATATATCAATTTGTTGTTTCATTTCTCAGTAATACACAAGCAGATGGACATCTTGGGGATGTACAGACAAGGGCCTCTAAGATAGGTGGGCTTCCTGCCTGTACTTTCATTGTATCACAGTCCCCTGGGATGACACTGGGTCATCGAGCTGGGTCAAGAAGGAGGGCATCATGCTCTGTCCCTTACCATCATCTGACCTAGCCATGTCCTGACACCACATAGCAGGGACAGCCCAACAAGTCACGAAATTATTTGGAGGAGTTTGTATGTTTTGGCCTCTTTTAAATCACAGGGCTATAGGTTGAGTAGATGGCTCTTCATACTATACTCAACTTAACCCCAGAACAATTTTTAGCAAACATTGACCTGAATGACATACTTAGCCTTATATGTAACTTGATGATCCCTAGAAATATATAAAATTTGGTCCAAATTACATTGCTCATTTGAAATTTCTGGAGCCAAAAGCAAAATGCTGAGGAGGATGAAAACAGAAACCTCACTTATCTGGTTAATAATACTCAGACAGAGGCAGATACATGGAATTCTGAAACTTGAAAAAGTGCAGTGTGGAAATCTCTAAGCACTGGAAGCAATTAAGATGGTCATGATGACTTACCAAGAGTTACCTTTTAATAGTGTGAATCTTTGATTGTGGCCGTCAGCTTTCCAATAATATCACTTGTCTCATGATTTAATGTATTTGTCATCCCACTGTCCAGCAGGTCCCAATATCTAGCAGAATGAGGGTTATGTTGGGAATGATGGTGACAAGAGCTACCATCATGGAAATATTGTCATTTCCAAGACCATTTAAACTCTTCCTAGAGTGTAGACTTTTCCTCATAGTTATTATGTTTTCCAGAAAGAATTAAGTTTTAGAGACAACTATGAGGATACAGTTTACCAAAAAGGGTCCTATGTCCTTCAGGAATGGTTCTTCTACTGCACAAAGGTTCTTCTTCTCCTTAGAGACAGAGAACCCAGGAACATAAAACTATTTTTGGCCAAATATATTTCCATCAACCATCAGTTGAGAAGAGGATCTAGGTATTTGAAAAATAGACAGTTCTTCAACTTGTAGCAAACTCCTGAATTTCCCCCTTCTTCTACTTTAAATATCATGCTATCCCTATAGACATCAGTCATGTTTATTTTTCCATTTGGAAAATAAATTTATACCTTGGGCAAGGAGACTGCACAATGTGAGATTAAAAGTAAAGCTGAGAAAAGGAGTTGGGATGGAGGTAATGGAACCACAATACGTAGGAAGAGAGGCAAAGCATCATAAAAACAAAACAAAACAAAACACTATAAAAATAGAGGAGAGAGAAAAGAAGCCAATGGGAAAGAGAAGGACTCAGGGACTTAGCTGCAATTAGGCATAAGTTTATTCCATGATCTACCATTCCATCTCACTAAGAAAAAACTAAATTTTTGAGATCTGGACCCAGTATGTCAAAATTTTTGAGATCTGGACCCAGTATGTAGCCTCTGCTTTCCCTTCCGGCTACAACCCCAGACTCCAATTGTATTGAACTACTTGAAAGTCCATGCACTCTCCTCTTTGAGACTTTGTGTCTAATCCTGACTCTGAGAAAATCATCTTATCATCCTTTACTTGTCTGACCCAATCTCTGCTCATGCTTAAGGCCATTCCCTGGGAAGACATTGCTGATCCTCTTGTCCTACAAGGCTGGGTTGTCATCTGTCTCATGGTACCCTGTGCTCATTCCTATTGGAAACTCATGCAATTGCTTGTTTGTCATCCTCCTAAATAGACTGGAAACTCTTTGAATGAGAAGACTGTCTTGCTACAGTTTGATTTCCTAGTGATTCCACATGGTTAGGATATATTAGTCACCCAATACATATATATTGAATGAATTAATGAATGTTCTGTGATACTTATTGATCAGCATCCTTATATACCATTAGGTTGACATAAAGAGAAATTATTTTTTAAATTACTGTTTTATATATATATATATATATATATATATATATATATATATATATTACATCCATCACTTATTCTTTCTCAAACATAAAGGAAAAATATACTGTTAGAGTCAGTTTCCTGTTTACACTCATCAAATAGCCATTTTCTGATACTAATAGGTGTTTTTTATGGGGACTTGGGACGAGAGAAAAGCCAGACTCAATGATTTTTCTCTCCCTTCCACTTCGGAATATCCCTTTAGATATTTTTTTCTTCCTCTCTTTTCAAATTTAGATGGGGTCTCCTAGATGCTGGCACAACCCATATCTTCTCTAACAACTTTCATCTGATTCTGAATATAACCTTTATAACCTCTCTTGACTGCATGCACAAAAGATCTGCAAGAAAGCAGCAAATCTAACAGCAGGAGGGGTAGAAAAGCACTCCATGTGTTAAGAGATTCTCTTTTCCTTAACCCAAGCTCTCCTGCCTACATATTTCCTGCAGTGTTTTCCTAGCTGTATCTACCCTTCCCTGTGGCTGAGAAATTACTGAGCTGGTGTTGCTTCTATTCTAGAACTAGTGCTTGATTAATGAGAAAATTACTGCAGAATAGTTTATAATCTTCTGATGAAAAATATTGCTTAACTGCAGAGTAATTTTTCAATGCCTTAGAGTCCATAATATTTAATATTTGCCTCTTACTATTGCTGTTCTCTGACCATCTCCACCATTTCTGCAGAAATCAAATATTGTCTTTTTAAGTCACAGCTGTCTTAAAGGAGGCAGAAAAACCCTGTAATGACAGGGCATAGAAACTCTACATCTATTGGAAAATTTAGAGCATCTTAAAGGGAAATTTAAAGATTACCTAGATCAAAACTTCCATTTTGTAGGTTGGTAAATTAAGGCTCAAATAAGCTTGGTAGGGGGCGGATATGGCTCAACTGGTTGGGCGTCCGTCTCCCATATGGAGAGACCTTGGTTCGATCCCCGGGACCTCCCGGTAAGAAAAAAAAAAAAAAAAAAAAAAATCAAATAAGCTTGGTGAATTGCCTAAGGGCCACACAGAGTCTGTGCCAGATCTTGAGTCTTGTAATTTAGTCTAGTCTGACTCTCATTATAGCAGTGTTTCTCAAAGTGTGGTCTCCAGACCAGCAGCTTTAGTATAACCTGGGAATTTATTAGAAATACAGACTTTAGAGCCCCACCCAGACCAATTGGATCAGAATCTTTAATCTTACCTAGTAATCTGGGTGTTTACAAGTTCTCCAGGAGGTACCAAAGCACCCTAAGTTTGAGAACCACTGAAGATGTCCTACATGACATCCAAAGGTTGTTTAAAACTAAAGGGCAAGTCCAGCAGTGTTGACAAGGGAGTGAGGTGGAGAGGAACATTCTGATAGTCAAGGGAGGAATGACCCAATAAGACTAAAGATACAAACCAAATAAGACATAAAGCACAGATTCTGGGTCCCTATACAGATACCTGTTAAAGCACCAGTCAGTGCCCCACTTAGATCTTGGACTTAAAATAGACTCTTGTCCTTCAGAAAACAAAACTTGAGAAGACAGAGGGATTTAAAGGTCCATGGTCACTTCCCAGCCCAGTTACTTCCTTAGCTCCAGATAGTTTTGTTCTTAAGGGATGTAACCAAGAAATAAGCCTCTGGGAACTGGAGTAAGTCCTATTCAACTAGAACCAATTGATAACTTTGAAAGTCATTGGTCACTCTGCTCCTCTCCATGGGTGAGGCTAATTCTCTCCTTCCCTCATGAAGTGGAGAATATGGCTTCCTTCTTGTTGTAGAGCATCTCCAGGCTTTTATCTTCATGACTCATTTCCTAAGCTTGTCTCTCATGGTAAAAACCCTTATTGGTCCAGCTTGGTCATATGGCCACAGCTTGGACTATATTCCATGAACAGACAGAAGACACATTGTGATTGGCCAGGCCTAGGCAATCTGTAAGCCATAGGAAACTAAAACTAGGGAGCCCCACCATTGTCACATGATTGAAATAAGTGGAGAAATGGTTCCCCAAAGGGAAATAATAGATCAAAGTCTACCATCCCTCTTCTCACAGAAATGTTGCTATGGAGCCATGCAGTCAATGACAGTTGATCAGCCATGGATGGAAGGCTAACTAGATTTTATTATTAAACATTTTGTTATCACAATGTCCATCATTATGATGGCACAGAGTTCTGGGTCTTTAACAGTTTAGAAAAGATATGACATTGAGGGGTTTGTAGGAGATGCAGTTCTTCATTAAAATTAAAAGCAGGTATGGTGACCCAGGATCCAAAGACAGACATGGTTCATGCTTATTCAGAATAGAGGGTGCCTCGAAAGGGATTTTAGGAACTGGAGGGCCACTGCACCCAACTGCGCTTGAATCTCATTTTATTGTCCACTGTGAGGTGAGGGTAGACAGAGTATCACCATTCCCAGTTACATAGGAGAAAGCTAACCTTCAGAGAGCTAATTCTGTTTTTAATGGTACAGACCCAGGACTTGACCCCAGGACTGTCGGACTCTGGTTCAAAGCCCTTTCAACTATATCATGTTGCTTTTGCAAGAGATTAAATAAAGATAATTAGGCTGGTCAAGGCAATGCCATCCTTGGATGTGTGTAAGCATTCATGGCCACAGGAATACACAGAAAGGAAAGTGGTCAAACGTAGGAATGTTCTCATTCACATGATGAGGAGCCAGAGGTGAACATGTACAACACACAATGCTTTCTTCCTCTGAGTGAGTTCAACCATGGTTCACTTGGGGGTGGAGGGACTAAAATATGGAACTTTTATGGATCTGCTGCTCTGTCTTATTTTATAACAAACTCTTGATCATTCTCACAATTTTAGATCTGATTTATGATGACTTGGGAAATTGCCTATAGATCTATCACCGCTAAAATATGTGACCATCTGAAAAAGAGGGTGGGGAAAGAGTCTGAATCCACTCAAGGAGGTCATTTAAAATTTGAAGGAGTAAAACAGATAAAACGTGGGGGAGACCAGGAGTGAAATAAAACTCGGCAATGTGAGTCCTGTTGGGGAAACAAGGAAGCAGAGAAGCAGCAAGCTGTGCACAGTTGGAAAATTCAGTGAGTGCTCATTTCAGTGGCCAGTTTTTGAACATGTCATTTTAATTATGATGCATCACAGTTGACAGCAATGCATATGGAACCATTTACAGCACATGTTAAAATCAATTATTGCATATTTCAGCTATCCTAAACACTGTAGCAAACGTTTTGGGCATTGCTGCAGATTTCAACTCCACTAATCATTTTTACTATCGTGATTATGCAAGAAAAGAAAAAATATGTATGTATGTATGTATAAATGTGTGTATGTGTGTGCGTGAAAAGTAGTTTATAAACAACATCTAATGCAAAGCCTAGAAACAGTAGCAGCAGCTAGAAAAGCTTCAAATGTTTCCTCAGAAAACTTTTAATACCTTTTTGAAGAGAAATAACAAAATTTAAAATTCCTTGCTATCTCCAAACCCTGTTTTTGGTCAATTTAATCCACTTTAGCCTCTTTACCAGCAGTGGAGTCTATATCCAGATGCAGCCTACTGGTTATTTGGGTCTGAAATATTTACTTTAACTGTTTACTCTGTTTTATGGCTTTACTCTGCCTTCAGATTTCTAACTTGAAAATTCTCCTTCAAATTCCACGCTTATTCATTTTCTGTTTACTTTTTTTTTAATGCACCAGCTAATAACTGCCTTTTTGTAAAAGAAAGAGTAGAAGGAGGAGGGAGAGAAGGAAGAAGAGAACAAAATGAATGTGGAAGGCATTTACCTCTCCTTGGAGATTTACGTGTTTGCTGGTCTGTTAAATCAAAGTTCTGTGAGCTGTGGTTAGCACTAAAATAGTTTCACTATGAAGAAGGGTTATGTTCTAAAAACTTGTATTTCTACTTCCTGTTTATTGTGCATAGCATATACCCAGTTGAAGAAAACCCGTGGCCTGGACTGAGTTTCAGACCTTGGAGAGTCACACTGGCTCACTGCGGTGGGAATTTACTTACACAACCACCCAGCCTTGGGGTGAAGGGCCAGAGATCCAAGGTGACTGAGCATTCAAAAAAAAAAAAAAAAGCCACACTGCTCAAAAAACTTGGCTCCAGAGAACAGGTGGCTATGTACCCTGGGAAAAGGATCAGTGAATCAGAAGAGCTGAGGGTTCCAGAAGAGGCAGAGGAAAATAGCCCATGTGGTTTGGGCAATAGCACACCATGCTGGGTGGGGGGAACCCTGATTTCTCTAACCAGAAGCTTGCCCAGCTGGACGAGTAACTCAATGCTCCATTGTCCTCCCAGCTGTAACATGGCTCAGAGGGAAGTGCATCCAAGAAAGACAGACCTGTGAGTCTCTGCTGCAATACTCCACTGGGACCCAGGGAAGGAGGACAGCTCCCTCTAAAAGTTTTAGGTCAGGGTGGGGACCAAGTCTTTTGTTTGTTCCATAGCTACATGGTCGAGCCCAACTCTTGCCAACTGACATTCATTCATTCATTCATTCAAGAAACATTTATTTTGAACTAGACCTAGAAATACCTATCTCCCTCTAATGGAGCTAATACTATTCCAGGGAAGACAAAGACATCAGCCATTAATCACATAGACATTAAGGAAAGACCCTCACGGATAAAGGGAAAACCCACATTGTCCTGTAACATGCACTGCTAGCTATCACTAAGAGTGTGGTGGGGAAAGGGAGTGGAGGGATTTCAACATTGTGTCTTTCCAAGAATTTGATGGACCAGCAAGGCTACCTTGTAATTCCATCGCTTTTAACAGGGTTTTGTGTTCCTCTAAATGGGGACCTGGGCTACGTGGGTAGGAAACATGCTAATGGGAGAAAGGAGTTGCCTTGATCAGGGTCCCAACATGAATCAGAATTTGCCCATAGAGTTCAAATATAGAAACTGGTGTTGGAATCAGGACAATGTCATGGACAGAGTGAACCAACAAGGGCTGGGGAGGCTCCCAGAGACTAACAGTATGGTGCTATTACCATCCCTAGGATACCTTGAGCCAAGAAAAGTGTCTGCCAGATGGAGCTTTAGCTTGGAAGGGAGGTGCAACCACTGCCAGGTCTGTGGCATCAATTCAGGGAGGAACTTGGGGAAGAAACTCCCTTACCACCTGCTCTCTGATCTTCTGCCAGTGCTTCTGCGCAGCCGACCTCAACTGGCAAGGGCACTTGGGTGTTGTGGCCCTTATAGATCAGCTTCTCAGGCCCAGAGTAGCTCAGAGACAGGCACAGAAAGAGTAATCATTACATTGAACATTGTGGGAAACAGGCAGAGTTGCCCACAGTTGGAAATGACCAGAATAAGCGCTCCTGTAGCCCTAAATGTGCCCAGTAGCCCTGAGAGTTTAGGGGCCCTTATCTCAACCTATCCATAATGAAACTTGATTCTAAAATGGAATTTTCCTGAGTTTGAGGTGTGCAGGTGAGGAGTAGGAAGGAAGGACATTTTAGTATGAAGAGACATTAGGAGCAAAGGTGGGGAGTATGAATGCACCCACCATGTTTGGGGTAGTCCTGTGGCTGTGAAGGAGGGTTGGGAGATAACCTAAGAAATGTTGGCAAAAGTCCCAGAAGTTTGTACTAAAGGGTTTGTACTTGGTTCTAAAACAATGGGAAGAAGTGAATGGCTTCACTTCTCTGTCCAGAAACTTGTATGTGCCTTTGGTACCAGGAGGTTCAGTGACTTGCAGATGGCTCTGCCAATCAAATCTCATCAGCAAAACAATTAGCAGTTCCATGAGGTGGTTAAAAGCCTGGGATCTGATGTCTGTATATCTGGGTCTCTAGCCCTGGCTACCCCAATCACTATCTATGTGACCTTGAGTAAGTTCCAGACTGTGTCTCAGTCTTCTCACCTGTAAAATGAGGGTAAATATGTACTGACTTCATTAGGGTGCTTTGAGGAGTAAATGAGTCAATACATGGGAAAGTCTTAGAAAAGTTATTCATACCCATCTTCATAATTGCCACATGAAATGAATTTATACTTACATATCCAAAAGGGATATTATGACAACACTTACTAACTTCCTTCAAAGACCACTGAAAAGATAGCCCTGCAGAGCACCCATAAAGAACTTGGAACTTTAAAAGAAAAACATGATGGGGAAATACAGCCTCCAAATTTTTGAAGAAAATGCTAGAATCATGGAAACATGGCTGAGCTCCAGGCTGAAGAATCAAACAGTGCAGGGGACTTGACCACATCATGAATTGTCCAGCCCTGGCAACAGAGCAGAGCAAACATATAGAAAGTGATTCATGTACACTCCCTTGGGAAAGAGAGAATAGTCCACAGTGCTCTAATTATGGGACCCAGGTTCTTTTGACTATTAATGATGAACCTACATATATTGTGACTATTTCCAAACCTGTGAAGCTTCTTGATGGCACCTCATACTATTCTAAAGGCCAGTCTTTGACGTCATGCCACAGATATTTCCCTGAAAGAAGCTCGGGCCCAGGAAGAGTTGACAGTTGAATTCAGCTCCCAGTTCCCCTGCATCCTTCACTGTTATGAATCACCAGCAGTTATTTTCATAGTGCCAATGACACACATCCACTCTAACAAATTATGCTTGCCATATGACCTGACTCACTTGGTATAAACAGCAGGCACAAAAGTCAACATATGTTCTTGGCCACATGAGTGAAAAACAGAAAATGTGTCATAGTGTTTTCATGTGCCCCTTCAAAAACTGAAAAAGTTTCCTTTCCCATTTTTTCCTAATGGCCTCCATGGCCTTCTAGCTTACTTTTGGTCTTCTAAAAGATCTTACATGAAGAGATCAGAGGAAGGAGGCAAGAGAGAGAGAGAGGAGGCAGGAGGCAATGTCAGTTCATCAAGCTGTGAGTATTGACACCTCATTAATTTTTAATGCTTCCTCAGTGCAAGTTGAGCAGACACTTCCTTCTAGTAATCTTGACGATAGAACACTGCCACCCACCACAGGTGTTAATGGGAAAGTAATTTTGAGGTTTCTGGATAGGACACACGTTCCAAGTTTGTAGAACAAATATTTAGTGGGGTTCCAAAGTCAATGTTTCCAAAGGATTTTTGTTTAATGGCTTTGCTTCTCAGGTTTGCTGTGACGGCCTAAGGAGAAGACATCACCATCTTGGCAGGACTTGCTGAGCCATCCACACCCACTGCACTTCACAGATATCCACTCATGGTCCTTTCCTCTCTCTATACTAGGGCAACAACATTGTCCCTCCACACGGCTGCTCAGAAAAATTGACAGAGCAAAGGAGCCACAAGGTACTCTGACATGCCAGAGAAGTCTCTGCAGCACAACAAAAGAATGAAGATATGATTAGGGCAACATGGTGCTAGAACAATTCAACAGGCCTGTCTGTTAGTGATTCTAGTGAGAATTTAAGGTCAAGAGTCTACCATTCTAGAATAAACCTATTCAAAACACAATCATCAGAGTCAGCAAATGAAAAATTACACAGATCAAAATGTGATTTTGATGAAGTGAGGGCAAAAAATTATCCATGCTGTGGAACCCTGCAAAACACCGGTTATATCTATATCACTCAAACTAAGGGAGTAGGGGACCAAGAGTAGAAAAGGCAAGACAAATTTCATAGCAGGACACCAAAGAACTCTCTATTACATGGAGAGAGAGAAGATGACTATTCTGCTCCCTTGTCTGGCAAAATCAAAAATACCCAAATACCTGGCCTAGGATTTAAGCAGAGCACTTTATTGCTCAGAAAGTGGCTTCCTTCATGGGGTCAGAAGGAAGGAAGGGGTAAAGGGGCACACTTCTGTTGTCAAGGAGGAGAACACAGCAACTTAGGTGGTTTGTGAGAGGCCAGCTAAAGCATGGTTATGCAGCTGGGGACAGCAGGTCTGGGGGCCTCAGTCTTTGGAATGGTAGGCACCCCCACAGCTGCCTGGCAGACCACAAGTTCATGGAGGATATGATAGATGATACTAAATCAATTACTTGGATTCCATCACTTGAGTTGGATGTACTGAGCTAAAAGCTAGAATTCCAGCCATCATCTTATATAGCAGAAGCCATTGAAAACCAGTTTATTATGATTTTGGCTTCCTGGCAGGGGAAGTGTCTGTTGCACAAACAATTCAGGTGTTTGACCTGCCTGTTTTGACAACATGTAAACAAACCTTAGCTTATCATATGGTCTTGGAAATAGTAGACAAACTCTTGATTTGGAATCTCTTTAATGGACCTCAAGTCATGATACCAAGAAGAAATAATGTCTAGGGTTGTGTCCTCTATGTAGGGCAGCTCAACACCACCCATCACCCTTCTAGGGTTTTTGCCTTTCACTCCTCACTTGAGCTCTCCGTTCAGCCAGCCCAGTGCCCTCTGTCATGAGCCATACACTCAGCACTTTCCTATCCTTGTGAGTTTCTTATAATGCCCACCCCCCCGGGCTAGATGCCTTTCCTTGACAGCATCTCCAGTTACTTGCTCCCCAGGACTCTTACTTTTCTACATCTTCACTTCATCTTCCAGGTTCCTTGTCTCTCACATTTTAGTTTTTTGTGTGCAGCAGTATTCATAATGCTCTACTTTGTGCAGTCATTTGGATTTGCACATAAAGTAAGCCTTATGGGGTCAGCCTAGGCCATCAGGTGTTTAGATTTGAGCCCAAAGGTTGACAATTTTTACATAACCAGTTATCCATATTTCAATACGAAAATTATGTCAGAGTAAACTGTTGAAAACATCTCTTTACAGTGATTTTAAAAGCCTTTTTTCCCAATATATCTGTTAGATTAGGAAATTATATCTATGTTTCAGAAAAAGTGAGAAACTACAGAATGCCAAGAACCCAAAAATGTTCTACACTTGCTTAGATTGAGAAGTGAGGTGAACTACTCCCCGGGGGATGGGGGGGGGAGGGAGGTCAGAAATAACAAGGAGAAATATAGAGCAGCAGAATGGGGTCCCCAAAATCACTGTGTGTGTGTCTGTGTGTATATGTGTGTGTGAGAGAGAGAGAATTGAACAAGATGAATGTTCGAGAATAGGTAACCCAGAATCCAGGGTTGATATGGCAACTCAGTAGCATCAAGGGCCTAAACTCCTTATCTCCTGTTGCTTTGCCATCCTCAACTTTTCATGTTCTAAGGCAGCTGCTTCAGCTCTCGCTACCATGTGAAGAATCCAAGGAACAGGAGATGGGAAGAGAAGGTCCTGACTCAGACGTGGTACTCATCACTCATTCACATGCCCTGGACCAGAAATTATTCACATGGGAGCCTCGTCCTTTAGGTGAAGGGCTATATTTAGCTCTAAGAAGTAGAGAATGGGTATTAGATAACCAGTATCTTTGCTACAGTGGCTACCCTGATTTCATAACTTGAGAATTCCTGAACTATCAAAGGTATTTGAATTTAATTATAAAATTTCTTCCAAAAAGAGACACCAATTATGTATTGGTTGTTTGCCATTTTGTGTCACCCATCACTCTCTTCTTTCTGTCTCACAGCTAACTTGGTCAGGCCCTGCCCTGACACTCAATTTCTGGGTGTAAATTAAGTTTATGTAATGTTAGACTTTCCTTTATGTTTTTAAACTCACCTTTTAAGGTGTATTTTATTTCAGATGTGGCACAAGTTCATTGTAAAATAATTCAAACATCCAAACAAGCAAGGAGAGGGAGAGGGAGAAGGGAATGAAAGAAAAATGTTCTGTGATTCTATCCCACAGAAATGATGACAATTATTTGAGGTGTATCATTTCACTCGTGCACACATTTATTAATTTTATCAAAATAAAACCATACCAGTGTATAGTAATATATTAATAATCTTTCATCAATGGTTAAAAAAAAAAGGAAGCATGCTAAGTGAAAGAAATTAGACAAAAAGTACTACATGTTGTTTGACTCCTTCTATACAAAATGTAAATACAAATAAATTACACAGACAAAACTAGATTAGCAGTTATGTATGGCAGCAGAAGGATAGAGAGATTGAGAGAGGTGACTACTAAGGAATAGGGGTTTTTAGTGTTGGTTGGTTTTTTGTTGTTTATTTTTCTTTACTGTTTTTTGAAGTAATGAAAATGATCTAATATTTATTGATGTGATGAATGCACAACTCTGTGATTATAGCAAATGCCATTGATTGTACACTTTAGATGAATTGTATGGTTTATGAATATATTTCAATAAAATCTATTTTAAAAATAATAAAGTAAAATAAAATAAAATCACAAAATACATATGATTTTGTAGTTTAGCTGCAATCCCTACCTTCCACTTAATAGGATATTATAGGTATGGTTTCATTTGAAATACAGTAAAATTTCTGCAGGAACGTTGCTAACACATTTTATAATATACCATTGTAAAAGTTCTTGTAAAGTTTAATCTCCTATTGTCAAACATGAAGGTTAATTAAAAGTCATAAACTTTATTTACAACCATGATTATTTCTTAAAGTGTTGGAGTGGAGGTAGGGAACAAGGAGCTAAAAAAAAAAAAGAAAAAAAAAAAAGGAAAATTACATTATCAGCATTTATGCCTTGGAATTTTAGGTTATTTTGGCATTCAGGGAACAAAATAGGACAAGAGGACTGGAATGAATCCCTTATCAACGTGATCATGTTGCCAAAACTGGTTTTAGGAGGCCTGGAAAATAGCTGAATGTGGGGTTCATTCCTTTTAAGAGAGAAGATCCTATAATACATTCCATTACTAATATTTGGTTCTGTATGAAGATGATAAAAAATATGCAAATTTAAAAAAAGAAAGAGAAAAAGATTGCCCTGATATTCCAGAAAGGGCAGACAGCTATATTGTAGCTGATGTTTTTCCCTTCTATAATCAAGCTTCAAAGACCCAAACAGACAATAGCTAAGTTGTCCCAGATGGCGGCACACGCAAGGGGGAAGGGACTACCAGCTCGTGACTGTGTTAAAGTGAATGGGATGCATTTTCCGAATGTCCATCCGGGAGAGCAAGTCGGCCAGTCTGGATGGGGGCTGCAGATACAGAGAAGGTGCTGGAAATCCGACAATGCAGCGATTGAGCCAGCATACGTGGGCACCAGCCACGTCTGAGCCGCATCTCGTATTCATTAGCCCACTGGAGCCTGGTGCTATGAGGGCACAATGTGAAATAAATTAAACAGTCGGGGCCCTGCTTTCCAAGAATTTATGTTTTTTGTGTTTTTTTTTTTTTTTCTTCATGGCCATGTCAGGCCCCCAATAAGTTTGCAATGGAGTTTTTTTTCTCCCCCTGAGGCTGCATCTTGGCCAGGTAACCTGATGTTTCTGAAATGTTTTTCACCCTTCCATGTCTAGCTGGGTAGACAGACCCTTGAAGGCATTAGGCATGTGATTTGCTTAAAAACAAATCCTGATTCTTAAGATTTCAAATGTAAGCATGGGATGAGTTTTCATTCTCAAAAAAAGGACTTTCTCAGAGAATTTTACTTAACAGTGAACTTTCTAAATAAGAGGCAATTTACAAGACTCCTATTCATACCCAACTTTTTTTCTGAGAACTCATCTATTGTGTAAAATTAAGTGCAACCATATTGTTAGAGTCAACATAATTATATCAGTTGGTTCATATAATAAAAACCACCAGTTGCATTGTGCTTTATGGCTGACAAAGCACTTTCATAAACAGGATCCTCCAACAACCCCCATGAAGGAGCAATCACTTCTTTCCAGTGAAGAAACCCAAAGGTCAGAAAGTTTAAGGAACTTGCTGAGAATCCCACCACTGGTGGGTGGTAGAACTGGGGGGCAGTGGCGGGGGGGGGGGGGCAGTTCTCCAGACTTTACTATAATCTCCTCTCCTTTCTCCTCTCACTAGAGTGATGGTGTACCCCAATTTGCCCAGGATTGTTCCTGCTTAAGACTTTTTCCTGCTATAAATCTATTAAGGGTGTCCTCTTTTATTCTTAAAACTGACCCAGTTTGGATGATAATTTACATAACAGCGCTTCACACACACAGTTTCACAGACCATTGCAATTTCTCATGGTGCCTACAAGGACTGGGGAAGGGGAGCTAGGAGAAGGGGTGTATAGAACAAGGAGGCCCAAGAACAGCTAGTTGCACTTCAGCTGCAGGACCACTGCTGCTGCTGTTTTCAATATCTTTGTTCAATTTTTAAACAAAATGAAAAAAATTGGATACTGCTCTTTTAAAAGGCTATAAAACTTTCTATCTATAAAAATAGTAGAAATAAGTCATTCGTGCAATCTAACCACTAAGGGCAGAAGATAATGGCTTTTAACACCCACATTGAGAGACTCATACATTCAACAAAACCTAACAAAATATAGGCCATCATATTAGTTAAGACTCTGGTGGTTGTTAATGACTGGAAATCCAATTCAAATTGGTTTAACCAAAAACATTTTGAAAAGGAAAGGCTAATAAAGAAAGGAAGTAATATGTTGGCTTACATAATGAGAATTCCAGGAATAGATTCAGATCCAGATGCTCAAATGTTGTCATCAGAAGTTGGTTTCTCCATCTTTCATCTCTGCTTTGTGCTGCAGTGGATCCATTCTCAGGATCTACACTGCTCTCTGACAGCGCACGGTTCGTACATGCCAACAGGTCCAGCACACATCTCTTTGTATCTCATTGATTTTTATTCACTTTCCTTCTCCACTCAAATCAATCACTACAGACAGGAGGAAGCATTGCTTAGACTGACCCAACCTGAGCCACAGCCCACATTCTGGATTTGTGAACCACCCAAAGCATGTGGCCAAGAGTGGGGGAAGACTGGCTGACCCAAGAGTATCTGAGACAGATAAAAAGGAGGGGTGGAATCTTCATGTCCAAATCCAATCATCCCATTTTATTTAAGTTGTCTAACTTATGTATCTAATTTATTCATTTATTTTCCTTTTATTGTTTGTGTAGTCTGTAATAACATCCCTTCTTTAAAGATATTTCTGCAATTACTAATTTGTATTTTCCCCTTTTTTCTTAGTCAATCTAGCTAGACATTTATCAATTCTATTGCTATTTTTTAAGAAACAGCTGTTGTTTTCATTGATTTTCTGTATTCTCTTCTCTTTACAATTTCATTGAGTTCTACTCTTACATTTATTATTTCTTTCCTTCTGCATATTGATTTGAGACTTTTCATTTTTCTAACATAAAGGTTTAATGTTATAAATTTCACTCTAAGAACTGATTTACCTGCATGCTGCAAATTTTGATATGTTGTATTTTCATTCTTGTTCAGTTCAAAATATTTTATACTTTCCTCTAAAACTTTCCTTTTGACCCATGGATTATTTAGAAGTATGTTTAATTACAAGGGTTTACAAACAAGTTTTACTTTGTCAGATATTAATATAGCTATTCCAGTTATTTTCTAAATAATGTTTGATGGTATATCTTATTTTCATCCTTTTAACCTACCTACATCATTGCATTCAAAGTGTCTTCCAAGAGGAGACAGCATATGATTGGGTCATGTTTTTTATCTATTCTGACAATCTCTGCCATTTTATTGGTCTGCTTATACTATTTAGATTTAATTTAACTACTGATAAGTTTTATTATTAGTTTTCTGTTTAGCCCCTGTTTTTCATTTCTCAAGTTTCTCCTCTCCAGCCTTCATTTTGGATTATTTGAAGATTTTTTTAGTATTTCATTTTAATTTTTCTATTTTTTACTGTTTCTTCATATAAATTTTAGTGGTTGCTCTAGGGATTATAATACGTATACTTAACTTTTCAAGTCAAATTTGAATCAATATTTCCCACTTAATTTGAAATGTAAAAACCTTACCACCTATAGGTTCCTTTATCTTCCCACCTTTACATTGTAGTTGTCTTATATAATACACATACAAACATTGAAAACTCAATCAGAAAATGCTTAGATTTTCACTTTCAACCATCAAACATTTTAAAGAACTCAAGAGGAAAAGAATAATCTATCATATTTACCTGGCTATTTACCATTTCTCTTGTTCTTCTTTCATTTCTTATGTTCTGAGTTTCTGTCTCTTATCATTTCCCTTCTATCTGGATAATTTTTTAGCAATTATTTTAGTGCAAATTTAGTGGCCATGAGTTTCTTGGTTTTCCTTCATCTTAGTATGAATTTACTTTCATTCCTGAAGGATATTTTTGCTAGGTATAAAATACTGGTTTTATAGTACTTTTCTTTCAGCATTTGAAAAATGTTGTGTCACTTAATTCTGGCATTCATGGTTTCTGAATGAAAAATTTGCAGTCATTCAGACTGTATCCCAAGAGTTAATGCTTCGCTTTTCTCTGGCTATTTTCAAGATTTTTTCTTTGATCTTAGTATTTAGAAGTTTAATTATGATGTGCCTGTGCATGGATTTCTTCATGTTTGCTCAGTTTCTTGAATCTGTAAGTTTAATCTTTTGCCAAATATGGGAATTTTCAGTCATTGTTTCTTCAGATACTTTTCTGTATCATACTCTTTCTCCTTTCTTTCTGTATTCTGATGACACAAATGTTAGAACTTTGTTATTACTCTAACAGTCCCTGATGCTGTGCTATTTTTCTTGTTTCCCTCTCTGGTTCAGGTTGTATTATTTCTATTGTTCTAGGTTCAATTGTACTGACTCCTTACTCTATAATTTCCTTACTGATAGTCAATCCATCTAATGAATTTTGTTCTTCTTTATAACTTCTATTTCTTTGCTGAAGACTTTATTTTTCCATTCATTTCAAGAGTGTTCACAATTACTTTTTGGAGAATGTTTATAATAGCTGTTTTAAAATGTTTGTCAGATAATCCCGACATATGTGTCATTTCAGCATTGTCATCTTTGATTAGCTTTACCTGTGTGAGTTGAGATTTTCCTGGCTCTTCATATGCTGTGTAATTTTGGATTGCATGCTAGGTATTTTGTATATTGTTTTGTAGAATTATTGGTCTTGTTTTAGTCCTATAAAGAATGATTTTTGTTTGTTTGTTTCAGAAGGAATTGACCTGGTTAGATTATATGCAAAGAACTCTTAAAACTAACAATAAGTCAAAATAAACAATCCAATTAAAAATTCAATGAAAAACTGGGCAAATGATCTCAACAGACACCTCATTGAAGAACTACACAGATGGCAAATAAGCATATGAAAAGATGTTCATCATCAATATCATCAGGGGAATTGAAATCTAAAATAACAATGAGACACCACTACATATCTATTAGAATGGCTAAAATCCGAAACACTGGCCAAATGCTAGCAACAGAAGCTTTCATTCATTGCTGGTGGGAATGTAAAATGGTACAGCTCCTTTGAAAGATAGTTTGGCAATTTCCTGCAAAGTTAACCATATTGTTATCATATGATCCAACAATCATGCTGTTAGTATTTACTGAAATGAGTTGAAAATTTATGTCCACACAAAAACCTGCATGCAAATGTTTATAGCCGCTTCAATCATAATAATTGCCAATTAAAAATTTAAGTGAAAAAAATTAAAGAGGTCTTTGTAGTGCTATTTAGATCTATCACACATGTGTGCCCCCAATGGTTGGTCCAGGATCTGGACATTGGTCTATCTTTTAGCTCAGTTCTCAAAAACCTTTGGTATGATTGCTAGATCAGATCTGCATGCACAACCTGCAACTTTATGGGTCGAGTTATGGGTCACTTTCCTGAGCTCCTCCCACTCCATGAACTCCCCAGTATTTTTCAGTTAACTGAGGTTTTCCCTTTTGGTTCTTCTGACTATAAAGATGGGACTTTAGTTACCCAGCTCGGCCAAGCATCTGCAACTGCATCTGCCTCCAGGGTGAAGTGATAGGAGGAATGGAAAAAAATAATGGTAAATTAGTCACTAGTTCAGTGGTATTTTGAATTCTGGTCTTCTTCTAGTATTACTTTGCAGAGTCTTCAAATAGCCCCTCTGCAATTTGTCCAAGTTTTATAGCCACATTCAGTGGGAAAAAGGTAGAGAATGCTCACATATTCATACCTGGGACCAAAACCTCTCATTATTTATTTAGATGCTCAAATAATCTAAGCCAAAATGATAAACATCTTATAAAGCAAGCTGGTCTGTATTACTCAAAATTACCAAAGTCAAGAACCACAAAAAAGACTGAGGGCCTGTCCAAAATTAAAGAGGACTTAATAGATGGAGTATGAATGAAGGACATTACTGGGAAAGCTGGCAAAATTTAAATATGGGCTGTGGATTAAAAAATAGTATTGTATCAACGTTATGTTTCCTGCTTTTGGTAATTATTTTATCATTATATAAAAGAATATCCTTGCTCTTAAGAAATATACATTGAGGTATTAAGGGGTAAAAGTGCATGTTATCTCCATCAAATGGTTTAAATATGCACATAAACACACACTCTCTCTCACATGCACACTTGCACATACAGGCTGAAGGGTGTAGAAAGTGTATTAATGTAAGAATGGAGATATTTGAGTTCTGATTCTGGTTCTTTTATAATTCTGCTCCTAGGTCAGCCATTTGACCTCTTGATACTTCATTTTCCTCTTGATAAAATGTGGGACTCAGGGTAGGATAAAAGACTTCTAAGATACCCTTCCCCTCAAATGGAAGTTTGACAGTGGCCGGTCCCCAAAGTTGCTTGCACAAGAACTGCAGCCCATAACTGTAAAATAATGTTTTCTTTTTGAATGAGTCTAATGTTGCCTGCTGACACAGGGTGTGGAGAAAGGTGGCAGTGACTCAATCTTACCACACTGTCACCTGTTAGCTTTGGTTTCTGCATCTCTTCCTTTCATCAGCTGGTGGGGAAGGTTGATAAAGGGCTGACAGGTATGGTTTTGAGGCATGTTGTTTTTTGTTGCTGTTATTTTAATGTTAAAGGAAGAAGTAAAGCTAAGCCATTTGAAGTTCCAGAATTAGACTTTAAAGAAATTATGTATTATTTTAAAATCCACTCAAGGTCATTAACTTCAAGGTCTACGAAAAGGAAATTTAACAATAAGGATATTATAGAAATAATTATATTATGGAAAATATCTTTTCACCTTACCATGGGAAAATATAAGCAAAAGCTCATCAATAGTTATGATAAGCCAGGATCTTGCTAGTTACTCTGTATGAATCCTCTCGCTCATTCCTCAGAATTGTAGTCATTATTATCCCATTTCCAACATGAGATACCTGAAAGTAAGAACGGTTTTCTAGAACCTGGCCGAGCAGGGATTCAAATCCAGGTCAGTCCTCAGACCCAACCTTTGGCTCTTAAGGCCAAGGGTATAATTGAAATGAAAGAGAGAAGCATCTAGGCTGAGGACCACAAGAGCAGAAAGCAGTAAAAGGGGTCATTTGATCCATCTGCCTTCTTCAAAGGGACCCTTACTCCAATGGGATGAGTGAGGAAAAGAAAGGCATGGATTAGACAAACTTGCGTTAAAATATTGACTTAGAATCCTGGGGAAGTCTCTTAACTTCTCTGACCCTTGTTTCCCTTTCTGTAAAATGGGGATAGTAACAGGGCCTATTTCACGGGGTTGATTGATGGGCAGGTGCATTTCTATATTGAATCTAAAGCACCTCACACAGTGCTTGGCCTTACATAAATGCTCAGTCCATGGTGATGATATTGAAACCATGAAAGTCACACTGCGTAGTAGATAATTTGGTTTAATACTACACCAGATTTCATTCAACAAACAAGCGAAAAGCAAACAAATACGGTGCTTAGTAGCTCTAAAGCAACTGAGGAGACTTCCTGCTTCAATTCAGAGTGACATTTTAACTGAATATTCTCCATGGCAGGGCACAAGGCTACCCCTTAATTTCTACCAGGGCCTCGTAACCAGGCAGTCTCAATGCAAGTCAGATAGCAGCAGCAGCTAAGAGAAATATAATGCCAGTCACCTAAGTAATGTCAAATTTTCTACTAGTCATATTTTAAAAAGTAAAAGGAAACAGGTGAAATTAATTTATAATATATTATATGTAACTCAATATACCCAAAATACAATCCTTTCAAAATATAATCCAAACAAAAAAACGTTAATGAGATGTTTTATATTATTATATTCTTTTTTCTATACTAAGTCTTGGACATCTACTATGTCTTTCCCACTTACAGCACATGACAATTAAGATGATAAATTTTCATGAGAAATATTTGATTTATATTTATATTTCATAAAATTTACAGTTGAAGCAGTAGATTCACATATACAACATGTTTTAAATGTACTTGAAAGTTTTCCAGTAACTGAACTGAATATCAACTGTTAAATTTAACTTAATTAGAATTCAATAATATTACAATTTTAGTTGCTTAGTCCCACCCTCTGCATTTCAACTGCTCAGCAGCACACATGGCTAGCGGCTGCTGTATTAGTGCAGTCTAATAATATGGAGACTTCAAGAGACCTCAAGATCTTATATGTGATTCCACTGACCTTCCTCTGAAGTGAACTTTAAGGATCTATACATGATAAAGAGAAAGTTAAATATCCCTTTCATTTCTGAATGATGGAATGGACCCATATTGGAAATTTATATAATCCAATCCAAAATCTCCAAATATTAATTCACTCAATCAATTATTCAATCATTTATACATTAATATAATGCTTATTAAGATCTACTCCATACCCAGATTTGTACTTCAGAGAGAGCGACACTTGATGTGTTTCTTTCAAAAGGAGAAGGGGGATACCAATCAAAAATTGGAAGAGAAGTAGGGATTGAAATCACACAGCCTTCAGGTTGGTGGTGATGAGTATCTCTAGGTCATTACTCTGAGGTATCATCACTTCATAAGGTGACCCCCACCCAAGAACATCTAAAATTAAAAACTTCATCCAGAAGATATTGGCATTCCTCCTACACCATTAGTAAAAATCTCCAAACCAGCTTTCAATCTCCAGGCCAAAGATGGAAGCACTCCAGTGGCCTCAGTGGCTCTAGACATGCATGCAAGATTGGCAGGACTGGCCTGAAAGGACACCATTTATATGGTGAACTTCCTCAGCCAGAAATCAGAAATCAGCAGCCTGGTCCACACACGCACACATACTCCCCACTAGGTGCAAGTGAGTCATTACAATGGAGCATGCCAGCAATTGCCAGGAAGTGCTAACAGTATTCCTGGGGAAAAGTCAGAGTTCTCACCCTTATGAAAATCACAATCTAGAATTCTTAGCAGGACATATTAGACACCACATAGGGAGCTCAGGTAGAGATAAGAAGAAAAATTTTGCAGAGAGCTGGAAATTTTGCCATTGTGAATGGAGGAGGGAGCCAGAGAAACTCTTTTGAATATTGTTAGGATAGCACCAGGTTTGTCCTTATGATGAAGTGATTAGGTAAAACACAGGCTCTCCTAGAGCACGAGGCAAGAGTTTGTCTATAGTTCACTGCAGCATAAACTCAGGAGGCATGGGAGGAGATGGCAGAGGAGATTCTCTTGTCTTCAAGGACTTTGTACTCCAGGCTAAGGAGATATCAGGAGATTCTATGTCTTGTAGACAATATAGTGTGATGATTCCCAACCCTGGCTGCACAATAGAACCATCTGGGAAGTGACGTACAATCCCCATTCTCAAGCTGTGCTCTCAGATTGAGTAACTGAGAACCTCTGGGGCTCAGACCCAAGCATCAGTATTTTTCAAAGATTTGAACCCTTCACTGGTATAGGTAAGTGGCCAACTTCATGTTTGCCAAAACAGAGCTGTGTCCAAAATTGGGACGGAAACACACTTCAGAATATCTAAGCAGGGATGGGAACCAGAAACATAGGTCTTGGATTGAAGAGAGAAGTCATAGTTAGAGGTGAGTTCTGAGAATCAGCAGCAGGCAGGCACAAAGGTGCAGACAAAAGCAGGGCTGAGGCTTCCAGGATCATTCTTCCCACCCACCAACTCTTGAGAAGGAAAGGAGGCTAGCAAAGGAAGGAAAACCAAAGGAGAATGGCAAGAAGGTGAGCGATACCTCCAGAACAGTGTTTTACACATTCAGAGCAAGACAAAGGCCCTCAACAGGGTTTAGCTACTTTCCTTTCCTTTCCTTAATGATTAATTGCTCAGTGCATCATACTGTCATAGTTATTCAGCTGTAGATTCCCAGATGAGAATTATGCACAATGAAATCACTTCTCCTGCTTTAGGCATCCCTTTCATGAATTTTAGTGGGAGCCATGTGCATGGGGAAGTCCCACCGGCAACAAGGTCTGGCTTTAGATGACATCAGCATTTTATTTCTTTTATAACCCTCATTGAAGCACAATTGTGTAGCTGGTCATGAAGAAAATAAAAATTACATTCTAATAAGGTAATCAAATCTAAATAAAGCAAAGTTCTCCAAGGGCATTTTATTGCTTCCAATCAATTCTTCCGCACAGATGTGCAAAAAAAAGTTACAGAAATTATTCTGATTGTAATGGCCACCAGAGCATGTTCCAAATATATCATGTATGATCATATACTCATTCCTTTATAATGTTAAATAAAGAGGTCATATGTATATGATTAAATTTGAATTTGGAATTAAGGTATTTTGAAAGCTGAATTGAGGAGCAAATCATTAGCACAGAAGTACTTCTCAAAACCATCTCATTATAACATGAAACATAATACTAACCTTACTGCCTAGCTCAAAACACTATATCCTCATGTAGGTGGGACAGAGCTAATATTTCCTAGTGTCGTATTTCATCATATCTGGAGGTAGGCATTGGTATGATCATTTAAAATTAAAATGATTATTTACATGAGAAAACAGATTTCACATAGGAAGAGGGGATTCAAAACCAGATCATCTTTTTTTTTTTTTTTTTTTTTAAGGTACCAGGGGAAGGAATGAACCTAGGACCTCATATGCGGGAAGCCGGCACTCAACCACTGAGCCACATCGGCTCCTCTGAGTTGGTTTTTCCATTAGTTTTGTTTGTTGTTTGTTTTTGTTTTTCCAGGAGGCACCGGGAACCGAACCCCGTACCTCCCATGTGGGAGGCAGGAGCACAACCACTTGAGCCACATCTGCTCCCTAAACCCACATCATCTTGACCCTTCTACACTTGAAAGATAATGAGACCAAAGGAAAAGGCTTTCTGCCAGTAAATGAACTTTAAGATCTTGATGTCAGATTTTCTTCATATTTATTTCCACTGGAATTGGGACAGATACTCACTGAATGATTTTGGAAGTCAGGAATTGTCCCCATATACTGATAACTAGTTGTTATCTCCAAGAATGAACCAGGGATCCTTAAACCTTACAGTCACATGATATATGAATTATGTTCCCACCATTCCACTCAATAGAGGTGAACAGAGAATGGCCTACAGTTGTGTTCTCTAGATTTTCAGTTTTCCTGGATTGGACTGATGACTTCTCCAAGCAGCCTTGTACAACTTCTCTTGGTATAGCTGGCCACTCAGGCAAAGGGGCATATTTGTGAAAATGAGATCCTTAGAGTATCAGTGTGGGTTCTTCGAGGTCTAGTTCTCTGCCCCACACATACTTCCCTCAACCTAGATCTTACATGATCTTAGTGTTAATATGGCCACGCATGTGGTCATGGAGAGTTTCTCTGGTACCAAAGAGAGGGAGTTGTAATATGAAAATAAGCACTTTCACTGTCCTCTTTAAAGAAGAGCTGCTGGTCAAAGCTCCCACCCCCACCACCAGGAAAAAAGGAAAAAAAGAAAAGAAAACATGAAATTAGGTTAGCATTTACCATGAAGACTGAAGGAGCTGTGAATGGCTGGCTGTTCACAGCAGACAACCATTTTAGAGGTCTCACTTGTCATCTTGTGCATATGACAGAGCCTGGTGGCCAGCTAAGGCTACTTGCCCTAAAGTACATGGTAGAGCCACTGCTTGTTGTTGAAGCATTGTATTATCAGCATTTGGACTTTGAGGCTTATAATAATCATCATATTTTAGAAACACAAACATTGGAATTGAATCCATTTTTCTTCCATGTTTCAGACTCAGATATTATCTGCTGCATTTCCAGACTTTGATCTCATAAAAGTGCTTTTGTTTTTCATCCCAGAAATTTCATGTAACCTTTAATTCCATCCACTATGTTTCGTTACAAATTCATTATATTAAATTGCTCACTTCCTTTTTCCCCTTCTTTCCCAGGGTTTCTCTTGCTTACCAAGACTTAGCATCCTCTGGGCTTCTTGTAGAAGGACTCAAATCATAGTATCTATTAGCTATTCCATTAATTCTAACCTATAATATCAATGTCTTCATTTATATAAGCTCAAAATCAAAAGCTAAGCTACGTCAAATATAACACAATCACATCAATTACAATGGTTCACTGGGGAACCCATTATTAAAACAGTGAAAGAGGGGGAGACCACTAGTTATATGGTACCTCCTTCATCAATAGTGCTGAATACAGCAAACTACACAGCTCATGGACCTCTGCAGTGGGAGATGGGGCTAGTTATAGAACAGCATAGCTTTGCCTTACCTTCGTTTATGAGTACTGTTTAAGGCTGGCCAAATATGACTTCTTGTCTCAAAGACATTTTTTCTAAGCTTTTAAGAATGTTGTTAAAGGGATTCATAATATTTCCTGGATACAAAAATAAAATAGCTCTTTCAAAATAACATTTTGATTAGTTGAGTGTAAATGAATTAGAAACACATGGATTAAATTTCCCTTGAAATACACATGGGTTTCAAAATTAAGGGGAATTAACTTCTCCAAGTATGTTTTCAATTTTGCCTAACCTCAAAAGTGTGATGCATAGTTTGAGACAGCTGGTCTAATTCCAGTTTTGCCTATCCTTACCATGGGCTTTTCTTAGGAAATCATGTTATTTCCAGTCTTCTACGGCCTTCTGATGGCTTAATAGAATTTCCAACCTGAAGCACAGGACATATCTCTTTACAATAGATACTATTATGGCAGAAAAAATGCAGTTTTTTAAAAAGATTTCCAATCCTAACCAATAGCTCTCCGATTTTATCCAGCGTTGGGTGATACAAAATGTCAAGGTAACCAGTTACTTTATGGTCTGAAAAGGTTTGGGGAGTTTTGGTCTCTGATAACAAGTGATTCACATTCTTTTAAGGAGGATATTGGAAATGCTAAAAATGTAATTTAAGAATGTATTTGTTGACAAGACAATTGGAAATTTGGAAAATTCTGAAAATTTCTCATCCCTTTTTTGTTTTTTATTAAAGCAGCTGTAGGTTTATAGAAAAATCATGCAGATAGTACAGTTCCCATATACCCCCCACTTCACACACAGTTTTCCCTATTATTAACATTTTACATTAGTGTGGTACCTTTGTTACCATTGATGAAATAAATTATAATTATGCTATTAATGATAGTCCATAGTTGACATTAGGGTTAACTCTTTGTGTTGTACAGTTCGATGGGTATTTTTAAAAATTTTATTCTGGCAACATTTCATCAATTTTCACTTAATATCTTTCAAATTTTTGCATCATGCTTTCCAGGTAGATATTAACCGATTTTTTGGCATAACAGGAAACTTTAAGCATAAATAAGATAACCAGAAAATTATTGGCATGAAGCATTATTATGACTACCTTCCTTTGTCTTTATTTAAAGAGATTTTCCTCTTGCACAGGCTACTGTGGTATAGAATACCAAGCTCAGACAATCCTGTTGCAGGGAAAAGCTTGCTATTGGAGCAAGCCTGAGTCCCAGAAAGGTATTCCGACTTTAGGTTCCTGGCCTTTCCTACCTTGTTGCCTTCTCTATCAAGACAGAAAATCAGGTAGCCAACAGGAAAAAAAAAAAAGTTGCGTGGCCTCCTTGTCTAGTGCCAAGCTCAGCATGACTAAGCATAGAGAACAGGAAGAAGGATTCAAGACATTGATAGGCATGAGGAAGTAAAATAGGGAAGGGAAGGCAGCTGTGAGCAACTATGACTTAATCCCATGGAGAGGCTCTGGGAAGTGCTTTAGAGGTATTCTTTCCCCGAGGGGATGGAGCCCGAAGTATTTATACCCCTACTCCTGCCATTCACTGGGAGGGCTGCTGGGGGTGGGATGGGGTGAGTCCTTGTTTCCCAGCCCTTCCAGTTTGCCATTCCTGGCTCTGGCAGCAAGAGAAAGCTCCCAGGCAAAGACAGGGTGTCCTGGAAGTTTTAGGTTGTGACTGAGTGCACTGAAATGGTCAGTAAGGACAGGTTATGATTAGGATCCTGGCCGTGTCTGCTACAGGAGGCTTTTAGGGACCCATCCTTGATGTCCAGGCTGTTCTTCACATGCTGGTGTTTCTCCTTTGAGCCCTCCAACCACTCTGAGCCTTGCAAAAGGTGTCAGAGGAAACCATGTGACTCTTCTATTCTTACTAGTCTTAGTATTGTTGAAGAAGGATCACTCTTGTCCATTCTAATTTTTCTGAACAGGCATTTTTGTCTGGGTCCCAATGGATCATTCAAAAGACAGTGGCTCTAATTTGTCTGGCAGTTGTAAGACTTCATCCTATGGTAGCATAGAATGAAGTCTTACAACTGTCAAAACCTACCCTTTACCTCTATTTGCATTAATATGGATGCTCCTGAGGTGAGAGGGTGACAGTGTGGTCATGGTGTTTGGATTGATATTTGGGGACCCATCCCTCGCCCGGGTTTCATGGCTCAGTTTAGAGCCCTAGACCAGATAGATACCAGGCCCACTGGAAAACCCCAACTGTGTTAGTAGTAGAAAGAGCTCATTGGTTACCCCTTTTCAACTCTCTAGAAGATGGGGGCAAACCAAAAAAAAACTTTCATGAAACCAGGTGTTAAGAGCAGAAGCATTTTATTTGGGGTAGATAGGGAAGAAATAGGACCTGTTCTATTATTTCCCATCTCTGAGCCTTGGGTCACTCTCATGTCCACTTATCTTCTAAGACAGATATGGATAGTGGCTAGAGTCAGTAGCCATTCCTGGACCACACCTCGGTTTTGCTGTAGAAGATCACATATGGCAAGAAAGCCTTGTAAATTGGAAACAGAAGTAAACTACAGAGAGAGGCTGAGGAGAGCAGCAGCCCCCTCCCCCCACACCACTCATCAGTGGGCTTCCAGAAGTATTCTGACTATAAGAGAAGACAACCAGCAAGCCAGGAACAGACAAGTGCAAGGGACAAGTCAAGGACAAAAGAAAGTCAAAGAATTTGCCCTCTACCCACACTGGCTACTAGTTTGCTAGTTTTTTTTTTTTTTTTTTTTTTTTTAAGATTTTATTTATTTAT